>PVJL010000940.1:0-280208 GCA_004026885.1 Lyroderma lyra
GGGCGGGGGGCGGGGGGAGATGTTTCTGATACACTAGCAGAGAAATGAGAAGTCAAATCCAGAGGTACATATTGAAAATGTTAATAGGCTAACTGTTAGCACGTGCTCTAAAAACAGAATTGAAGAAACATCTAATGGCATGTGTGTTTCTCTCTACTGGGAAATTTGATAACTGTTTTTCACAGCTTGGGAAGAAAACTGTAGAAAATAATGGTTTCTGGTATGCTGATTTTTATTTCTCTGTGTTTCTTGAATACATAGAAATTCATGTCTTGAAAAGACACCTAATAATGACGATGAGGACAATATAGTACGTTGTGCTTTGATCATTCCAAGAATGAAATGATAGTATCTCAGTTGCCTTTTAACCACTAGAAGTGCCTGATGTAACTAGGTATATCTTTAATATAAAACATATGAGAGTTTTCTCTGTAAAATGCCAGTACATATATATAATATGACACTGGAGGTGGCACAGCAATTAAGGGTGTAATTGCTGTAATTACTGATGGAATTACTCATATTCCTCTATGCTACTTTTTCTAATTATCTTGGTTTAATGAAAATGTGTATTTTTGCATTGAACAGGATGTGGCCTTCATTTGGCTGCTAGCCTGGGATGATGTACAGTGTCTGTCCCTTGAATGAACATAGAGCAGAGAGGTCACCACTTGTTTGCAGGAAGAAGAGGTTTCTGGAACACAACAGGCAATTTAAATGCATGTCATGAACATCCTGCAAAGACTCACAGATGGGTTTCATTGGAAGAAATTTAACAGCAGGGGGGACATTATCCTAGAAGGAGCCCAATAGCCTTACAGTCTTCAAACTTTAATGAGAATGACTTGCAAAAATAGTACAAAGGTTTCATACTGTTTGTCCATTCTTATTCTAGTCTCTGACTCAAAAAATGGATTCAAGCAGCTCCATTTTTTCTGGTTTTGTTGCCCTCTTTATCACAAGAATGTGGCCTGAAAGATTGGGACTTCAAACATTCTGAAAACTACAGGACTCGAAAGAAACCTCCTCTCTGTGTTTTTTACTTCAGGTATTTTAAATATCTTGGAAATTTAATTGGCAGAGTATACTGCTTATTTATTCATTTATCAGTCACCTGTACAGAGGTTAAATAGATAAACATTGAATAAAGACTATATGGTCTGAATTGAAAACATGTATTGAATATCTTTAGTTGTTTACTAAGAGTAAAAGGTACTTTGTAGCCACTGGTATCACCAATCAGAAGAGACATAGTATTTACTTTATTAAGTCTATGAAATAATCTTATAGAAGGAAAATACAACTAAAATTGGGAAAATTATCTTGATTCAACCAATCAACAATTCTAAAGCTCTGCTTTCAGGATTTGTATTAGTTTCCTACTGCTGCTGTTAACAAGTTACCACAATACTAGTGCCATAAAACAATACAAATTTATCACCTTACTGTCATGGAAGTCAGAAGTCTAAAATGAGTCAAAAGGGCTACCTTCTTTCTAAAGTTCTAGAGGAGAACTTGTTTCCTTTCTTTTCCAGCTTCTAAAGGTGACCCCCATTCCTTGGCTCATGGCCACATCTCTCCAACTTCTGCATCTCCTCCAACCCTCCTGCCCTGTGTTTACAGGGACCCTATGATTACATTGGTTCCAAACAGATAATCCAGGATAATCTCCTTCTTAATCACATCTATGAAGTCCCTTCTGCTATATAAGGTAACATACAGGTTCTATGGATTAGAGTATGGACACTGCGAAAATTAATAAACAGTTAAAATGAAGTTAGGAGGCTAAAAGAGAGAACCCTCACTCGGGTGTCACTCAATGCACACTACTGACCCCAACAGGAAGAGCTGTACCAGCATCTCTAACAGGAAGTGATACTACTTTGCCACTCAAGAGGTTGAAGAAAAGATTCCTCCTGATCCAGTAACAGCTCAGCCAATGCAAGGCTGCCATAACTCAGTCAATGAAAACTCACTACACTGAATTTTCAGTTTCCTCCAATGGACTCTTTATTTACAACAGCCCCTCCCTAGTCCATAAAAGAGTGTTCCTCTTTTTTTATGTGTGTTTCTTTGGACTGGCAGGTGGTTCTCCATTAGACTGCAGGTCTTTAACTGTAATTCTTTGTTTCTGAATAAGCCCTTCTTCCTGGAGAAACATCTGGGTGTCTATTTGTTAAAGGTCAACATCTATGCATCTATGGGTGCCCATTACTCTCCATAACACCAGGCCTTGTTTTTTTAATTTTAAATTGGAGGTGGATGGATCCTTTACCTCCATTTATTTTACCATACATTTTTTAAAAAATCAACAGCTTCTGAAGGGAAGCCAATTACTATTTTTAATAACTCATTTTTTATAGAGCTAAAAAATTGTCAGAAATTACATGTTTAAGAATCTGTTACAGAGCTAGCTATTACTCTTCAGTTTTCATATCTGCCTAGTCAATGGGTAGATGTTGCCATTATGAATATCAAGACCAAGAGAATATGCTCCCAGATATGTGTTTCTAAATTAAACAAACAAAAATCTACTATTCAATTTAAATTATTACCTCTTACCTACCTCCATGCACAAACATAACTATTAAGTCCTTTCTCCTAACCATCCAAAGCTTTTGACTCTTTCACTCTCCGACTTCTATCTTTTCAAATCCTTCATCTCTTTCTGTGAGGTCCTTTTTATTGTTAACAGATGCCCCCTCCAGGAAAGGTTTCAATCTACAGCAATCCCAAACTTTCCCTTTTCTCACTGAATGCAGTTAATGATAAACTGAGCAGTTAAAACTGAAGTATAGGTTCCATGAGGGCAGCCACTGTTATATTATACATTTTTGTATCTTAGTGCACTGTTTTAGACCCTACAAGGGATTCATACATTTGTCAGAAATGAAATAAGAATATATAGTTCCACAATAGAGTTCATGAGTAGAAAAATAAACAGTAATGTACCAATCACTCAGCCATTCATCTACCCAATGAACATGTTGAAATTAAATACATCAGCATAGCAGACAGAGTAACTAACATATAATGAATAATCAATAGGATTATTACCTATCTGAACACCAGTTAAGATGACTGTAGGTAAGTAGGTAGGTAGGTAGGTAGATCAATAGATAGATCAATAGATAGACAGGCAGACGTACAGACAGATGATAGAAAGAAATACAATAATAGCAATACACTGAGATTTTGAACAAATATTGATTGGTGAGACACTGATGAGTGTCACCCTGTGTGCCTTCCGCGTTCTAGGTCAAACTGACAAGTACAAGTGACAAGCCATCTTTATTTATATATCACATATTTTAATTGCCTTAGAAACTTAATTGGCAGGCTATACTGCTAATTTATTTATTTATTATATTAGCATGCTGATAAAATTAGATAAAAATTTAACTGACATCCACTATAATCCAAATATAGTTGCAGTGAGTATGAATTTTGCACATATCTCTAAAGTTCAAGTCCTAGCATATTCTTTTTGTTCTATAAATTCATAAATTCAGAGAACATTTATTGAGTACCTACTATTTGCAGGCACTGGGCTAAGTATATACATATCAGTGATTAAAAAAGACAATAATCCTTGCCCTCCAACATTCTAGTGAGGAACACAAGACTGCATGTGATAAATAAATATAAGACATATTAGATAATGTTATGTTCCAAGGGGAAACATAAAGTAAATAAGGGGATGTGAATTGTTGAGGGTGTGAAGTTTGTACTTTGAACAGGGTAGCTAGGAAGGGCTCATTGAAAAGGTAACTTTATCAAGAGGCAAATATGTGGAAGAAAAGCACTCCACTCAAAGGGAACATCAAGTTCAAAGGCCCTAGAAGCAAGAAGGCTGCTGTGGTGACTGTTAAATGGAAAAGATGAGAGTGGTAGTTATAAAATCTGAGGGAAAATGAGAAGCCAGATGCCACAGGGTTTGTAGGTCATGATTAAGACTTTCACGAATTTTTCTGAGTTAAATGGGAAGGCACTGACATATTCTGAACAGAGGGGTGACATAATATGACCCATGCTCAACAGAGTCAGTCTGGTCTCCACATTAAAAATAAACTGAAGAAGGGTAAGGGCGGAATCCGGAAACCAGTCCAACAGCTATCGCAATCATCCAAAAATTATGTGGCTAGAAGCAAGGTAGTGTCAGTGGTGACAGTGAAAATTAGTCAAATTCTGATGGAGGAAAAGTAAAAAAAATTAGTTGAAAAACTAGATTTGAAGTGTGAAAGTGATTAAGTCAAGAATTACTCTGAGGTTTGGAACAACTGGAAAAAACTGAGACTGAAAAGACTATAGGAGGAATCATCTGAGAAGAAAGTGTTCTGATCATCACTGACGATCTATTAATGAC
Organism: Lyroderma lyra; assembly: GCA_004026885.1. Lineage (NCBI taxonomy): Eukaryota > Metazoa > Chordata > Mammalia > Chiroptera > Megadermatidae > Lyroderma > Lyroderma lyra. The sequence goes on from PVJL010000940.1 coordinate 4,367, forward strand.
TGCACCATGCATTTCAGCAGGTGGGAGGGGGAAGCTTTCCCCACACACAACCAAGCAATTCTCATGGCACCAAATGTGTGTCCTATAATTTAACTCAACTTTGACACTATCTATCCAGAAATTGCATTGTATTTCACAAATTAAGGCCTCAGTCCCAAAAGACTGTCCCTCCCTAACCCAACTTTAGATGATAGTTGCAAGCCCAGGTTATTACCTGTGTTCTGACCAACTGACTACAAATCAGTGTTTTCTCTGACTTCCTTTTCCCTTGGGTTCGATTAATTTGCTAGAGAGGCTCACAGAACTCAGAGAAACATGCTACTTACAAAATCACTGGTTTATTAGAAAAGGATGTAATTCAGAAATAGCCAGATGAAAGAGATTCATACAGAAAAGTATGGGGAAGGGGCACCCTCTCCCCAAATCTCCACATGTTCACCAACCTTGACATTCTCTGGACCCCATCCTTTTGCGTTTTTATGAAGGCACCACTACACAGGCCTGGTTGATTAAATCATTGGCGACTTGTGATTGAACTCAATCTTCAGATCCTCTCTCCTCCCTGGAAGTAGGGGACATAGGACTGAGAGTTCCAATCCTCTAATCACATGATTGTTTCTCCTGTTCACCAGCACACATCCTTAGATGCCTTCTAAGAGTCACCCCCTTCACATAACAAAAGACCTTTACCTTTCTCACCACTTAGGAAATTTCAACATGCCAGAAATGAGGACAAAGACCAAAGACCAAATACATAGTTCTTATTATAAATCACCCTATAGCAAGGGGAAATTCAAGAGCCCAGTTCTGCACATGTTTAGCTTGAAATGCCTATTAGATAGGCAATTAAAGATGTCTAGAAGCCAGTTACATGTATGGCTTGGACACAGTCAGCGTGGCTGGCTCCGATCTACATGGCTGGCAGGGAATCCAACCTCAGTCATTATCAGTGTTATTTTCCTCTCCATTGGATATTAGTAACACAGGCTTATACTATGCCAGAAAACCAGTAAGGGTACTGTTTCTCCATGGTGATTCCCAACATTACAGTTGCTACTTCTTTTTCTTCCTGCAGCTGTGAAGAACTGGTATCTAGGTTTAGGTAAGTCCCTCCACTGCCCACAGACTTATCCACAGAGAGACATGGATGACATTCAGTCCACAAAGCAAGAGTCCAATCAGTGTAGATGCAGGCTCAGACTATCACATTCAAGTTCAGTTACTTTTTACTTGAGCAAGTTATTTAATGTGTCCATGCCTCCTCTCTGTAAAATTATTAGAATACACAGGTACCAGAATCTACCGCAAAGGACTGCTGTGAGCATTAAATTGGTTAATAATCATAAAACACTTTATTGTCTATAGAGTAGGACTTGACAATTGTGCAATGAAGAAGGGCTATCATTCCAATTATCACCATTACAAGACTCTCCAGCAACCCCACACAAGACGTGGTATACAAGTAGGCTCATCAACTGCCAACCCTACTCTGTCACAGGGACATTCAACTTTCCCCACCCCTGTTGCCCTTAAACTTGGCTACGTTGCCTTGCCCTTATATGCTTTCCATCTACTTACCACCATATCAAACATTTAGAAGCAAAAATATCTCTAGAGTGAGAGAAGGGAAATTTGGGTCCTTCAAAAGATTTTTCCTGAGACTGTTTTCCATAGAGAAAGGAAATACAAATACTAGTTAATTTTTTAATAACTCAATAATTATACTATGGTTATGTATATTCCTAAATATGTCTTTCTATTTCACCATTCTATGTTTAGGTTTCTACATCTATTCAAGTCTGTTAGTTTGCTTGATTACATCATGGTAAGTATCATAAAGTTCAAAAATTTCAGGTGGTACATAGACAAGTCCTCACCTAACAAAAGAGTATCTTTGGGTTAAATGACTGCACGAAAAACAGAGTACCCAAATTTGAAACCAAGCCTTCAGTCCTGTCTTTTAGTGCTCCTTTACCTTGTCCCAAGTTGTCTCCTTTGGGTGAATAGATGGAAATGATTTGCATTTAGCCCATCATTTGTTTAGATGTAAATGAGTACTTTAGAACTTTCTATAACATGTAAGCACAGAATAATGCTTCTGCTGTATTTTCAGTTAGAAAGCCAAGTTCTCATTGCCCCAAAATGTATTGTACTAGTTAAACTATCTGCCCAAAAATAATTTAATCAATTCATCTTATTTATCTATTGTCTGAGAAAATAAATATCCTTCTATTTATTTAACTTGGTTAAGAAAAGTTAAGTCTTTAAACTGAAGCTACAATTCCTTAGTCATCGTTAAGGGTGGTCTTTTTCTCCCATCTTAAAAGAAAATTTTACTTCAAAAATCCCCTCAAAAGACAGCTATTCATTTTAGAGGAAAACGACTGGATCTTTAAATTTTAAAATTCTTCATTGAGCTTACTCCAAAGCAAAATTTCTTATAGTACTCAACCAACTTGTGAAATAATTCTGGTTTTATATAAGCTTTCACTGATGCAGGCTACAAGCATTTTGACAAACAAGTTTAGCATTGAAACCAACAGGTGCAATTCAGTAGAAAGAAAGTTCTCTTTTTCATTTCAACAACATTTCTGCACAAATTCCAAAATGATAGGGCTCCTGTTATTCTGGGTACAATGTTCATTACTCATGTCTGCTGGGCATTATTGGATGTATACTTTGGAATAAAGAGGGTTTTTACAATGTCTAATATGATGTCCTTTGCAATCTGTTATTAGCCTGTGCATTGCCTTGCCAGTTAATCATCCCATTATAGATTCTGAAAATCTTGACAACCCAGAGGGATTGCAATACAGTGTGCCACAACATTAGAAATAGCTACATGAAAATGAAGTAAGGGTAACCAATGTTGTAGATTGGTACATAAAATAAAGGCTTTGAAAGATGTTTGTTCTGGAGATCTCTCAATACTTTCACTTTCATAAAAGAAACAAAAGCAACAAGCAAGCAGGAAGACAGGAGAGCTATGGACTTGAACACAGGGAAGCAATGAAATAAAACCAGGAGTTTATACAGCATTTTTAAAAAGATATCCAACATAACTAAAAAATCAAATTAATACAAAGGTCAGCTCTCTATTTACCTGCCCTGTCATTTGTGAGCAGAAGAGGCCAATACATTTCGTCAGTCATGCCCAGAACTGCACAGCGCCATCAATCTCGCCACTTATTTCTACATTATGGTTGGTCCTCTTGCTTCTGTGTACTTTGCTGCCATCTCCAGGAAACTGTGATGACAAGAACAGCCTAACCTGGATGGTTGTTAACAGCCCTAGAGAAAACTCTCAGGATTTTCCAAAGTGATTGTATTTGAAAGCATCTTTAATAGAAAAGCGTTTGGAAATTAGAAGTGCTTGCAGTTATCGATGATTATTAGATCACAGATATGGCACCTATAGGTTATTTATCTGGAAATAAAAGTCACACTTTAGAGTTTCCTTAGCAAAATGCCAAATGCAGAAGAAATCCCATTAAAGTAGCAATGTCTAATTTTTCACATTGTTAAAGATAACGTATGATATATGAACATTACATATCTACATTTAGGATAAAGTAATGAGCACATGACCAGGCATTTCATCTTTTAACAAAAGACCATACGACAATCCTTAGATGCTCTGGTGAAAGGTATATCCTAAATGCCCAACAGAAACAAACAGACCCTTTGTATATAGTCAAAGCCTTCTTAACACATGAAGTCTAGGTCATCCATGCTCAAGATTAGCATTTTCACGATCTTTTTTCCCTGGTAAACTGTACTATCTTTTACACCAGAGATGGTGTCTTATTTATCCATCATTTCAGTTCTCAGTAAATAGTTTGGCACAACAGATGATCTTTCAATGTTTGTTGAATTGAACTGAATATATATAATAAATATGTCATTAAAGGTTGTTCATTGATGATGGTTTATAAATCTTCTTAAATAACATTTTCCAATCCTTGGGAAAATTGTCATCATTTTGAAGCAAATTGCTACACCTCCAGAGGGAAGAAAGATAGCTCACAAGCAGATTTCTCTGTAGAAATTAAGCCACTGTCAATGTGAAAATAAATGGGAGAGTGGTACTAGTTAAAATGGTACTAGTTTTTCTAATCCTTAAAAAAAATAATGAAAAATATCTAACAATTGACTCAATTTATTTGAAAAGAATAAAGGATATAAAAATAAGCCTTTATAAGAAAAAAATCAACAGAGAGAATCAGTCGCCAATTAAAGCTCTCTCAGTAGAATAGAAGGACTGGTTCAGAAAACAAACCAGCTAGAAATAGGTTAAGAGATGCCAGTATAGCACAGATGACATGCAATAGGAATACAAGGGCTATCCAAAAAAAATCTATCCATAAATGCCTCTATTTTTCGTGTTACATGGCTGGATACTTTCTGGACAGCCCTCATATATACAAATGGGAGGCAATGACTCCACCGAGCAAATGAATTGCAGAATACCCGAAAGCAAAACCAAATAGACTTTACCAGAAGACATCAGAACTTTCTGAAGAGTAAGAGACTGATGACTCATAAATTCAAGAACTTATACAAGCTTGGTTTGCCATAAACATCAAAGTCAAATTTTCCTCATAAACAAAGCAGTCTACACATCACCCAAACAGACTAGGAAAACGAGTAATTTTTAAGGTTTGTACTAATTTTTCCATCCATTGTCTTTAAACTAGACCAAAGATATGGATGTCAGTTCCCTTCACTATTAATTAGCCTAAAATGCAATCGGACTCTTAGCTGTCAACTGCCCAGAGAACAGCTCTCCCCAAAGGTCTGCCAACTGCACCAGCTTCTGGAAATGGACCCATGTTAAATGAGTGAGGTAAGGGGCCAGTCCTTGTTCTAGCCTGATAACTAGCCTCCATCCTATTAAACACAAGATACAGAAAGAGGCAGAGCCCCAGAATTCCAAGATACCAGCTGCCCCATTTATTATAGAAAGAAGATTAATATCTTAATGCTGATTTTAGTAGTGAGAAGAACAAAACTTTTGGTATATGGGTTGCATAGCAGAACCTGTTTGCTAACACATGTGCACAGCTAAACTTTCCTTATGTTCCTCTTTTCCCCACAGCCACCAACACAGGTTGTATTCTCTCTGCAAAGCAGGTTAAGAAGGGTCAGCTGAAGTCTCATAAGAGAAATGAGTAGAGACAAAGCAGAAAAATAAGTATGAGCAAGCAGTCTCCACTAAGTAATCTTTGGGGGGCTAAATATCCAGGTTTTTTTGGAATATATTTTCTCTTTAAGCCATCCAGAAATCCATTTCTTAACTATTCTTCTGACTTACCTGAACTTCACTCACCTATGATCATAAAATTTATACAGTAGTCCCCCCTTATCCTCAGAGAATACATTCCAAGAACCTCAGTGGAGTGAGGGGGGAAAACTATACCATAACAATGGCAATTTTCCCTAATAATTACATAAATTCAATGCAATTAACAAAGAGTTTCTTCAATCAACATCAACATGTGATTGTTACCAAGATATTGGGCGGGGGGGGGGGGGGGGGGGGGGGGGGGGGGGGGGGGGGGGGGGGGGGCAGGAAGGATGATAGTGAAATTGTGCCTACCAGACATTTAGACTGTTAAACAACACTAATCAGATCAGTGTAATATTGGTCATAGGAATAGCCAAATAGATAAATGAAGCAGATCAGAAAATCCAAAAACAGATTCAAGTACTATATATAATAACTTAAACTACAATAAAAGAAGTATTTCAATCTGTGGGAAAGAGGGTATTTGCGTAATTGTATACACAAATGGAAGAAAATAAAGACAAACTATTTCATATAAAAATAAATTTCAGATGGGTTAACTATCTAAACCAGAGATTTCCAATCTTTTGGCTTCCCTGGGCCACATTGGAAGAATAATTGTCTTGGACCACACATAAAATACACTAACACTAAGGATAGCTGATGAGCTAAAAAAAAAAAAAGGAAAAAAGGTCATAAAAAATCTCATAATGTTTTAAGAAAGTTTACGAATTTATGTCGGGCCGCATTCAAAGCTGCCCTGGGCCACATGCAGCCTGCAGGTTGCAGGTGGGACAAGTCTGATCTAAACTATAAAAAAATGTGTTTAAAGTAAGAGATTATCTATAAATCCTCAAGGTGGGAAATTCTTAAGCAATGAAGCAACCACAGAAGTTGTAAAGAAGATAACTAAAATGTTGTTTGTTTGTTTAATAGTAAAATAAAAAGAATTCTGCTTGGCATAAAACACCATAAATGAAGTCAAGAAACAAACTATATTCTAGAAGAAAATATGTACAAAACTTATGACTGACTAAATAGAGTCCTAAAATGCAAAATGCTTCTACTGATTAATAGGTAAAACAACAAATTCTGTCTCAGAGAAGTGGGCAAAGGAAATAGAAAGGCAATTTAAAGAAAAAGAAATGCAATTCACTGAGACAGAAGTGCTCACACTCACAATAATAAGAAAAAAGCAAAGTGAAATAACCAGATACCATTTTTACCTATTACCATTTGTGAACATTTAAGACTGGTCTTTCCAGTGCTAATGAGGATGTGGATGGAACCCAGGCAATTTTGTGCACTGATGATGGGAGTTTGAATGCTTCTTTTTGGAAAGTGCCTGGCAGTTTCTGTTAAAATGTGAAATGTGCAAAGCCGTTGACTCAGCAATTCTTCCTCTAGAAATTCATCCTTTTGAAACATCACAAACATGAAACGATGTATGTAGGAGAGTTTATTGCAGCACTGTGGGTAACACCTATGCAACTGGAAACAACCTGGTGGCTCTCAATCAAGTAACGGTTAAGTATATTAACGTACTTCCACATAACACGGGATTCTGCAGTTAATAGAGAAGAGGCAGGTATTTTGTTCTGATTTGAAAAATCTAAGATACTATTAAGTGAAAAAAATGCAAGTTATAGGGCAATATGTACAAAATGACCTTATTATGAAATAAAGAAAAATCTCTATATATGTGTATATATACATATTCTTATATATATTCATATATATTCATGTACACACACACAGACGCGCGCGTGCATACACACACACACACACACACACACAAACACACACACTAGGAAAAAATATGCAAGAATACCAGTATACCCACCAAATGTTAATACTGGTTTCTTCAGAGAGACAGGATTAGAGGTAGAAGGGGAAACTAGTCATTGTTTCTTCATATACATCTGCACTGTTTGAATGTTTACAATAAACATTAATTTTCAAACTGAAAAGGCATATTTTAAAAGTCACAGATGATTCTGCCATTTTACTCTTTATTTATTTATTCAACAAATATTTATCATGTTTAAGCTTAAAACTAAAATAATGTAATCGCTTAAAAAGAAAATTCAAAATAATCCCAAACAGGTAAAATCATTCAGCTCTTTGGGATATATTTTGCAACAATGAAATCATCCAATTGCAGTTCTACTCAATAATTAGACTTTAAAAATGTTAAAATGTTACTGAAGTATTTTTGTGGTTAGAAAAAAATATTGGTGGCACAGGTCCTGTAATAAAAAATACTGTTATCATTTTTTTCTATGCTCTATGACATAAAACCAAATATTGTGCTTATGTGTTTGACCAAATTGAGGACTTTTTCTTGTAATACATACTTTACCTCAGTTACTCAATGGACCCCATTCTATGAAAAAACAAGAAGACCTACCTCAAGACAGGAATGTAAATCTAAATCTCATGACTGATTGTAAATTTGTTTCCTGTACTTTGGGTAGCTACTGCATTAATCAGAAGCTCAGAAGCTCAACTCCTCAAGTTCTCTCAAGAGAAGTCACAGAAAAATACAGTAGTTGACAGAAGTTGACCTGAGAAATCCAGTATGTATGAGAGTCTTTCCAAGGAATATATTACCTAGCCATGCCTCTAGGTCCTCCAGGTTCTCTGTTTATATTAATTTCTCCATTCCTTCACCATTTTTTGGAGCACAGGGGAGTCCTAAGGGACCTCAGAGACAAATGTGATATCCAATTGCAGTAACTAAGTTATCCTAGGTTCCGGATACATCTATGTATTCTACTTTAATTGAAATTTTACTGGTCTCTTTACTTTTTAAATTTTTTTCTTTCAAGTTTTCTTTTTCATGTGTTCTAGTTTGTGATTTTCAATTTAGAATAATCACTCCTAAAATATGTTTACTGTATTTTCATAAATACTGAAAGCACAAATTAAAGCAATTCTTAGACAAAAGAAAAAAAATGAATAGATATATCAACACATTCATAATGGTGTATTTATGCTATTTTTGAAAGATTATTTCTAATTTTTCCTGTCTATAAAAACACAAATAATTCTGTGACAGTTCCACAACAGAAGTGACACGATCTGAATGTCTGTGACCTCCCAAAATTCATATGTTGGAATTTTAACCTCCAAGGTGATGGTATTAAGAGGTGGGGCCTTTGTAGATGATTAGGTTATAAAGGCAAAGCCTTCAAAATTGGGATTAGTACCTTTATGAATGAGGCCCCAGAGGGCTAGCTCACCCCTTAAACCAGGTAAAAACACAGAGAGAAGTCATCAGTCTGCCACCTGCAAGAGGGCCTTTACCAGAACCCAACCATGCTGTCTACCTTGATCTTGGACTTTCAGTATCCAGAACTGTGAGAAATAAATTTTTGTTGTTCACAGCTATCTCATCTTGTGTTATTGTTATAGCAACTAAATGAACTCAAACCAGTGGGAAAGACATATTAACTTGACTGGTATCCTCCAATAAATTAGATTCTCTAATGACTTGTCTCCAAGGTAAGTCATTACTATTTAAAATCTGACAGAGCTCAGACTTTCTAAAGAAAATACTTCTTTGGCTGCATTACTCTATTTAAGAACTCTCTTCATTTTCCCCAAAAGAACTTTGATTGTGGAGAAGCACAAATTTCTACCATCATTGTACTATTTTCTCCTCTCAGTTTTCTGAGCTATTTGAAGTTGCACTAAAACTACTTTTGTTACAGAATATCTCATTCTGAGTACTGACTCATGGAATTCATTTTCAATATAAGTATAAACCTCTATTGCATAAGATGTGATTTCAAAAGAAGGCTTGGTCAGAATCAGAAAGATTTATAAGGATTACTATAATTCCTCATATTTTCATGGTTCTTTGGAGTTTCAAAGTATTTTTGGAACATATTATTTCATTTGATCCATATAAAAACCCTGAGTCCTATGTTACCCCTATTTTAAAAAAAACAAGAAAAACTGAAGTTCATGGAAGAAAAGTGGTTTGTTCGGATTCTTAGAGTTGGGAAAGGGCAAAGATCATGAGCAGAGACCCCACCCTTAATTTCCGTGGTTCAACTAAAGCAAAGCTGCAGCTTTTTAAAAGATATATTAAAAGTGAGGGACTAGCAGATGGGTAATATGACTGCTTGTCACGAGTTATTATGGGGTACTTCCCATAAACACAAGGCCAATTCACATTCGAGGGATGGGGAAATGCACTTCACCTTTGGAAGAAATTATGTTCTGGTCACAATTATTTATATTCCTTGAATGTGCAAAATTTATTTACCCGCTCTCAAGACCCCTAAAAGCCTCCTCCAATCAAAGCATCTGGCTCAAAATCCAGTGTCTAGAATTTGTGCCTATACTGAATTCAATACCCACCCATGCACCATGAAACTAGCATCTTTAAGAATAAGCCACGAGGACTTCAGCCCTATTGGGTACCAACCTCTTAGACGCCATTACCTCACTCTTTCTTTGCACCACTTCTTCCCATTTGTCACTGTGTTTCTCCAACTCCTGGCCTTTGTTTGCCTCTCACTTTTAGCCCATCTTATGAGCTGATAACAATTCATCCGGCATAACCCAAAGAATCTTCTCAGAAATGTATTACTCTCTCTGGAGCCATCTGCTTCCTTATCTCTAGGTAACTAAAACATCCCAACTACCCCCATGCAGGGGGTGGGGTGGGGGAGATAGAAATCAGACATACAAAGGGACTGAATTAATCTTCTGAAATTAAGTTGCTTGGAAAATTAAAGCAGTTGAAGTGTATATATAACTTCAGTAACGACTGGTAGTTGAACATTTCAGTGTTTCACTCACTTGTCTATAAAATAAACAATTTGCCTAGGGCTATCTTGCCTTTTACCTATTTACAATTTGTTACTGGGAAGATTTCCAAAGACACTGCTATATATTTTATTTTTTCATCCCGTAGAAAAACTATACTGCTTGAAATTTATCATACATTTTAATTGGCCATCTTAATTATATAATATAATCATCATCTGAACTACACATCAAAATGGCTTGCTCAAGAAGAATCACTTTTGGGAGTTCCCTGATGGTATAGTGGCTAGGCTTCGGTACTCTCAACACCACGGCCTGGGTTCAATTCCCAGCCAGGGAGCTACCCCCCACAAAAAAAAAAAAAAAGAAGAATCACTTTTATTAAATTTGACAGAATTCACTAACAATTAACTTTTTAGAGAATAACTTCTGTTTTAAAAAATTGTTATCCATCTTCCATTTTGTACTCTCGTTATAACCTTGGCCCTGATTATTATGATAAAGAGAACAAAAAATGGCTACACTTTCTTCTTTTCAAACAGATTTCTGAAACGTTCATTTCACGTACCCAAAGTAAGCTAAGTGGGATAACTAAACCATCACTGTGATTTTTTTTTCTTTTTTTGCTAAAAATAGAATCATAGCAAATAAATGAACTTCATTCTTCAGGTGTACTTCCTTAGTCTCCATAATAAACATGGGCTCTACTTAAAAATAAAACACCATGTAATATACTTTATAACTGAAACTATTTGTTTAGAAATAGCATTTGGTCATTTCTGTGCCTCAAATAATTAAATGTATGACATCCCATGTCACTGCCTTTTTGCAATTTCACTTTGATTCCTCTAAAATGATCATAAATTTTCATACTTGAATACTATCTTCAGGCATAACTTAACCTCCAGCTGTGTACTCTCATAACTGTTTATGCAGAATAACTATTAAGCCAATCACATTTATTTTCAAAATACATTTTGGTCACACTCTAAACATCCCACTAAGCCAAACATAATTGATTCACTAATTCAAAATGCATTTATGCATCATGCACAGGGGATACAGCAATGGTAAGACAAAATCCCTGCCCTCAGTGAACTTACAGCCTAGCCTACAGAGAAAGTCAGTAAACAAATAAGCCAGTAAGTGTAGAGTCTACTAAATGGAGATTAGTGCTATGAGGAAGTGATAAAATAAGATGAAGGGACAGTAAGCACCAGATCAAGGGAGGGGGAGCGGAGGTTACTATTTTGTGTAACATCAGTGTCCACTCAACACTGATTAAGCTAGAATGTCTCTGAACCTCTTGAATGTATTTCTGACTCTGGCTGAGCTCTCTCCCTTCCTCCAAGATTAGGAGGCAGATCAGGGTCACCTTTGTCTCTCACGTGAGTGACCACAAAAGACTGATACTGGACAATCATCTAGGTTTTTACCTCCTGGAAGCTGTCTTAGTTACATCGAGTCTAATGACCATAAAATAACTGACACAAAGATGGCCTTTCTCTTTAGAAACTTATCTTTGAATGTGTTCTATTCTGGAAGGCAGTCAAGTCAGGTTCCTTGATTTTGGTAAGACCTCATTTAGTAAGAGATTAAAGTTCTTCGCTGCACTCATCACTGATCTTTTTTCTCTGAACATGGACAAGGCCTTTTGTCTTTTGTTTTTAAAGCCAGAGAAGAGAACTGAAAGGGGAAAAAAATGCCACAGCTCCAAAAATAAATAAGAAAACTGCACCTACTTTATGAGAGAATAGTGTCAGTTGACAACAAAATGAAATTGTGAGTGTGTTTTACTTGACTTGGAGATCTTTCCGTTAATACAAGTTATATGCTAATATCATTACATTAATTCACAGCCAAAACCTGTTCGTTCATTCACACCAATTTCCATCCTCTCCATAAAGCCCACCAGCATCGCTGTAGCCAAGTAAATTCCGATGTGAGTTTCTGAAATGTGGTCCTGTTCACACCACCACCTTGTTTTTCAGTTGATTGCTTCCTATGCAGCTGCTTTGAACTTCATGGAGATTTGGGCTTCTGATCTCCACTTTTTACCCACAGGGACTGAAGTTCTAAATCTACTTATCCGTATCAGCCACCTTGAGAAGTTATAGTTTCTTCATCTGATTTTCTACTTCTAATCCTAAATCTTGAGACTTTTATGAATATTAATCAGTGTGCAACATTGCATTACAGCATTATGGAAAACATGAGGATTCTACAAAATGACTGAATTACATTATTTAAATAAAAAAGCTTCAGTTAAGATCTATGAAGGAGAAATAATCCTAAATCGTTGCCATTCAGCTTAATTGACTGCATGGTACTATAGGTAAATACTGTTTAAGGAGTGGAGAGGAGATTATGCAAACTGCTCCGGAAAACCAGGAAGGCTCCTGGCTCCTATGGTCATGCGAAGAGCCTGCCAGTTACTCTGTTTTCCACTCTAATATGCCTGCAGATAAATACTTTGGAAGAAACGTCTATTCTGGGCTTTTGCTGAACACAACCACGAAAGTGATCAACTAGAACAGAGAAAATTAAAAAGTTTAAGGATTAAAGAGTTCGTTAATTTTAAGGAGAATGAATACTGTGAATACCTAAAAACTTTTTTTAATGGAAAATGGCTTTTGAGTTAGAGAAGCATTAGAATGAAATTGCTATTCCCTCCTACTTTGCTTTCTTATTGTATGATAAATGATAGTCAGGTTTGCTGCACTGGCCAATTTCCATATTTTGGAGATATTTTTCTGGTGGCCATTGTTATACAAAGTCAGCTTATCATTTAAACTGCCTATTCACTATTCTCTCTCTCTCCCTCTCCCTGCAATATAGGACTTTAAAAAACTATACTGCAACTTGGAACTTGGACATTCATTACCATATTACTATTTAAAAGGCAACACAGAAATATGCTGGCCAACCTATCAGAGAAATATGAGAGATTAGCAGCTGACAGGCAATAAATTAGTTGCTTAGTTATATTTATTCGGTTAAAAAGAACAAAGCAAAAGGTAGAGAGCCAGTAGATTAAATGAATAGGTACGTATATGATTACATATTTTTTTCATGTCATCAATAGTTTTTCCCTTACATAGACTGGTCTTAGGTTGAACATGTTTATATTTAAATCTCTAAAAATGAATGACAAAGATAGTGATTTTACCAATACTCTAAATTAAAAAGGAAGTCATTGTGCTGGAGTATAATTTATCTCTTCAGAGAAGACTTTCTAAAGAGTGAGTGAAGGGGTTGCAGATTTTCACTTAAGAAAACTTCATTATGGAGAAAACACTGCTTTCTTAACTTCAGTTTAATATTACACTAAAAGATAATAATGCAATAAATTCTTCATGCATCTCAGCCTATACAAAACTTTCTCTAAACTGCTGGGAATTTCCATTCCTTGGCTGGCTTTCTGATGTTTTGGGACCAGTAAAAATGATGTAATAGGCACATCTTCACTCCTGTTCCTGTTGAATTTACTGGTTTTTATGAAATTCAAAGCATTTGCTGCTGAGGCACTTACAGAAACTTTTGAAAAGTTTTATCCATTGATTTATTTAGCACACTTACAGAATACAAGCTAAACACTGATGGGGGTGGAGAGAGATGCCATCTGTTATTTAAGATTGCTCTGAAAAAGGAACACTTGTGCACTGTGGGGGGACTGCAAATTGATAAACTGGTGCAGCCACTATGGAAAACAGTATGGAGATTCCACAGAAACTTAATAGAGCTACCATATGACCCAGCAATTCCTCTTCTGGGTATCTACCAAAAAGAATTTGAAAGCATTTATTTGTAAAGATATATGTTCATTGGAGCATTATACACAGTAGCCAAGACATGGTAACAACCTAAGTACTCTTCAATGGATGACTGAATAAAGATGTGGTACATACATACAATGGAATGTCACTCAGCCATAAGAAAGGATGAAATCCTGCCATTTGTGACAAGATGGATAAATCTTGAAAGTATCATGCTAAGCTAAGTAAGTCAGATGGAAAAGGACAAGAGCTGTATGATTTCACTCAAAAGTGGGGTATAAAACAGAAAGCAACAAACCCACAGACACAGTGTTATCAGTGGAAAAGGAGTGTAGGAAAGGTTAAAGAAGGTAAAGGGGATGGGACACACGGTGGCAGAAGGAGACCAGACTCTGGGTGGTGAGCACACAATGCATTCATTATGTAGACGATGTAATATAGAATTGTACATTTGAAATTTACATAATGTTATTATCCAGTGTCACCTCAATAAATTTAATTTTTAAAAAGAAGATTGCTCTGTTCTTCTCAAAAACCAAGTTTCAGGAAGAGAAAATGTGGATGTTGCAGGCCTACTGTAAACCACGTCCGCCACCCTGGAGCCTCCTGTGCGGCGGCCTACAGTGATTCCCAGGCACATCCCATCATCCTTTCACCTGCAGTGTGGCTACTACACGCTAACAGGTACCTTTATCCTAGACTGAAGAAAGGTGCACACACCCCATCTGAAGAATCAGAGGGTTTCAGGATGACAATTACACATCCATTGTCAAAAATGCAAATTAGTACTTGACGCACTCTTCTTATGCATATGTATTCCTTTAGGGCTTAGAGAGTCTTTCCTGCACAGAAATGATGACACCTCATGCGATTACTAAATGTGTAGCCTTAAAAAGTGCAACTTCCAAAAGCTCTAAATTTAAAACCAAAGTGTACCTAAGCCACTAGGGAAATCTGGCTCAATTTGTATTATCATTTTTCACCACATGATTTTATGCTTGGTCTCTCTTGAAATTTTCTTCTGAAATACAGGCAAAGTTGCTGTCATTAGGGGGCTGCTGTTGTGTGAAGTCAGGAAGAGCATTTCAAACTTTAAAATATGCATTAAAGGAATTATATTTGCAGTCAGTAATTGCAGTACGCCAAATATAAACCCTGGCCTAACAGGCTCCAGGACAGTACTGCCGTGTATTTATAATATCAACCTGCAGTAACAACTTCATGTAAACACCACCTCAAGTAAGTGTTCGTTTCAGAATGACTTCTATCATCAATACTCCATCTACTTAGTTACCAGAAACTGTCAATACGCCCTTCACCCAACATGTTCTAAAGTGACAGGTTCTACTTCTCCAGCTTGTTATTTGTTAGCTTTATTGATCTAAATTTCTTCTCTGCTTCTACTTACATGTCTAGAGGAGAATGATATTAGCACAGACTTTGTGACAAAGATACAATAAACAGCTTAAAGTAATCACTATTGGATCAATCTGTAAGGTCAAGGGAAAATGGAGGGATGTAAGTGTCTCAAAGCATGTTTACCACTGTGCTTAATTTACATCAAACCAAATGCCATGAATATAATTTTCAAATTCAGCTACTACTCTCTTTTCAGGCAATAAAAAAGCCAATGCTATAATTTAACAAACATTTCTGAGTACCTACTATGTGCTTGCAATGGTGTTCAGTATCAGGGATACTGAAAGATGAATAAGACAGGGTCTCTCTTCACAGCCTAGTGGAGCAAAGAGAAATTTTTAAAGTAATCACACTTCAATGTAGTGAGTACTAATATAGAAATTACCTCTCCCTGCAACCGCCAACAACCTTCAGCTAAGGCCGCCATCCTCACAAATCCCAGTTGTGAGGGATTTGTGTTACTGAAGATGATGAAGCTAAATGTCATGAGCTGTAGGTCAAATGTGCAACAGCATATTTAAAGGCAAGGAGACATGAAGAGATGTGTGTACATAGCTGAAGAGGTCTAGGAGTGTCATGAAGAGATAAAGCCAGACAGCTATGCTGGGATGACGATGGAAGGGACTCTTGAGTGCTATGCAAAGGGCTTTGGTTTTATGTTGAACACAGTTGGGAAATAGGGAGTATATATATGCCTGAAAAAACATGAGTATGTCTTCTCTTGGATGTCTCACAGGCATCTCAAACTCAATATAATCAAAATTTAACTTACCACTGAACCATTCTCACATACCTACCATTTCTAAGTCCCTAATTTCCTCCTACACTTTCGTCCTCCCAAACTTACCTCCTAAGATCCTGCAAGGCTAACTATTTTTCTCATTCCCTACTTCCCTAAATCTCTTTCAGGCCATTACCGTCTTCCAACTGCATTATTACAACTACTCTCCATCTTCACACTTGATCATTTTCAATCCATCCCCACAGGGAGATCATTTTTTTTTTCTAAAATGTAGTGTAAATAATAAAGTTTCTTGTCCATCTCCTTCTTTCCTTAAAGAAATTCCCAATCTCCTAACTACATTTACAAGGCCCCAAGTCAGCCAGCTCTTGATTACTTCAGCTTTACTTCAACACATCTTCTTCCCACTCTCTACTTCAGTCATTGAACTTCTTTCAATTCATCAAATGTGCCCACCACTTGAGAGCCTTTGGCAGGGGCTGTGTCTTCTGTATGAAACATAGCCCTTAATTGTGTGGTCTTTATATACATGACCTTCTGGGAAGTCTTCTCAATTGCACCAAGTGTAAGTTAGATTGCCCTCTTATACGGCTCTCTACTATCCTGTATTTCTCCCATCATAAGACTTAGCATGCTCTTTTGTAATTTCCCATTAATGTGATATTTTTGCAATATATTAATTTTTCCCCTAACACAAAGAAAAATCATGTCTTTTCCCAGTGGTTGTTCCAGGGCATATCACAGCTGGCACAGAGTTAAGTACTCAATCAATGTTTGCTGAATTATTAATTTATATCAATAGATGGGAGGTTTAGAGAGATAAGGGGAAGGTATCAAGTTAGATTACTGTCATCGTCTGTATAATAGATATTGAAAACCTGCAATACGGCAAGAGGACTGATAATGTGTAGGGGATGAGAGCTATATAGTGAAAGACATTTAGAAAGTAAATTTGGCAGGACTTGGTAACTAACTGGATGCAGGAGGTAAGGGAGAAGAGTTAAAGATGTTTTCTAGTTTTAAATCTTAGATGGTTAGTGATGTCAATAAAAGAGGAAACAAAAAGAGTGACAAGCTTGTGTGTAGGAAAGGTGTTAATATAATAAAAGTTGCAGAGGAATAATGAGGTTGATTCTGAAAACATTTTGAGTGAAATGTAGACAAACCAACTACTAATTGAGAACTTCCTACTAGAAGTAAAGCTCTGAAAATGCAGGAAAAAAGAAAGAAAATAGAGCATAAAGTTGAAAGTCAGTGGTCTATTGAAGATAGTGAGGTCACAGGAACAGATAAATTGAGAAGCAAGAGTGTATAGAATGAAAAGACATTGAGGATAGTGCCTAATGAGCATCAGTTTTAAAAATTAGGCTTAAAAATGGAAGCCAGAGTATTTCTACCCAAAATGGTAGATTAAACACAGTCATCTACTTTCAGTCTATTCATAAACTGTATAAAATTAGAATACAGATTTTTTTATTTAAAAGTATAAGTCATAAGGACAGACAGAACAAGAGTACAACCAGAAAAGAAGAAAAATAAGCATGTAATTTGGAAGGTGAAAACATCTGCACAAATGGTAAATAATTTAGCAGACTGGGAAAACAGAAAACACCAGAATCTTACTCCAAGGCCAAGAAGCAAGCCAATTTATATAAGATCATCCCAAAAGGCTTAGTAAGAACTGACAGTACTACATACTTCAGAAATTTGGTATAAAGCTCTACCCACAAGTTCAGGACCTTCATTTTATTTTTTTAGTTGTCAACTCTTAAGAATGAGCAGATAACCAAGTATCACAAAATGACAAAACAGAGTTACTACTATGAACTACAAAAAACCAAAACAGACATTTAAACAAAAGTTGAGGGAGACTGATTTCACAGGGAGAATAAAATTCCAAAGAAAATTACTATACCCTTAGGGATAAAAGAAATAAAATACTGCAACCATGAAGAAGAACAAGACACTACTTAAAAACAATCAAACAAAAAAAGAACATGCTGAGAACGAAAAGAGGAGTAAAGTCCTGGAAAAAGAGAACTTTATAGTACTAACTAAAAATTCAGAAAGAAAAGTTGGAAGAAAAATTTAGGAAATATTCTG
This sequence comes from Lyroderma lyra, assembly GCA_004026885.1. Lineage (NCBI taxonomy): Eukaryota > Metazoa > Chordata > Mammalia > Chiroptera > Megadermatidae > Lyroderma > Lyroderma lyra. The sequence continues at coordinate 22,476 of PVJL010000940.1, forward strand.
GAAAGTTGGACAAAAAGAGATAGAGATTAAACACATCTAAGAAAATTGCTAGTGTGGTCAAGAAGTTATAACAAAACAGTTTCATAAATAGAGCACTGAGAATAAAGGAAAAAACCATTTGTATTATTTTTCTATAGCTTCTATAACAAAGTACCACAAACTTTAAACAACACAAATACCAGGGGTGCCAAAAATATACATATACACATTTTAAGAGATGTTATCTATGTATTACATAAATACTGATGGTAACCACTCTGAACATCTCTTATAATTGCCTAAGTCAAACGTGACTTGTACTCATCTTTTATCAGAATATATTGAGTATTACAATTTTAATACAGTATTTTTCTTTCTTAAAATGTGTATATATTTTTTTACATTCTCTGTATACTGCCTTATAGTTCTGGAGGCTGAATACTAAAGTATCAGCTTTACTGGGCTAATGCCAAGCTGTTGGCAGAGCTAGTCCCTCTGGACATGGCTAGGGGAGAATTCATTTCTCTGCAATTTCCAGCTTATAGCCACCATTCCTATTTTTTTGCACGTGGTTCCCTTCCTCTACCCTCAAAGTACATTACTCCAGTCTCTGCTTCTGTCATCACACAGCCTTCTCTATGACTCCGACTTCTTCTATATAAGAATTTTATGATTACATCAGGCCTACCCAGATAATCCAGGATAATCTTCCTGGTGTCAAGATCGTTAATTTGATCACATCTGTGAAGTCTTTTTTGCCATATAGGGTAACATTCACAGAACCCAGTTAGGACATGGACATTTTGGGAGGCAAGGAGTGAGCAGAGCGTTATTTGGCCTACTGCATCATTGATGAAAGAATTCAAGAAAATGTCCTGCAACTGAAAGATCTGAGTTTGGAGAGTAAAAATACCCCTTACTTCCCAGCACAGTGATTAAAACATAGACACAATAAAACACAGTATAGTGAAATTTTACAAAATCAGAAACATATGAAGACCCTAGAGGAGAGAGTATAAACCAGAAAGTATAATTCTTCTCAAAAACCCAATGGACATAGAAGACAGTGGAAGAAAATTACTTTGAACCTAGTGTCCCATAACAAGTCAAACTACTATTCAAGTGTGAAGTTAGTGTAACCCTCACACCAAAACCCGACAAAGATACTATAAGAAATGCAAATTATAGCCCAACAGTTCATGTAGATTAAAAAATTCTAAATGAAATATTAGCAAATCAAATCTAGCAGTAAATTAACAGAATAACATGTCGACAAGTACAGTTTATCCCAGAATGCATGGTTGGTTTAACATTTCAAACACAATCAATGTAAACTATCACATTAACAGAATAAAGAGTAAAAACAATATAAATATATCAATAGACTAAGAAAAGCAACTGATAAAATTCAACATCCTTGCATGATTAAAACTCTCAGCAAACTAGCAATACAAAAGAACCTCCTCAGTCCTATAAAGGATATCAAAGAAAAACTTACCAGCAATATGGTACTTAATGAAGAAGTACTGAACACATTTCCTCTGAGTAAAAGCAGAGTAAGAAGACCAAGAAGGACGTCCACTATTACTACTCTATTCAACACTGTTGGGAGGCCCAAGCCACTACTATAACACTAGGAAAACACATAAAATGGAGAAATATTAGGATGAAAAAAGTAAAGCTGCCATTATTCACAGATAATATTTTTATATATGCAGAAAATCCAAAATAATCTACAAACTATTTCATTGAGCAGGGTCACTGGAGACAAGCCCAACATACAAAAATTCACTGGATTTGATTTACTGGCAACAAACAACTGGCAAATGAAATATTTAACACCATTTTCAACAGCATCAAACGATAGAAAATACCTAGGAGTAAATCCCACAGAAGTTGTACAAAAATCTTTGTATTAAAAACTAAATATTGATGGGGAAAAAAAAATCTAAGTTAGTGGACAAACATGTTTGTGAATTAGAAGCATCGATAGTGTTAAAATGTCTAATCTTACCTAATCTTACCAATTACCATCCCTGGCTTTTTATATTTTGGTTTTGGTTTTGAGATACACACACACACACACACATATACACACTGGCAAGCTGATTACAAAATTTGTATGAAGATGTAGAGGAGCTTGAATAGCCAAAGCTTTGAAAAAGAACCTTGAGGAAGAAGTAAAATAGAGGACTTGTATTTCCAATTATCAAAGTATGCTATAAATCTACAGCAATCAAGGTTACGTTAATGGTCCAAAAATAGGTAAACATATTGATAGAACAGAACGGAGGTCAAAAACAAACCCAAATATCTAGTCATCTGATTTACTCCAAGGTGTCACTGCAATTCAGTGGAGCACAATGTTTTTCTCAATATGCAGGAGACTGGATATCCATGAGAGGAAAAATAAGCTTTGGTCCATATTTTACATCATAGTCAAAAAACTAATTTTAAGTAATTACAGACCTAAATGTTAAACGTAAAATGTCTTTTTTAAAGTTTCTAAAAGAAAATATAAGACAATATTTTGTGATCTACTCATACATTGTAATATTAAGTAGCAAAAAATGAAAAATTATTGACAATAATACAGATGAATCTCAAAAACATATGAAGTAAAAAAACATAAATGCAAAAAGGTACACACTATATAACACCATTTTTATGAGGTTCAAGAAGACAAAATTTATCTATGTCATAGTAGTCAAAATAATGGTAACCTCTGAAAAGAGAGTTAGTATTGACTGCAATCCTAATTACAATATTAACTAAAACTTACTACCATGGGGCACTAAGAAAACTTTCTGATTGATGGAAATGTTCTATATCTTCATCTGGATGATGTATATAGGTATATATTATACATATATAAAAAGTCATTAATGTACATTTAAGAATTGTGTAACTTACTCTATGAAAATTTTACCTCAAAAATTAAAATGCTTAACTGATATTTCAGGGTGGAATACAAACATGTTTAGACATGTAAAGTCACAAACTATGCTTTCTGTGGAAGCTATTTGAGGTTTTATTCTAGAAAATGAGAGAGTAAACCAACAATGAGGAAGAACTGGGATAGAAAAAATAGATCAAACTAAGGAGAGAAGGTGAAGGGATCATGCATGATGATAAATAAATCCAGAATGTCTGGGGAAAACAGCCCAGACTTGAGTAATCTCTGAAAGAAATGACTCCAATAATAACAACAACAACAACAACAACAACAATAATAATAATAATAATAGTAATTTGATAGAATGCCTATTACATTTGAACATCTAGAGAGGAGATTTAGGCAATTAGGTTTAATTAGTGAAATGTACATAAATATCAAGAACAATAAAAAAGGCAACTACTTTTTTTCCCAAGAAAACCGTAAATTGTATAGAGAAATTAACATGAACATCGTTTACTCCCGAAATAGCTCTCTGAACAGCAGTTTCATGGTTATAATCATGCACTCACTCAATATCTAGCTAACTATAAAATAAATATAAAAGGCATTAAATGATCAGCTAAGGGGTGAAGGGGTCCCTCCAAGGTGGAGGGAATGGAGGGAGCATGCCTGAAGAGGGAGCATGTCTGAAGAGGGAGCTGTTTTTGTAGTAAATCCGGCAGCATATTTCAATTCCTTAAATGATGAGTGTGCACAATTTTTATTTAAATAAAATATTCAGAATTTTTCAGAAATAGGATGGGAGTGATGCAAAAGAGATTAAGAGGTGATTAGTCAGAAGATTACTTCACAAGGACTACCAGTTGCAGTGATTGAGTGATCCACTGCTGCTGATCACAGTCTAGGATGGAAGGTTTTCAAATTAAGTTTTCAAGCTATACCCTTGCAGTTCAACCCTATCATTTTTCAGAACCAGACAACCTTTCCTTTTGAAACTCCTTTTTTTAATGCATAAATGTTTTAAATAATTTGTGAAACATTCTGTCAACATTTTATGTTTTCAGGAAAAAGAAATTTCCTTTTCTCTTCCTATTACTGCTCTCTCTCAACACATTCAGCAGAGAATTGATTACATATTAAAGCAGATGACATTCCCTAAGAGTTTTCAGGAATTACAAACAATTACAGGAAAGAGAAGTGTTTTCATTACCAAAAAAGGCAATAATGATGGACTCCACTACTGAATATGCCAGCAAGATCAGGGAGTTTAGAGAGCAAGCAGTGTTTTAACCTTTATTCTAGCTGATAGAAGATGATGCAGTATTCTATTATCCACAATGACAAATGATTTATTGGGATACTTTCTTTTCTTCCAAACTGTTTTAAGCCATTGTTTTTTTCTCCAATTGCACTGATTTTTCATCTTAGTGCACGTATGGGGCTGTAAATATTTGCACCGTCATTTAAAAAGAGAAACACAACAACACCCTCAGCTCTGGAGATCCTCACTTTGTTAATGGTACACCACAAATGCAGATTTGCCTTGTTGCATGACAAAGCAGCCTTTATTCAGGCAGATTTTTTAGTAGCTTTTTCTGCAAGTAACCAAAAGATTAGGAAATTCTTACTAACATTTCCCCCAAAAAATCTGCATTCTAAAATCTTGTTTTAGAGAAAAAAATAAAATCGTGTGGGGAGCCAGATATTCCTGCTACACAAGAATATTACTTGAAAGTTTCCAAGCACTGAAGAAAGCAGGTTAAAGGCTGGCAGTGGGACTGTGATGATTATATATGTGCCATTTTTCAGGCCTGAAATCCTAGTATATGTTTTCTTTGCCCTCAAGGGAGGTGAGATTGTCTGGCTTGTAGTAAATCAAACAGAAAACCATCAGAAAAGAGGTTTTGCTGAGGTTCTGAAATAAAGACAAAACATTTAAGAAACTTTCCTCCTAATGTTCTCCAAAGGAGAGTAAGATCTGTACTTCAGACTCCCAATGGAGTGGCAGCTTGTTATTCAGTTTTGAGGTAGGGAGTTGGTGGGGAGTTCTAGAATGCAAAATCAAGTGGTGCTTTGCAACACTGATACTTTCTGATGAATTGCCCAGATTTCACGGTTAATGAGCCATTGTTATTTGTGTTCTGTAGATGTACAAAATTAAAGTTCCAAACGACTAACGACTGCCACTTCAGTGCATTTTCCACTATTGACTGCCCTTTATAATTTCGCTACATACTCAAACTTAGAACTGTATATGCATGAAATGAAGTAAAAAATTAAAGGAAGAATGTGATAACAATCAGAGTTTCAGGTTGCCTTTTAAAAATATATAATCTAGCAAGAGAGAAGTCTAAAATAGTAATATCTAAACCTTAGATTAGAGAACAAAAGAATGGATTCTGACTGTTTTACTGAGTGGTTTGAGTAAATGAACCTTTGTGCATCTAGGAGTATATCATCTGTCAAATAATAAAATGAAAAGAAACATCAATTCTAAAACTCTAAGTCAAAGAAAAATTTGTTTTTATTTTCAAAACATACTAATTTCCAAAGGATATGAATGTACAATATTATAGCTTAAAATATTCAAAGATTTTGTCTATTTTCATCATTTAATCTGTTTATTTTTAATATTAATCCCGTGATTTACATAATTTAAAAATCACACATTGGAAAAATTTGTTGTGTGCAGGCTGGTGTGGAAAATATTTATTTGATATTAAAATGATGATATTAATTAAGAAGTTGACAGTCTTTTTAATTAATATTATTAAATATTTCAGCTGAATTAGAAAGTATACAGATAATAAATATCAACCACCTGCTGAAATAACTTTTCTGGCTCAAGATAGAGCTACTGCTGCTCCGGGTGCCACATCAGCAAAACAAAACTTAAGATAATGTTCCTATGCCAAAAAACGCAGTGAATGCAGCCAGCCAATCCCCGAACGCCGAGCCAACTCTGCTCTACAGAGTAGTTGCCCCTTTCTTCACAGGGGACGCGCGGTCCAACCCCCACAGCGGAGGCCTGATGCCACAGCACCAAACCCCACATACCAGGGCTGTGGGGACAAAATCCAGCCGTACATGCCTCTCTAGTTCGTATTACATGGCTGCCCTCATACATATACTGTTTTTTCTTGCTCAAGTTTACTGCATAAATTAGGCACGTAAGAGATTAATAACAGTACCCGACAACAAAAGCGAACGGTAACCATATACTGTGGTGAAAGCTGCGTGCGTGTGATTTCTCTCACTCCCTCGAAGTACCGTCGTGTGCCGACTCACCTGTTCCCCTCCAGGCAGCACTCCCGGTCCTCTCCTCTGGCACAGCACTCCACCCCAAAGCGCAGCACCACGGCCAAAGCGCCTGGGGGCCATTACTCAGTAAAGGACGGTGACTGGAGGGCCAGCACCGGGAAGCCGGACGGACGGCCAGCCTGGTAACCAAGATGGCCACTGCGCGACCCGGGGCGGGAGCCGCTTACGCGCCACGCAGACGCCAACGCCACGCAGACGCCGACGCCAACACTGCGGACGAGGCCGTGCCAGGCTTCGTCCCGCTGCTCAGAATGGCGCCCGATTTCAAACTCGGGATTGTTTCATTCTGGACTTCTCTATGTAATACATGCATTTCTTTACCTCAGGCTAACTGAAGCAAAGCCGCAGAAAAGGGAGGACCCCTGCACTGATTTTTCTTCTCATTTTTCTTCTCTCCCCAAGCAGAGGTGACAAGGTGACCCCGGCCATGCCGGTATTTTCTACTTTTCTCTTTCTTGGTCTTTATTCTTTATCCTCTAAAAGCTTCCAGCCTCGTGCCCTAGTTTGCAGTTCTCCAGATGGAGACTGTCTCGCTTCATGAAGTGTTCAATAAAATTTGTAGTACCTAAGTTGTCTTCTTTAATCTTTTTCAACACACCCAACATAAGAAAAAAGTTCCATTCATCACCCTTTCAAAGTAGCTCAAAGCGAACTTGCCACCATGCGCTTACTTACCTTGGCAGCACGGTACCGCACCGTGTAGGGTGGCAAGTTGGCAAACTCAATTGTCAGGTTTTGGGGATGCCTACAGCTCTGATGGCCATTCCACAAAAAGGGCCCCAAAACTGCTCTGAAGGGTGGACTAGGCCCTGGCTTAGGTGCACAGCTTCCCAATGGGAGTACTTGGAAGATGACCGTAGTGATACTCAGTGATGAGGTATGTAGCTCTTCTTTTAGGAGGAGTTCACGAAATTGTCTGACACTACACACACACACACACACACACACACACACACCACACACACACACACACACAGGGAAGTGTCCCTAGATTACATGTGTAAGAACGGAATTACTGAGTTCTGAGGTCATGCATACCTTCAAGTGTGTGTCTCCAAGTGCTCTCCAAAGTAACTGCACTAATTTATAATCTCATCAATGGTGTTTACCATGTCTTACGATGCACAGAATGTTTTATTTAAATTAATTAATTTGTTTACACTTTCTGGTTCTTATTTAAGAAATCTATACATAAGGTCAAAAATATTTTTTCTACATTTTCTTCTGAAAGGAATTCAATTCCACAGCATTTCATTTTCAGGTTTTTAATCCTAGAATTGATTTTTGGTTATGTCATAATCATGGATTCATTTTGTTTCCATATGAATAACCACTTGACTAAACATCTTAAGTTAATATGTACCTTCCCTGAAAAACTAAATCCTACACACCATTGAATTGCTCTAAGTTCAATGAAACCTGTCTTCTAGTTATTTGTGGTTGCTTCAACCCAGTGTTTCCAGAGACAATACCAACGGAAATCATGTTTTAGGTTAGCTTCTTAAAGTACAGACCACCCAGTTGGTGTAAAATTGAGCTCCCAATGAATGTGAAGGTGGGCTCATATTTGTAAATTCTTAGAGGAAAATTCTGCTATCCCCATCTCCCAGCTCAGGATGAGACAGGTAAGATGTTTGGTTGGCTTTCTCTGCCAGTGGATATTCTTCCAGTTCGCCATTGGTGTTGCAACTCTTGGATAGTATTTCATGGTATTTCCTATACGTTTTCCACTCCCTGACTCATATGCTCTACAGCATCATTTTCATCCCCACAGGGCCAGTCAGTTCTAATTCCTGATAACTGAGAAGTGGAACCAACCCCGACTTCCCAAGATAACTACCCTATAGCTTTTGTTTTCTTGTCCTTCATATCCTTTGAGATTTTCCAAATTCTCTCAAATGAATAATTGTTATGTTTTATCTAGTATTTCTAGGTTTTTAAAAACTGAAGTTTGGGTTATCTAATCCCCACTATCCAGAAAATGAAGTCTTTTAAATTATTTTAATATGTCAATATTGGATATTATGATTAATGTTCAGTTCAATGATGGAGAAGATAATTTTAGGATTACTAAAAATGAAACCAGATCTATCATGTATGATTCAATAAGAAATCTTCATATTAATGTCACATTCAAAATGGTTTTAGCTCTTTGTTAGCTCTTTTTACAGCCCTTTTTTCTGAGGCCAAAGATGAAGAATTTGGTTGCTTTAAAAGCTCTATTTTTTAACTTATCTAATTTATTATTAATGTATTTGAATTTATAGGAATATAAATTATGATTAACTCATTTATTCAACTCATCTCATCATACATTTTCTTGATTTTTTTATTGGTATACCATGTGTCATGATCTATAGGAATTCAAAATGTCAGCTGAGTTATTTTGCCAAGTTCTCCCACTATTCCCCCATTCTTAGCCTATACCTCAGTAAATAGTCTGACCAGATGTATCGTTTTAAATGGTACATAAAACAACGATACTCTCCCGTTTCAAATGGTGTATGGTCCGTACACTGACACCTGGAATTTAGCCCAGTGACACTAGGCTGACCATACGAACCATTTGAAAGGGGACAGTAACATTGTTTTCCGTCCCCTTTGAAATGGTTCCTCTGGAGAGCATCCCAGTAAAACAACATAGAGGACATTTTTCATAAAGGAATATGCCCTCATCCCCCACTTCCCAAGTCCAATTCTCAAACCCTACACTTCCTTCTAGTTCTCTTTATGTCTGTCATCTTTATGAAAGCACTCTTTGTTGCCCCAAATATGATCTCTAGTCTCTTTCTGCCTAACTCTTCTGGTCTTTATCATATTCTATCTTGATTTATTGTGTCATTTGGGTTTTACATTTTGTTTTAGGTTAGATTATAAGAGTCTCTATCTTTTACACTCTGACATTCCATGAAACACTTTGAGAATTTGTAGAAAGTCAATAAATACTCATTGAATTTCAATTTAAAAAGCTCCTTTGAAATTTAAATTGGTTGTTTTCAATAATTATATACAGTGTCATTATTTAAAATATAAACCCTAAAAGGGAAAATTTCAAAGTGTTACATGCTTCAAAGCATAAACCTCTCTGAATTACTACAAAAAGGAAGAATTAGGCTGGAGGACTCCTAAGGTTTCTTTTCTTGTTAATGTGCCTACATTCGTCACAAACTCCAAATACATTTGCATGCATATTTCCATCAGGGAACATGGCATGCTCACTGGCAGTGAGGCGGTCAGCTGGTCCAGGTCAGGAATGCAAGCTCACCATAAACTGTACTCTGGGAGCATACCTAGGGTGGCGTGCAGCTGCGTGTTCCCGTCCCGCCATGCACTGCTGCATGCCATGCAGTAGAAAAAAATAAAAGACAAACAGTAAACACTGGAAACAGGATGAGAAACTACTTGCTTCTACAATGTCTCTCTACTGCCCTCTATTTCCTTAATTTGCTTTGAAAATTAGAAACGGTGTAGAATTCAGCTCCATTTTTGCAAATCAGGCAATGAAGGATGGATTTAAAGCCGAGAGGCAATAAATTGATAGCAATAAGGAATAAAAATTTCATTACATACATGCTATCCTCGATTTAGAGGCATATTCCCTAAAATTTAAAGGATAGATGGTCATGTTACAATATAAAAAGATAAATTTGGATTTAAAGTTTTTATAATCCTTTTAAACATCAAAGTACTAGTTAATAAATTACAATTTCGGTGTGTTAAACTTTAGGGAGCATCTCAGTGTACTATATGATTTTAACTTACTCTATAACTTTTCAATTGGAGAATACATTTCACCTTTCCAAATCTGTTCCAGTTTGATATCAAAGTCTATTTTTAATACATAAATACCATGAGCTACTCATTGAGAAAAAAATACAGACTGTGACTTAAAATGAAACAGAATCTAGTGGTCAGTATGAGACAAAAACTGTTGACTCCAATATTTAGGAACTTACTGGAATAAACAGATAGTAGGACAGCATTTAAAGCATCATGTCCCTCAATTAACAGAATGAAGTTCTTTTCTCCACTACGATTTCCTTAGATCTCACTACTCACTTATTTTTTTTTCATTTCTATTACATCTATTAAGTACAAAAATCTCTCATACAAGTTAGGCAGTATGCCATAGTGGTTAAAAGCATGAGTTTTAAAAATAAACTGTGTAAGTTGGCATCCTGGCTCTCATACACATTGTGCAACTTTGGGCAACTTGCCCAACCTGCTCTCTTTCTCATTTTTGTCATTTGTAAAATGGGGATAGAGTACCCACCTCATAGGAGTTTCATGTGTATTAAATGAGCTAATACAAGTAAAGTGCTTAGGACTTTGCCAAGAGCGTATGTATTAAATAAAAGTTCATCACTGGTTACTTTTCCTACTACATATAATCAGCACTCTTGATTGATTATGGTGACTGATTAGGTTAAAAAACAACCAATTTTTCCTAAAACTCTCTCTCATCACCACGACAGAAACAGAGGGATAAATCTAAAGTGAACTCTCTCTCCCCTTTGAGTTTCAAGACCATTTAATTATTTCTTCAAAATGGGACCAAATGTGTTTTTTGGACTTGATCTAACAACACTGTCAGACAGTCATGACTGATTTATCCCTCTCACTCAGGTTTTGATCCATCAATATGAAACATGCTAATTTTGTTTACATTTATACATTTTGTCACCCAACTGATGCTCAGAAAAATCTGTTAAAGCCTTGGGATACAAATCCTTAGACTTCTGATTTTAAAGCTTATTAAATTTCCTGTTTCAAGGCACAGTTAAGAATGCTAAAGAAGTTATTCACATAAAGTTACTCTAAAGAATTACCTGGCACTGAGAATGTACTACTGAGCGGACACATGGTAGCCTTAATACATTCATATATCCAGTAGTTCAATGCATAATCATTTCATAAAGTGAACATTTGTAGTCTTAAATATTAAGAAAGAAACAGGCTATTAAAAGTTAAAACTCTACTTGCATTTACCTATGTTTAAAAAATAATAATAATCCCCGGAATATTGTAGTCAGGTCCAGGTTTAGGAGCAAGCATTGTGAAAGTTAATATAAGTAATGAACCTTTCATGTGAAATGATGTAGTGTCACAACTCATTTGCATCCCACTTAAAGTGTAATTAAGTTTTTCTGACAGCATGGCTTATGGCTGAAAGAACAAACCTGGCTGCTAAATTAATCCAGAGTCCCTCAGTTAATAACACTCAGCAAAGGAAACTTCACACACGCTTTTATTTAAGTTCCCAAACTCCCATTTACGGAAGTGTGTGATAAGGCAGTCCCTAGAAAAAAACTTCTGTATGAAATGATGACCTCTTGCCAGACGGATTTAATCATCACCCAAAACCTGAAAACTGGGCTCTGATGAATCAGGTCATCAGGACATGCTCTTTTCACTCCAGCTAGGAAGGCTGGTGGCCTGGAGGGGATGGCTTCACATTTAAATTTCACTGCACCGTGTATTAAATCTAGAGCATGTTTTCAAACTTGAATCTGAAGTGTTGGTCATTTTAAGATTTATAACAGAACTGGGTTACTATAATAAGTGCTCAGAAATAATGGAAATTTTTTTTCTTATTCATTCTTTCAGTTAACAAATTAAGTTGTCATTCAACACATTCTCTTGAGGTGTTTTTGGTTGTTTGCCATCATCATTGCTTATTTGTTTTGTTAAGAATATTCACTTTTTGCCATCCCCAGAACTGATTATGAATTACATTGTGTTATCCAGAACAAGTTTTAACTGATTAAGGATTCAATCTATAAATGATCTAAACTGTTTTCTGAGAGGCAAACCAGAGGACAAGCAAATTTGTCAGGATCAGATCCTCTGTCTCTCCAGGGGAACGTGAGAATCCTTGTCCAACAACTATACCTAGCAACTGGCCACCCCAAGTCAAAGGCTAAGATGCAAAGAAACACTCTTTTTAAACTGATTGCCTCAAAACTGACTGTTGTTGCCTCTATAAATAAACTGGTTTTCAGAAAATCAGTGAGTGTTGGCAGCTGCAAAAAGAAGACTAGATACACATCTAACATATGAGACATTCCTGAATCCAACAAGTGCCCAATAATTTAAGAATATAATGCCTAATAGACTTACTCTAATCCCCTATTGTTTAGGGTATTTCGGGCTAAGTTAGCATTTATTCTGACTTGCATGCCATTCCTAATAAAATTGTCACTATAGGAATCAGATAATATATTTAAGTGTACCATTGAGCAGAAGCTATAATAGTCACCTGCCAGTATTTGCATAGCACTGAAATGTCCCTAGGGCAAAATCTGCAGCAGCTCATTTTTCTAGATGAGGCCTTAGCACTATGCAATGTATCACTAGCATTTTAAAAGACACATCGCGTGCTCTTTCCTGATATTCCAAAGTTCTATTTCAGTGACCAGAAAACTTACCAGGGAGGATGAGTTGATGGAAAAGAAGCACGTTAACCATTATTTTCTCTTATCATCTAGTTTCAAAAAAATCTGTACATAGTAAAGCATAAAGAGTAGAAGTCATGTTCAATTAAATGACTTTTTTTTTGGCATGTCATTGGAACATTTACAGCAGACAAAGATTTTACTTCAGCTAACGTACCAAGGCCAAAATGTGGTGGTAACGGTGTTCTATTTGTTAAGCACCTTTTTTGTGAGTTATAACCCATGTTGACGGAGATGAAGTATCCCAGCAAATCTCCCTCCACAATTTTGAAACTGGCTGCTCTCAGTTGTCTCCCATAATGCACTTCAGACTGAAAAGATGAAAGATTTAAAATACTCAAGATGATGAGTTTCAAGTCACATTGAAAATAAATCAAATTTTAAGTGTTCGATACACAGCCATGTTTTTATTAATTCATTAAATACAAGGAAAATTTAAAAGAAAAATATTTTAATATGTGTTCTAATTACATTAGAAATTGTACATTAATATATCTGCTATATTATTATAAAATGATCTTCATATAATCATATATGCAATTTTTAAAATTACATATGTAAGTTTTCTTACATGTCCATGTATAGACTTTGCCACAAAATTCATTCAAGAGAAACCATGATAGCTAATGATTATATATGCATAATTATACCTATATTTCTTAATTCAATTGCACCTAAAAATGTTTAAATGAGCAGTGTGTTGAATTCATATTTTAAGACATGTCAAGATGGCCTAAATCTAAGGTTTACCATGCAGAAATAAAGGTAACTCTTCATGGCTTAGTAATAGTTTCTGTGAGTCCTAATACAAAGCATGCTGGCTCCATTCAAACAAGTACTGTAGAGTATAGGTTAAGTTCCAACAGCCCATCACATTTTATATAGATCAATACAACTAGCAAAAGCATGAAATCATGATTCCTGGTCAGTTGAAGTCTTTTTGTCATTTTCAATATCCTGTTAAACAAGTTTAGGAGGTGTCTATTGAGAGAGACAGAGACAGACAGAAAGGGAGAGAGAGAGATTGGGGGAGATCCCCTGAGCTCTGTTTTTGTAGTTCGCAGTCTCCATAAATGGCACGACATATTTCTTTTCCCTCTGATTCTAAATCTTGATACCAGTTAGGATTCTCCGGTTCCCTCACTTTGCATATGCAAATAGTCACTGAATTTCTTCCCTCAATCTGTTTTTGCTCTTTTTTTCTATCCTGATGTCTCTATCTTGAGTCCTGTTCCTCTAGATCGGTTCTGTCCAATAGGATAGTAATTAGCCATATGTGCCTATTTAAATTTAAATTCAGTAAAATTAAATGGAATTAAAGTTCAGTTCCTCAGTTGCACTAGCTACCTTTGAGGTACTTAAAAGTGACGTGTGGTTAGTGGCTACTGGATTGGCGGAGCATTTCCATCAGTGCAGCAAGTTCTATTGGCCTGCAGAGAACGGTCTGTCTGCTCTCAAAATTCTGTGGGTTCTCCAGCAAAGCCAATCCCCTCATATACTCATACTAATTAAATTCTTTCCTTCATACATACTCTGTAATTTGAGCTATACCTACAGATTAGCAAAGTACATGAGCTTTCACTTCAGTGTTACTACTACTATTCACAAGAGCAAATAGGAACCTTGCCATCCTGTACAGAATCTAACACAGCTTGAGGGAAATTGATTCAAATTGACTGCTATGTAGAGTAATTTCAAATTAGGTGGAACCTAATTTAAATAATAGAGTTGTTAAAGTATAAAAGTATAAAAAGCCATTCAAACAAACATGCTGAAAATAATTCACCTGTGCTATACATAAAGTACACCAAAAAAGAAAGAATATATTTAAAAATGTACATATGTTTATAATTATATGTGTATATGTAATTTTTAAAATTTTAGGTACTGTGAAAAAAACAATGATTGTTTATATAGTATCTTCCAAAAAGTTGCAGTATTGGAAATGAACAGGTATCAAATGAAAAAACTCAAATATTCATAAAATACAATGCATAAGTATTATCTATAAAAGGTAAATCATATCTGGATTTTTTATTAGAGTTATGGAGGGTTGAGAAAATAACAAATATACAAGATAGATTACATGCTAGATGTAATTCCACATTTTAAAAAGTTTAAGTAATTTACAATTGTCCCTTGGCTTTTCAGTTCCCATTAGCTCATGTAGTATAATCAGAAACTGTTTTAGAATAATTTGATAAAAATCTCACTTATTTGTGAATAGACCCACTTATTCTTATTACCAGAAATGCAATGAAGATCTTTCTTGGATATTAAAAAACTTAAGGAGTTGTTAAAACTTTTATCTCCCTCTCAAAACTCATTGTAACTAAAAGCCAAAAACAAATATGTAATCAAATTATTGTTGCATGATCACAAATTAGGTCCCTGTCCTGCCTTAATCTCTTTGATGGCGATGAATAAAAGGCTTCATAAATTATTCCAATCCCTGATCCATGAATTGCATATAAATTCATTTTATCAATACCAGCTGGTTAATATTCCCAAGGAAGAGAGGCAATCACATTCCACTGGTAATGTTGACTTTCAAGTGTAAACTCAGTTCTTTCTTTCATAGTTGGGAGAAATTAATCAAAAAATCATAATTTTAAATTGGCTTACTTTATGAGTTAGGCAAATACAATCAAGGTTTAAATTAAACAAAAATTGTATATTTGCTTTGTAAGGCAAGCTGGTCAGTTATGCTGGTTCCTAGGTTGAAGATCCATTAGTAATCCCACTGAACAATCACCATATTCATAGTTTTATTATTTATAAAAAGTTAAAAGTATTTATGGTGTGCTACAAAACATGTAACATGTTAGATTCAATTAGTGGAAATGGCTAGTTTTAACGGAAAGGGCGTAATGAAACTGCTGACCTTGGCATCGGTTCCTGTGCTTGGAGCTCTAAGAAAAAGCAACTGAAACTGCTTTGCTTGCTCATCAGCCCTAATTATATCATAGGTGTTCACACCTATGCTGATTCCTGACAGCAAACCCAGGGGAGCCCAAGGAACCCGATCTGAATCACAGAGATAATCGCTAATGGACCATAAATGCCCCTACCTGCTTGCCTTAACCATTTTGCTCTTTCTCACAATTTCAATAGCTGGTTGTATTTGTTAATTGGGTTAATTCCCTCATTTATCAACAACTATCTTACTATTTTATCAATTTTATATTTTTAGTAAATAAATTATTTTTTAGTAAATTACTTTTAGTAAACTATTACAATCAACTTCTGTCTTTTTAAACTGTTCCACCTCCTTATGAATGCTTACTAATGTTATATCTTTTACAGGGAGAAGGCGAAAAAGGGATAGGTTCTGGAAACCATCCATGTCCCTAACAAGAATATCCAATTCCTTTTTTATTCAGGTTGTCTCCCCGTAGCCTTCCCTCCTGTTTCCAGAGCAGATTCTGCCAGCCCTAATGAATAGTCTGATATTCACTGAAGTCAGCCAGAATCATTGACAATCTCATTCTAAAAATTACCCACTTGGAAAACAGTGGTGCTCGGGAGCCAAATTACCTGCTCTGCTCTTCCACGCCTCTCTCTCGAGGATCAGGACCACTTAATTTAAAACTCTGTCCTGGGAACTGCTGTAGTAACAGGGTTGTCCACAGGATAGCCGACAGCTTCTATGAGGAGACCCATAACCGAAAATCTGTGGTCTCTTATAAGCACAATCCACTGATCACAGTCATTTTCCCTAACAGTCCAGTCTGTCCAGAGAAGACAGTGTGTGAAGGGTTCCACCCAGGGTTGCTCTGGTAGCTCACCACAGAGCTGCCTATGGCTGTCTCCATTTTAGAACAACATTTTAAGGGAACTTTTTAAGTAGAGGGTTCATCATCAAATAATGGGAAGCCTATGCCCCTTCCTGCAGCCAGGACAAACTGGAGCACACTGTTTGGCTCCCTTTCAGAACCAGCATTTACCAGAGCTCTCCGTTATGGCTAGAATTTCTGGATTTTTTTAGAGATGACCAGTATATCACAAGAACCAAGTATTAATTGTTTGCGATGTCATTTTTTCCAATGGCAGTTTTCACAAGAGAATATTTTATTATAAAGATCTAAGCCCTTCGAGCTCCACCAGATGTTAGGATCTAAATGGAACACTGTTTTTCCTCTCCTCATTCTATTTTGCTTCTGTATCAAGAAACTTAACATTAATTCCTGACTTCATCAAGCTCTGGATTGTCATTCCACAAGTATTTATTAAGTGCTAGCCACGTGGCAGACCCTTTTCGAAGAACGGGCCATATGTGGTCAACAAAACAAAGTCCCTGCCCTCACAGAGCTTATATTCTAGCCACATTCATGGAGACTCTTGAATGTCCGCACAAGCCTAAGGCAAGCACCTTAAACTCCTTTATTCATGTACCAAAAGGACAGGGTGCCATTTGTGATTTGCTGAAAGCACTGCAGAAAATCTGATTAATGTTCAGAACTCAGACTATCACAGTAAATCATTATCCAGCTGAATAGCCTTTTTATTTGTCATCTGCTGTTTCTGCTTGAGAAGAATATAACTCTTAGAGGTCAAGGATGGTGTCCCAGTGTACACCAGCACACTTAGCATTTGTTGAATGACTAATGAGCAACAGGCCACATAATGACTGAGTAAATGAGTATCATTGAAGTATCAATTCTCAGGGAACTCTATAACTGTGGTTGATTTAACACCCCTAATTTTTCACGGTATCATCCTTCTTGCTTCCCAAAGTGACTGTCAAGTGGCCTTCCTATTATATTAGGCAATAGGCAAGATCCTAAGAATAATTCCAAGTATATTAGTCATAGATTCAAGCAGCCATGCTGTGCTTTTCACACCCAATCCTTTACTCTACCTCCCAACATTTGGCTATTCTGCCACTAAATGCTTTAAATTTAGCCCCGAGTGGTGAGGCAAAAGACTCCATGTACCAGCTGTAGGAGATAACCACTGGGCCATTTATGTATTTCCCCAAACTACAGCACAGCAGCCCTCTTCAAACCCTACTCCACTTTCTCCTAAATTACGCATTGGTTTGATTTTATTTTTAGTTCGAAAAAATTAAACACGGTTCAAGAGCTATTGAAACCTGGCTTTCACAAATACTCGAGGCCACTCTCTTTAAAGCTTATGGAGTAATTCTGTAACTTCAAAGAAGTACTCATTTAAGCATTTGAGGAGAAACAGTTGCTTTTTTTGAGAAAATGTTTGGCTTTACCTGAGGCGTTCCTGAAATTTTCTCATAAATAGGTTGGATTTCATTCCAGCAAGAATACAGGTGAGGCTCTTCAACATCCCCCTTGAAACAGCACCTTGGCCGTCGATTTTCCTGAGGAAGATCACAACAGTCTTCTAGCAATCCAGAACACATAATGGAAGGCGCCATCATAGTGGGTGTGCTGTTGTTTCCACTGCGAATTTTCTGCCACATAGTCCTTACTACAAACCCAGTTAAAATCATTTACATTCAAAAAGAATTCATTAAAGTGGTCAGATCAAAAAAATTGTCTGATTGCAAATTCACACAGGGTACTTATAAAAATACAAACTCCTGGGATCCATTTAAGATCTCCTGAATCTAAATATTAAGGGAAGACTCAATGCCTAGAACAGTGACTTGCACATAATAGGTGCACATTAAGTATGAGGTAAAAGAGTAAATGCATGAGTTATGAGTCCCGTGATGCAATGTTGCCTTTCCTACAGACGGTTTGTGTTGTGGGACAGAATCATTTGTATTTTCCCACCTGCAGTCTGCCAGTCTAGATGTTCCCTGGAGTGGGAGTGCCGTGGAGGTAGGAGTTTTGACTGTCATGTTCACGCTCATAACCCCAGCCAGACGAACACCACCTACATGGCAAGTGCTCACAAAATGTGTGCTGAAGGAACGAGTAAGTCTGTGAACGCTGATATGGATCAAACCCCAAATATAACACCCAGAGTGATAAGTCAGAGTAGAACTACCAGTATTAAACACAGATAAAGCTGAGACAGAGGAGTTGAAAGTTGACACGAATGACTTCGATGCATCTTAATAGCCAGTCTATTTTCTGCCTTCAAACAATCATATTTACAATTTGAAAACAATTGCAATGTCCCTCATTTAGAGATCAAATTCTTCTTATTGAAACCTATAACATAATGTCCTATAAAATTGCATACTTATACTAAAAATATGAAACGAATTAGTTCATTGACATTGTGGCAGATTTTTGCTGGTGCCACAAGTATATCAATAAACGTCCACCCAAACCTTAGGAGAAAAGGTACAGTCCTGACATGGAAGGAAAACATTTCTTCTTCCTTTTGGAGCTAAGGAGCTGTCCTTATTTCATAGACACCCTTCATCTTGGTTTTTGTTTCTGTTTTGCTTTTGTTTTTGTTTCTGTCTTTCAAAATAGAAGCAGAGATATTTAAAGTAGATATAAAGAAAATATGTACTAAAAACGTGGAGTAAACTTGTTGGTAAGAAATCCAATATGAACTAAATTACCAAACCATTTTGAAAAAGTGAATTATCTCCTAAAAAGTTCCAGGCGAGTAGAGATCACGTTTTATGAAACTTTGTATCTCTGCCCCTCACCCACAGAGCCAAGAACATAAAAGATACTCAAAGAAAGTTTTAGGAATGAATGACTGAAGGAATGAATGAATTCATTTTTACCTTGTAAAGGTATTTAAATGACTAATTTTGTTTTCATTAATCAAACTCATTTATCACTTTCAGCAGCAATTTACTTGATACCCAAATGCTCATACCTTTTCCACATATTAAGATCAAACCTCGCTCCAATTTTCAATGTTGATGATGCTACATACTGCAGGACTATGGAGCCAAACCATTCCAAGAATTCAGCAAAACGCTTAACTCCATTTGACACTTAAATAGACAGCAGCATTAAATCTGTCATTTCGTTTCTGTTACCTCCGCTACTGTTGATTTTAATCCAGTTGACATCCACTTAACAAACAATATACTCACCACTCTCAATTTTTATTTTTCCTTTTTTATAAAGTAGAAAGTCAAACAGTAATGTTAATAGAGCTATAAAAATATAGTACCAAATTTATTTTCATGACAGAGTGAATGCCATTGATTTTGGAGAGTCTGAATAAATAGATTCAGGTCCTAATAACTACACAGGAAAAGGTCACAGCAATGTCCATTGCTGGGGCCTGGAGGCCTGTCGGCAGGGCTCAGTTAGGATTATTGGCCTCAGCTGCAGTTTCCCATAGCTCAAAATCTGCCCAGCTGCGTCTGCATGCACAGGTTCCTAGATCGATTTCTGACTCGAACAGATTCCTCACAAACAAGGGTAATCCTTTATGCGAAGTTTAGTCACTTGAATTCCCCTCGGTAGTCCTCGCTGTGAGTCTTTGCCATTTTTATTTATTCTTGGTAGAGAGCACTCACTACTGCAGTCATGGCCCTCTTCACTATGAGGCCCTCTTTCCAGGGCCTTAGAGAAAGACAGGTCTTTAGCTAGAAACTTCTCATGCTCCCTGACAGTCTGGAAATGAGGTGATTTAGAAGAGAATGGAGATGAGGGGAGCAGAAAGAAAGATTATTTATTGTACCCTCTTTGAGAAAACTTCATAATCAGTTAATCTCAGATTTATTTTTAAATGAAATGTGATGGCTCTCACCATTTAATTTTATTGCTTTTATCTTTAAGAAGTAACACTAAAATATTTTAAAGTCTGACGAATAGTAAACCATTGCAACTGGCTAAAAAATTCCCCAAGGCTAGAGTAATTTCAATTTATTCTTTCCCACATTAATGTGGTAAAATGGATTATAAGACTAGACAATAAAAGCACACTTTAATCTGTATATATGTTTACAAACACATTTATTCCTACATGGGCTTCTACATAAACGAACATGTATTTACTCCATGGGGTCCTTCCAGACACTTTCAAGACACGCTGCTTCTTCCACACACAAAAGAGTCCATGATAATCAGGATCGTCGCTCTTTAAAACCTTGACTTAATATCCTGACACTTGAATCCATTGCCTTCTAAAGCTCTTTTCTCCATGAGAATTACTGAGTACATTCTTAGGACTAAATTATAAAATGGTTAGTGAGACAATTATTCAACAGTATTTTGAAATGCATCAAGTTCACTCTGGGGCTCTCTTAGATTCTGCTATATAGAAATAAACTATTGAGCCTAATTTCTTTAGAGAATAGCAAGAGTCAAGGCAATCTGTTGCTCTTATTTCTTCTTTTTCTAATAAAAGAAAATTTTCAAAGTAAGTTATTGCCAATTACTTACAAGTTCATCCAGGGAGAGGAAAAGAAAGAATGTTGAGTGGATTTCTTTACGACTACTCTCACTTCGAGCATGCAGTCATTGATATTGACTATTAAACATTAGAGAGACTAGATTGGAGAATATACAGAGCTTGAAACCGGATGCAACTATTAAAAATTAAAGGACACGGTCATTATCTTCTTAATTAGATGCAACAGGCTGTTTATGAACGTCAAACCCTGTATTTAATATCTGATTACTTATGCTAAACTTGACAACTCTACCACGAAAGAAAACCACTGAAGTATTGAATCCACATATAGATTGTGGTTTCTCCAAAGTGAGCTTATATTCTAGAAACCGAAATAGGAGAAAAGTATAAATAAAGAAATAAAGTTACATAGTATGTGTATTATTATATTTTTGTCTGATCCCTAGAACTTGGTTTTGACTCATTTTTGCAAATGTAAAGTTGAAATAAATAATGTTGATTTTTCCACTAAGAATGTGTGACTCGGGCTAAGCCTAAGAGTAATGCATTGTCGTGTTTAAATTCCCCTTTCTGTCCCTTTGATAGGACCAATAAGTACGAGCTAAGCTGGACCTGCTCACTACACACAGGGAGGTCCCCAAAGGGAGACATGGCATGAGGACAGAACCCAATACATTATTATAGACACAGTGCAGCCACTCACATGAACTGCACTTGTCTTAGCTACTGCTTGAAGGAACACAAGCAGGCACATAAGGAAAGATTCTCTCCTTCCCTCCATATTCAGGATGACACATTAATGTCACTTGCCTGGGTATACGGGATAGTCAGTGACTATCATCTAATTTTCCAATCTTGCAAACTATTACACTTTCTTGAAAAAAAACACCTTTTTTTTCAGCACAAAATCATTACTTTTCATAAATTCTTAAATTGTATATAACTTTATGTCCAATCAAACATGATTATTATCATGTATGGATCACAGTTGGACCATCTGACACGTATATTGTTTGGGGCACAATTCCCAGCCTGTGTTTAAAAAGAAAGTATTACATAAAATGCTCAGTTAGATATAGCCAGGGTTCAAAATGAAAACAGATCCATGAGCCATTCAGAACCTATAGATAAATAAAAATGAAAAGGTCAGCAATGATCTTCCTTCGTCACTGTTACTAAGCCTTTGAAATAAGCTCAGGAAATGTATGCAGGTGGTTTTTTGATTAATTTGATAGAGGTACATCCATGGAACCAATTTACAAGTGATTTGCAGACAGGCTGGCATTACTGAAATAAACGGTGCTATTACTATGATTTATGCTGCTATTCCTAACACAAATGATAAAGTGAAATTTACGGTCCTTAATTACCACCATGAAAAATCAGGAGGGAGAGAAAAGAGCAAAGATTGGCAATTTGCAATCTTGTCAGTAAGGCAAGATGCAAAAATCCATTTGCTTTCCTTTAAAAAACAATAGATACTGCATAAATGGGCCTTACTATATTGTCATCAATCCATTCTGAGAGAGGAGGGAGTTCAAAAAACAAATGACCAGAACTTAACCTTGAGATGCCAGGAAGCATGTAGGAAAGCCGCTGACAATACGTAGCCTCTAGGTATAAAAGGCAGGGAAGGGACAAAACGCAACAGTACACTACGCATTTTTCTGGGCCACTCACAAGGCCCAGTTTGCTCTTCAAATCGCTTCTTTTCTGTTCTATTTTTCAAGTGCTTTATAGCAGGAAAAACAAAGAAATCATATCTACGATATTTACTAAATGTTTTTCTCTTGGCCCATTCCTATCTATTAATAAATAACATGTGGAAGAAAGTCTGTTAAGAAATTCCAAGACATTTACGCCCCCATCCGCAGAACTCTAACAAAGCTATGCAGAGGAGAGCCTACGCTGGGAGAGGCGAGGTCTAGAGCACGGCAGCTGTCGCGAGGTTGGAGACAGTGTGAACGCCCCATCACCAACGCCCATGCTCCATTCCTCTCTCCATCTCCCATCTCCTCAGCTTAGCCAGGCTTTATTTCCAATCCTCATCCCCTCACATGACTATCAGGAAATGCCTAGGGTTTTAACAGACCTTCTAATTACCATATTTTGCCACTGGTAATGTGCACTTTTTTGCCCAAATTTGTGAGGGAAAAATAAGGATGTGCATTAATCATAGGCAGCACTAATTCTGTACCTATATAAATGTTTTTAATTCTTTTACTTATGCTTATGAGTTAAAAGTGTAACTCTAGAAATCAATAACGATATTCATATGCAAAATAATACCCTGGAATATGATAATAGGTTTTTTTATTGTTAAATTTATTGGGGTGACATTGGTTAGTAAAAATTACATAGATTCCACATGTACAATTTTACATTACATCGTCTATGTATTCCATTATGTGTTCACCACCCAGAGTCAGTTCTCCCTCCATTAATACTTTTTTAAAAAAATAGAAGTTTTTTCCCCTGAAATCTTGGGCCAAAAACATGGGTGCGCACTATACACGGGAACACATTATATATGGCACTATTTGCTAACATTGGTTCAATATATAGTAAAACCAAGCAATGGTCCCACATACTACTTCTCTGACTGCTTCATATCAAAACGCCAAAAAGTTACAAGGCCTAGAAACTAATAGTACACGAGCAGCCAGAGAGATGGAACAAACATGACAAGTTTCTCACCTGCCCGATCTAGAGAATCACGGTGCAATTTTAGACATAAGGAAGGCCCAGCCAAAACCTGGGAATTAATAAGTTCGCTTCAGAAATGCTAAGTATCAGTTGCTGGCAGGACAGCCAGGTGCAGACATCCAGAACATATTATTGGAGGTGTAGGAGTTCTCCGGAGAGAACTCAGGCCCAGATACAGAGATGTAGGGGAAATCTGAATACAAATGACGGCTGAAGGCATGGGAGAGAACAGGACGGCCACAGTGCAGAGTGTAAAGACAAGAGACTTGACAGGAAAATCAAAGGGGAGACATACTTGGAGAACCAGGAGAAAAGAGTAAGGATCGAAAAGGACAAATCAGTGAACTAGGAGGATCCTGAAAAGAATCTCAAGAAAAAGGAATGATCATCAATGTCATTTGCTACACAGAAATCAAGAATGAGAAGACTGCATTAAATCCATTGACCAAGATAGTCAACATATAAACAAAATACAACAGTTTGAGCAATAAACTCCTAAAAGAAAGAAGCTGCAAGTATATAGTTTCCCTAATAGAAAGCAAACAGGAAAATACTTAGGACACCAGAGATGGGCTATGAGAAGGCTTTTTAAATTGTAGATACACAGCATTAAAAAAGTATCATTGATTTCTGATTTCTTGCCACTGCTTACATTTTTCTTCTTTCATGACTGGGATATACATTCATTTTTTTTTTAAGCAGCATTTTCTTCATTTCAGTATGTAGGACCTCAGTGATCATGATAGAGTATTTGTCTTTGCCTTGTTCCCAGAAAGCTAGGCTGACCAGATGTACCATTTTACACGGGACAGAGAACAGTACTGACCCGTCTCAAACGGCACGCATGGTCAGCCCACCGACACCTAGCGTTCAGCCCAGTGAGACGGGGCTGACCACACGTGCCATTTAAAATGGGACAGTATCATTTCCTGTCCCATTTAAAATGGACTGTCTGGTCAATCTACACAGCCTACACACCTTTGGGCTTTCTATAACCAAGCACCTTCTTCATTTTTACTTCCCATCAACTCAGGCTTATTCTCACTTCACGTATATTCTTCTTCTTTTTTTTTTCTAAGCAGCATTTTCTTCATTTCAATCACCTTTTTATTGAGGTTTTAAATTATAATAAAAATTTCACATCTTTGTTAATAATCTTATTACTTTAAATTCATAAATTACACACACTTTTTCTTGGAATTTTCTGTACCCTCATTCATTGTATCTGGATAGTATCTCTTTTTCATAAGCATTTTTGAAAGTCACATTTTCACCACCGTCCTTGGAATGCATGCACCACATCAAATTTGAAATGTCTGTTTCTTCTAAGCCATACATATTTTCATTAATAGTTAATGTAAAACACCATTTGAGGGCTTACTTTACATAGTAAACATTAGTATAGTGCCTGACATTCACTCTCATTCCATCATCTTCAAAAACTTTTGACATAAATAATTTCATTCTTTCCAATTCACAGACAAGGAAACTGAGGATCAGAAAGGTTAGTTCACTTATCCAAAGTCACACAGCAAGTACACAACAGAGCTGGAGTTCAAACTCATATCCACTGGACTCCATCTACCTTGTAGAAAATTGTATCTCAACCCTTTTAGTCTTACTTTATAAGAATATCAATCATCAATTAATACATTTTCATTGTTGCAACATTGCACAAAACAATTAAATTCTCATTAGTGAAAGCAGGCAACAATTCTGATTCATTCTAATGCAAAATATCCAGAGTGACATTATTCAAGAACTGCTTTGTCCCTTCCTCTCTCCTCTCTTCACACTTTGACCAAGCAATACCCCATCTCCCAAGTGCCCCCCGAGTTGTTCTAATGGGTCCCCCCGTGTGTTATTCTCTCCGTTCTGTTCTTTACCCAAATTACCTGAATTTGTCTTTACTGATGTGCATAAGATCACCACAATTTAAAATTATTTCTTAATTTTCATTAATATTATGATACCCACATCTTTTAGAGTTGATTTTAGTACACATATTCTTTCTTATCAAATAAAACAATATATTATGTATCTATAGATAAGTATGTATACACACTGCTTTAATGGTATTATTAGAAGTATATCTTTATATTATATACCTTAGAGTGAATATGTTAATTTTTAACTTTTATCATAATATATATGCAAACATATATGAGGGCTGTTTTAAAAAAAAAACCCAGACATAAATGCCTCTACTTTTCATATTACATGACTGGATACTTTCTGGACAGCGTTCATATGTGTAATTTAATGGTATTAAGCCAGCAGTATGTTTCATATTACATAGCTCTCAAACAATACATATAGCGGTTCTTTACTACATTTCCTTTCTAACTTTTCTCTCCATCACCTGTGTGATGTGCATAGTCTCTCCACTGTCATGATTCTAACTTTGAATGATCTCTACAGTAATCAATATGGGTGGGACTCATGCATAGTTTGCAGATTTTAAAAACTGTTTGGAAAGCTAGAGTAAAACAGCAAGCAGCTTTAGTATGCGTTAAAAAAGAATTTAGAATTCAGTCTTGCTATTCAAACACAAAAGCATACTCATATTATAATCGTGTGGGCTGTCCTCAAGAAGCAATGCTGGGATGGAAATGCAGGGACATACTCAAGGGACATCCCCAAAGAGGAACTAACAGGATTTGATAACTGTTGGGAGAGGTAAGGATGAAGAGGTCGATGGTGACATCAGGATCTCAAGGCTGGAAACTAGGAGAACAACAAAAATTGGAAATCCAGAAATAAAAGTAATGGTATGCAAGGACAAGTTCAGATTTAGGTATGAAAAGTTTGGGGTAAAGGTTTTTGTGTCCATAACAGAGTTATAAATATGGTTTCATATGAGATTCCACAGAAAAAATCCTACTCATTAAATTCTAGTAGCTTTAGAGATGATTTTTTAAAACAGGACAATAGCACTTATTGGAAGGTTCTGGACTGGAACCAAGAGTCCTCAAATGTAGACCCAGGGATGTGGAAGGTAGCTAGACTACTGGATCCCTCCCAGGCAGAGTTTGAATATACTATGATTCCACGTAAAGGTCACCTTATTTTCCCTAAATCAGTCAATGAAATCTATATATTACAAAAAGATAAAATATCTGGATAAAAAGTCTTCCTCAAAATATGCAGCAATTATTTTAGAAATATAGCACAATACTGTTATTAATATAAAATGAAAAAGATACAGTTTTATAGTTCCTAGAACTTAGACAGCACTGTCAATTCAAATGATACAGGCTTTGCAAATACCACTCAACACCTGAAATAAAACAATTATCTATATTTATTACTTGGACTATCATTTTCACATAAATGTAATGAATAGTGTTTCACTGATAATTTTCTTAAGTGGCTATCAGATATACCCTGTTCACTCCAGAATCTCAATTCCAGGTCATACAGTTTTTGACCTGAACTTTCTATGCCATTGAGTTTTTCAGATACTCAGGATGAGACACCGGAAGTATATTTGGAAACTCTGAGAGGATTAATTGATATTGTAAGAGAGCATTGCCACATATCATAATGTATATTTTTCATTTCCCTCTGCTTTGGCACTCAAAATAGAATAGTTCTCACCTTCACACTCCCAGAGTCCATCAAAAGGCTGTGGTGGTGGTGCTGGGGGATCATCAAAGAAAAGAGCATTCACTTTCATCAGTAAGCCTTGAATCCCAGGTTTAAACTTGAAAGTCACAGGCCTGTGCATCACTGGTGAATTGTCCCATGTGGCTGGAATGCTATATTCCAACTACCAAAATGAGACAAAAGAGTAAATACTATCACATAAGTGAAGCAGCATGTCTCCTTATCCCCTGGTCTTGATCAAATCAAACTGAGAAAACATGTTTTTACTAATACCTTCAAGGCAATCAATGCCCCATTACATGTTAAGGAATCTTA
Organism: Lyroderma lyra; assembly: GCA_004026885.1. NCBI lineage: Eukaryota > Metazoa > Chordata > Mammalia > Chiroptera > Megadermatidae > Lyroderma > Lyroderma lyra. The sequence goes on from PVJL010000940.1 coordinate 50,019, forward strand.
TTCATCGTAGTAAAATGTTTTTGTGTGCTATTCACCCACAGCAAAACTTGTACACAAAATATTTTAAACAATTGGTTTTTGTTACTTAATATACAAGTACATTTATTTATGTAACATTTGTAATGTTTAACAATGTGAATTTGCTTTTATTCATTCCACAAATAATTTTTGAGGGCATGCTGTGTGTGTCGCTTCTCACGAGATTCCGCAGAGAAAATTCAAAGAGTTAGAAGATGTAATCCCTGTCCTAAAAGAACATATCTTTATAAACAGAAAGAGAGACAAAATGCATATCCACAAACTAATAACAAGTCAACAAAGCCTAGAGTTAGAACCTAATTGGATAACACATAGATACATGGTGATAAATACAGCTCGGCATAGTCTGAAAATAGTTCCTGGGATTTGACCTACACAAGAAAGAAAAAATGTATGTGTTCAATGTAAGTATCTTGGATACCTTATTTCAGGTGTTTATTTTGCCTACTTTAATTTCAAGCCTTTGAGAAGTGAAAGTAATGACATCTATTAGACAGCATTTATTGTTCACATTCTATGCTACCAGCTGACTTTTGTGTAACTGTCCCAAATCCCCAAAATGTATTAGAATGTTGTTCTTACTTAGGTATATATGAAATACCCATGAAGTGTCACTCACTCAAAAGTAAGCGCTAAGGATATCAAAAGTTTTTAAAAAAAAGAAGGGGGAATTTTGTAGATTTGTATCAGTTAATTCTCCACAATAATGCTATGTAATAATGACACTGGAGGGGCTTCCCTGGTGGTGTAGTGGCTAGGCTTCGGCGCTCTCAATGCCATGGCCTGGGTTCAATTCCCAGCCAGGGACTGGGAATGTACTGATTTAAAATAACAATTCATTATTCTTGTAAAAAAAATAGGTATCTTCCCACACATATACATAGGTATATAAGGATGTTGTTATTACTAAAAATAAAAAATAAAAAATCACATCTTGTGTGCCACCATCCATCCACCTTTTCTGTGCTGGATGTTAGAACTATAAAAACAAGACATTCCCCTTGTCCTCAGGTGACTCACGATCTAGTTGAAAGGAGAACTATGGACAACACTATGGACAACACTATGGACTACACGTGAGAACACTGAGAAGTGCTTCATGGAAGCATGGGAGCACAGAGCAGGGAGCCTCGAGTTCTGACACTGGGAGCTGGAGGAGTGGAGGGTGTGCCAAGACTTCACGGGACTCACCACTGAAGGACACGGGAAGAGAACAGGGAAAAGTGTGCTACAGCACACACGGCAGAGGCAGTGTGAGAGGCAGTGTGAGAGGCAGTCTCGCACACGGCCCAGCGAGAGCAGAAGGGAGGCGGCAATCAGACATACCCAGACCAGACCGGGCGTGGTGGGCAGGGCAGGGTATGGGGACAGAGCTGACGCTGGTGGGGACTGCGGATCCTGCGGTTTAATCTGGAGTTTATGCCGAAACCAAGTGGAACCCCTGCAGGGTTTTAAATGGAGAAATTACTGACGAGATTTATGTTTTAGAAGAATCACTCTGGAGGATGTATAGAAGGACCAGTGTACTCCAAGAAATGTGAAGTCTTATTCAAAATTTATTTTTCTATCCCAATTTCCCCTAACTGCACTGGCATGCTTTTATTTTCAGTTATAGCCTTTATTTCAAATGATTCTTATGAAATGCCTGTAAGAGCAAAGGATCTTAAAGAATAAAATTGAGCTCAATTCAATAACAATGGAACTCTTTATTTCCTCTACAACATAATACTTCTTGAATTTCCCAGTGCTAGATACACTCATGCCTTCTCAATTATTCATTTCTCATTTTGTAAAAGAAATTAACCAAAGTGATTCTGACTGAATGAAAGAAGGCAAAATTTAGAGCCAAGAATAAATTACTGTAAGGACTGAATGCTATAGGTTCAAACAGTCATTTAGAAAACTATCCCATCATAAAAGCAAAAGAAATTTATCTGCAAAAAGAAGTCTAAAATGCCATATATTCAGTAGTATGATTGTTCTTTTGCTCCTAAATATTCTCAAGTTACGTGTGAGACTTTCGCTTAGAAAAAGAGCTGGAACAATTTTTTAAATGTATTATATTGAGGGTTTTTTTTCCCTTTCTTTAGAGAGTATGGTCTTTTTAATCTCCCAAAATGGTCAAAGGCATTTTTCTGGCCACCTGTAAATTTTAGTAAAAATGTCACCGTTAGTAAAAATTCCAAATGTCAAAATAATCTTAACTTTGTAGGAAATTTCAGTGTTTAGTTTTATAGTTTAGAAATACCATATGCTAACAAGTAAATTTATGGAACAAAATAACACTAATATGTGTGGACAAAAAGCACATATTTTTCATTCTAGTATTAAAAGTTCTCTGGTATGAAACTTCTTAAGCGAACTATGTATTCTATTAAGCCCGCTTTGTATATAAAGGAAAACTTAAATGCAAAAGCAAAACAAAAGCTCCATAGCATCATACACAACAGCTTAAGTTATCCCATGCTCAACTGCTGAGGTAAATATGAGGTCGAGCCCTTTCCAAAATAGCTTGATGTTTACCAAATTCTCAACTGCTTCACATTTACCTTCTGTTAAATCTGTGAAATTTCTCTTGGATATCAGCACATAGAACAGAAATTGGCTGGATGAATTTTCTTTTGTTTTAATCATGTTTCCACAAAGGAATATTATGTCACCCGCATAGACAGTTTCCTATTATTAATCCCTTGAAAATCATTGGTAATTTTTCTATAGAGAGTTTTTTAAAAGAAGTCTATCAAGAAAAGTTTATAGAACTAAACAAAACATGTCTGCTCAGAGTGGTATGTGCTCTTTTATTGACTTTTAGAAGTAACAGAGAGATGATGTTATTTGGCTGAAAATGCTATGACTCCTGAAAGGCAACACTACATTTTTCTAAACTGGAAAAAAATAAACTTCTGAAAGTCAATAAAAGAGCACATACCACTCTGAGCAGACATGTTTTGTTTAGTTCTATAAACTTTTCTTGATAGACTTCTTTTTAAAAATGTCTTTATAGAAAAATTACCAATGGTTTTCAGGTGATAATAATAGAAAATCAAGCTGCATTAAAGTTAGGGATAGGTTGTATCAAATTAGAGAATTTTATTTCTAGATTTTTCCACCTACATCTATGAAGGCAAAGAACTACAGAGAGTAAATGCAATCATGTCAAGTCAACAGAATCAACAAAAATTCACAGTCTGGGTAACTAAGCTAAAAACTTTGCTATACCATTTCTTCAATCATAGGGCTTGAAATTTTGACCCAGCTTTTCCCAAATAAGTACCTCTATACTCTACCTTGCCTATGAAAACACAGCCCTAAAAGAAAGCCAGTAATTTATGTAGGCTTCTATAGCCATTTTTTTATCCTTCTGATAAATACATTAAAGGGTATACAAGAGCTGTCCAGAAAGTATCCAGCCACGTAAAATGACAATGTTATATTGACAATGGCTGGAGTTTGTCCAGACAGTCCTTGTATTTTTTCATATCTAATACTACTATTGAGTCACAATATTTTTTTAAAGATTTTAATTATAGATGGGCAGAAAAGTTACAAAATCAAAGCAATGTCATTCTCCTTGTAGGGGGATATAAAGTACATGAAGGGTCAGCAAGATAAAATCACTAGTTTTCTCTAACAAGATGTAAACATGACTATTTTATATGTATATTAAAACCACTGGGATTACTATTCTAAATAAGGAAAGATGGCACATACATAGCTATGGATACAAAGTTTTTTACAGAATAAAAGGTTAGAATGTTTATAATCTGAATGTATTCATTGGAAATATAAATGTGTGTGTGTGTGTGTGTGTGTGTGTGTGTGTGTAGGTTGTCCAGAAAAAATCCAGTCATAAATGCCTCATTTTTCATATTATATGGCCCTTTTGGATACCCTTCATATATTCTACATAACCTGGTTATCCTACATACTACCACACATATATCGAATTTAAGTAGGGCTTAATGTATAGCATTTTTACCCCCATTAAGATATAAAATATTTAATTTTAAGTTATAATTACACCTTACTTGGAAGCAAGTCATAGAACAGTAAAATTATATAAAGTCCCCTACATACATTTTAGCAATTAAAAATAGTGATAACCTAGATACCAGTATTATAGGAATAATATAGCATCTGAATTTGAAAAGAAAGTTATAAGATCCTCATTGAGCTATACATATTATAATGCTATAATATAAAGCTTGTCCCACTGTAGAACAAGGTCTCTGAAATTACAAAGCAGTGAGTTCAGAACCATAAAAAGGAAATATTACTTCATAACCTTTAGTTAACCTGTAGCTACATTTCTGTAGGAGGTCATAAAACCAAATCCTGTGGTTGGATTTAAAAGCTGGATAATTTTATAGCACTCATATCATCAGTGTTCAAGCTCATTGCCTTCAGCAGCTGGAATAGAGTTCTCTGATCATCCATATCTGAGGACTACTAGGTATGAAGGTTGGTGGTAATATGTGTTGTCTTAAAGGTTCAATATTGGTTCTTTGGAGTGAAATGACACCATTTACTCCATTAGTCTACTTTTTAAACCATGTAAGAGTGGTGAAGGTGAACAGAATCCGTAGGAGCTGCCTGTGTAAGTCAGAATTTATCATTTGCTTATGAAGTCTTCCTATTAATTTACAGACCCACATGCACAGTAAGCCCACATTTGATAAAACACAAGCCATCAGATAAATGCTACACTTCCCATGTCCAGGTTGTTTTATCTTGAGTGATCTGTTTCCCAGCAGAAGACCACTGTTCTCTACGTGGTGCTTTAGCTGCTGCATCTATCAACTGCTTCAAAAATACAAACTATGTGTCCTATCTATGCACACTTTTAAACTGCCTTTTTAAAACATACTGTCCTTTCATGTTTAAACATATTTTTAAATTGTTATTTCCTGCCTCTGCGCCTTTGCTCAGTTTGCTTCCATCATTGGAATGCCATTTTCTGCCTCTCCTACTGCAAGGACCCATTTTAATTCCAGTTTCTTCATGAAGAGATTCCCTGACCTCCTCAGGTGAATGTGATATTTCAAACACATTCTCCCCACCTATCCAAAATACTACATCTGTACCTCTATATTTCTCCATTTCTGTCTTATTCTAAATGTATGCATAAATGCATAGAGCTTACCTCTAGCTTAGCTCTCTTGTTGAATGTAAGTCTTGTAAATAGTCACTGTGTCTAAGTCATCCTTTGTGTTTTCCTCAGTACCTAGTCTTATGTCTCCAATGTGTGAATTACTCAGGAAGCATTTGTGGTACAAAGGGATAATTAAGTGAATGGGGTGATATTTATGTGAGTGCATGCTTCCCAGGACAACAATGCATGTGCAGAATTACTCTGTGGCATACCTGTTACCGATATCTTTATATAATTTTTACCTCTCTTTTTCCAGCTGGCAATTGTTTTCTTTCTTAGGTACTTTTGAAAAAGCCAGCACTTTAAAATAATAAATTGAAAATTAATCTCTATAAAAAACACCAAGGAAAATACAGTTCTTAGATCCAGTATTCATATAAAAAAATCAATAGTGCAATAAGAATAAAAAATATACACAAACAAAAGAATGATGAGACTGTGATTACTTTAAACCCAGTCTTGTAGCTGTTTCTGGGGAGAGTTGCATGAAGCACCAAAACTAGCATTTTGTTAGCCTGCTTCTTCCATCTAGTGGCAAAAAGTAGGAAGAAACAATGTCCCAGAAAAACACCATGACCAAATGGTTCTCAATGGCATTGTAGGGATTACTGATGGTGAGAGTCCAACCTCCAAAGTTTAAATTGTAAGTATTTAATAATTACAAAAAAATAATAATTTTAGCAAGTTGGCAGTGTTCAGCTAGGATAACTGTCAAAGTTACTTAAATTCACATATGTGTCAGCACATTTTTAACAGACTTCTGCTACATGTATGTATGTATGTGTGTGTGTGTGTATATATATATATGTATGTATATATACATATATATATACACACACATATATATATGATCCCACATTATATTAGGATGGATTTGTTTTGCTATACATAGTTCTATTTCTGAATCAGGTTGTTGGTAACTATTTAGAATTCCATTGTTCCCTCAAGCTATAAGCACAGGACTACTGTGCTGTTACAAGTTTCAAGACGGACAATTGAGAGGCCATTGGAATTACCAGTTAAAACACTTTTACAAAAACGGGCAGTGAGATACTTTACGACGAGGCATGTTGTCAAGGGCAGGGAGACAGGCAAAGCTGAAGGAGTTACACTCAGCTGCTGTGCACTGTTACAGCTGCTTCAACGGTGCTCACGACAAGTAATACAGCAACGTTTTCCAGAACATTCTTCTCTGATTAACCTGGAGATCTCTATGTCCCTGAAACACAAGGTTTGGTCCTGAACATTCTTCAACAGTTCTAAATTGTTCTTCTAACTACTCCCTAGTGAAAGGGACTCCAGCATCCACATTCTATCTCACCTTTTGAAATACAATGGTTTTAGAGGTTTCTACCCGTCCTCCTAGAAAAGGTTATGCTAGCTTGACAGCCATATAAATGTGATCCTTTGAAAATGAAACTTCACTTCTCTGAAACTCTAATAATTGGGAATATTTGCCAGTATAACCAATATATTGCATTTCTTTATAATATATCTAAGAGAAAATTGACCATACTGGTTTTATTGTGAACACATGATATTAAAAGAAAAAAATACTCAAGGTGAATTTTCATAGTGTGGGAAGAACTATGACCTCCCTCGTAGTCATTTCCTGCAGTACTGAAAAAAAAAGAGAGAGACAGTCAAATCCCTGTTCAGTAAAGAGCTGCTACAGGGCCTCCACAGCATGCTGCAGTAACATGGAGGGTCATGTGTGCCTTCATTCTTAACATCTCAACAAAAATACATTTGGTACATTATTTATGCCTTAATATATCTTATCAAGGTTGAGGCATTACGTTTCATTATTTAGAAGAACGTTCATGATTAATAATATTTATTGTCGTGGGTTGTGTTCATTTATTGATAACAGTGACAGGTCAATGCGGCAAATAGGTCAGAACCAGGTGGCAAGACCAATGTCACATAGCCTAACTCTGAGAGGACCACTTACATACAGTCAGTGTGAGGAATGCTGACTTCTTTTTAAGGTTGTTTGATCTTTTAAAATATCATGAGAATGTTATCAATGGAGGGAAACTGCTCTCTTCTCATTATTTGCATAAGTCAGAGGAAGCATTTCCAGCACCTCTGAGTGAAAACTACAGACAGAAGTTGAAGAAATTAGGAGTTTGTATGGAAGTGGAGAGCCAGGCCCCACTCCTATGCAGAGCCCTGAGGAGGTGACAGAGCCTTTGAGTAGGGGATAGAGAAAACTCAGGAGGCTGACCAGAGAGAGAATTAAAAACTTGGATAGGAAGCAGTGGTGTCTCGATGTTCAAGGGAACATCTTGATTTGTAAATATTAATGTTACCCAATGTAGACGGAAGAACAGAGGACCTTCCTATCAACATATGGACTAAGCAAGGCTCTTTAGAACTCTTAAAAATCCTAGGAAGGATGAGAAGCCCCTGAAACAGAACAGATACTGAGTTTTCTTGCCAGCCAGGCAGGTCCGGGAATAGAGGTCCTGTTTTAGATAAAGAGAGAAATGTACTATTTCTTCATCCATGTTATAAAAGCAAAATTTACATCTGCTACATATTCAATTATTCAACAAATATGAGTTCCTTCTGTGCGTCAGGCATGGTTCTGGGGAATACCTCACTTGGCATTTTCAGGTGGGGAGAATGTGCACAGAGTATACATACAGTAAACAAATAAATATTTAATATGCCAGGTGGTGATAAGTGCTAGTAACAAAAATAAAGTAGAAACAGTATAATAAAGAATAAACAGGAATAAACATGCTACTTTATAATGACAATCAGAAAAAGCCTATGTAATAAGTTAATACTCAAGCAGAGATTTAAATTCAAATGAAAAATTTAGGGGAATGTGTGTTCTAGACAGAGATAAAGGCAACAGCAAAGACCCTGCAGCAGGAATACAGGCCAAGGAATCTCAACCACAAAAGTCTTTGTGAAGTAAGTAGTAAAAGAGGAGAACAACAATCTATTTTCTTTCATATGGGGATACCTCAGAAAGTGACCCCGTCAAATCTCCTTGTAAACCAAATTATGACAAACCTAGCAAACTAATGATATTTGCTAACGGGAGATTCCTTATCTACGGAAACCTCTGAGCAGGGTGTACCTGACTGCTTTAAGACGGCTTATGATGGAAAAACCTAGATTTGGATGTATGGAGTAGGGGACCTTGCGAAATGTCACATAAGCAATGTAGATATCTGAATATAAAATGGATGACTGGACAAAGCAGCTGTGGTACATTTACACAATGGAATATTACTCAGCTATAAGGAAAGATGAAATAGGGCCATTTACAACAACATGGATGGACCTGGAGATCGTCATGGTAAGTGAAAGAAGTCAGAAAGAAAAAAAACAAGAATTATGTGATTCCACTCATAGGTGGAACATAAAATTGAAAGCAACAAAGAAACAAAAACTCATGGACACAGTCAATAATTCAGTAGTTACCTGAGGGGAAGGGGGTGGGAGTAGGGGAGAAGGGACAGGCACACAAATATATGGTGATGGAAAGAGAACTGACTCTGGGCAATGAACACATAATGCAACACATAGACGATGTATTGTAGAATTGTACACCTGGAACCTATGTAATTTTTGCTAATCATTGTCACCCAAATAAATTTAACAATGCAAAATAAAAATAAAATGGAGCTGTTTATTGATTTAACTATAGCCCTTTTGATGTTAAGTCCATGTAGCTGAAAATATTCATCATGTCACTTTTGCCCCTTTTACAATGTGGAATGATGCCTACACCTACTTTCGCCAAATTTTAAGACTTCATGATCCAACTGTTCAGATTATATAACATCTGCCTCCTGGAAAATATGCAGATGTGAAACCTCTGGGAAAAAATCACATACGGCTGCTCTGAAAAGATCTCTTGGATTTTGGACTTGAAAACTAAAGCAGCTGCTCATTAAAGTCCATTTGAAAGACAGTTGCTCACATACACAATATATTATAGATTCGTACGCTTGAAACCTATACAGTCATGCTAACCAATCTCACCCCAACAAAGTTAATACATACTTTTTAAAAAAAGAAAAGAAATACGGTGCTAGCTTGTTACTGGACATTGATGCCCACCACAGAAGGGCATCAAATAATCCTGAGGCTAGGTAGCAATCATGCCTTGGGTGATGTCACAGACATTAAGTAGGAAGGGGCAGCACAAGAAAATGTTACATGGAAGAGTGCATTAAGATAGAAAGTTTTGAGGAACCCTGCATACAGGGTAAGTTGCTCACAGCACCACTGAGAAGGCCCTCCAAGGACCTCCTTTCCCCATACTGCTCTGTGGTCCAAGCCTTGTGATTCCTTCCCAGACAAGACAAAGCAGCTGCCTGGTTCTCTGGTGGTGCTTGCTGGCTTGAGAGCCATGTTACTGTTTGGAGCCAGGTGACTTACTGGTAGAAAAAAACCTTGTGGGGAGAAAGAACAGGCAAGTCTGCAAATTTAGAAGAATTGAGAGCTGATAATTTAGCAGTGGGAGAACAATCAGGCTCCTGATCTCAGAGGAGCATTCAGATATTTACAGGCTCTGGGCTGCAGTCAATAGCAAGCAAATGGGTCCTAGATCACTAGACAACAGAGAATACCTTTATGTGGCACTTGAGGAAAACTCTATGGGAATTAAGAAGAATTGAAGTGGGTCATGTGGATATTCACTAAAAAAAAATCCTGTTTCTAGCTCAGAAAGGAGATTGGAATGCTAACATAGGTGCCTTAATCTGATGCCTTAGCCAGCTACCTGGATTCCTGAGAAGAGCAGGTATGCAATTTTAGATACAGTAACAAGCCATGTCTTTCCCAGCAGGGGTAGATGTTACATAATGACATCTGTAAAAAACTGGAACAAACCAAAGAGGATCCAGAATTTATTGAACAATGGACTCCAGTTGCCACCTCTGCAATAGGGAATGTGGTATAGGAGAAGTCAGTTCTGATGGGAAGAAATAGAATGATCCTATAATATAGAGAGTGACCCAAAAACTGTATGCAAATTTTAAGGAAGGAAAAAATTGTATTAAAATTGTTATACTCAATATATATTGATAACAAAAGATGAATACAAGTCACATTTGACTTCTGCAATTACAAGAGGTGCTCAAAGTGGTTTCCATCAGCATCCAGACACTTCTGATTACTGCAAACTACTGCTTGAGCAACACTAACCAAAGTGTCCTCTTGTATCACTACTCATGTTGTTTCAATTTCTTCCCAGCTACTGCCAGTGTAGCCGGTTTTCTGAAGTACACCGCATCCTTTAAGGTCCCCCCTGTAGGTAGAAGTCAAGGTGTGTTAAGTCAGGAGAATGTGGGGGAAGCGCAAACAATGTTCGTGAATGTCAAACACCACTTCAAAGTGGTCTTGCGCTCCTTGAACAACTGTGCTTCCACTGTTTTCTTGCCCTGCCTGTCTCATGGTGACACTAGCATTCATTTGATTAATGCCATCTTTTGAGCAAACATCATACTGCACTTTTTACTGTAATTCAATTCAACTGTGAAAAGGAATACATAGATAACAGCTATTAAAATGTGTATCAGTTTTTTGGGGGACGCTGCTATTAACTGATATATGGTATGAAAACATCATTTTAATCTCTGTTCAACAGCTATATGGTGTATCAAAGGATTTTAAAGTTTATTTATACAATTAAATAAAAAATAAGATTTATGTAAACAATGATCCCCCAGGATGAGAAAATATTTTGTAAAGCTGAATTAAATTTCCCAATAGATATAATACTTATGGAAACTCATTAGCCTGAGAATACAGTGAATTTGGCCTTAGAAAAATTATATACTCAAGTTAAATGTTTCCATCAACACATTATAAAAAGTTTCAAATAACTGTGAATAAAGGAGGAAAAAGAGTAACTAGGCTGATGCAAGATGATCAAAATTGTGGTCATTGTTAAGGTATTTTATAGAGGGAATTCTTCCTTGCCAATAAATGGGTTCAGATCCTGGTGGTCACTGGAGTTAACAGGCTTATTATTTTTATATAAATTCCACAGAAGCTGTTGAAAGACAAATAATGAAGAGATACCTGGTATGTGGCAAAGGGATATTGACTAAGTTCAGGAGGTGGGCTGGAGAGAGGGGAGTAAAGTTGCTGGTCTGTGATTTGTTTCTCTCCAATTACCAAGGAAACATTCTCTGGGCAGAGGGAAAAGACAGGTGTCTGCGTCTAATCTTCTTATAAATAGGCTGAGCACTGACTTCCTTAAGCTAAAGGTATTTGTTGGTAGGCGTGTCCTTACCTGTGGAATTCTCTTAGCAAATCTGTCTGTAGAATCTATGGTTTTATAAGGGATGACTTCCAAGAAAATGTCTCATAAACCCAGTACCAATCTAAATATAAAATGGAGATATTTTATAACTTAAACCCCACCCTTGACATACAAAGTCATCCGAAAAACTCATTTAAAGACCTCATTTATTACTCTACACCAGAGAAGCTGTCCAATGCAGAAAGACCAAGGTACGCACACAGGATGGACTAGATTTTTCTTATCCTTTCAGTGGTTCTCAACCTTCCTAATGCTGCGACCCTTTAATATAGTTCCTCATGTTGTGGTGACTCCCAACCATAAAGTTATTGATAGCTGCTCTCTACACGTGTGACTGGTCTGCATAAGTACATTATGTGTTTTCCGATGGTCTTAGGTGACTCCTGTGAAAGGGTCGTTCGACCCCCAAAGGGGTCAGGACCCACAGGTTGAGAACTGCTGCAATTATTAGTAAATCTAAGTAAGACCCCTTATTCATGAAAGTCTAATTTTACAGTGCAATTCTTCCAATTAACTCCAGAATGCTAACATTTATATCTAAGATGGAAGAGCGTGACTATTTGTACGGATTTGCTCATACAAAAAATAGAGGCAAGAACAATACATTTTGTGAATGACTATCTATAGGAGGAGAGAGGTCACGGGTAAGAGGGAGGTAGAAGGGAGGCCAGGCTTCTCCCGGGACATTTTGATTTGTAGATTTTCATTTGGAACCTCATAAATATTTTAAATTATTTAAAATTTTTTTCTTAAAAATCCCCCAAAAGTGAAAGGGGATTGAAACCAATGAACCTTATTGAGTCTGGTGGCATTATGCACAGACATACACCATTTTCAAGTAACTTTAAGCACTGGAATTTGGCAGTATTTACATGGCGGGATATACTCTAATGTAAAAAAAGAAATTGTGGGGGGTTCCCTAGTGGTATAGTGGCTAGGCCTCGGTGCCCTCACCCCCACGACCTGGGCTCGATCCCCGCTCAGGGAACCAACAACAACAAAAAAAACTGCAAAAATAAACATGATATGCCCTTTAAACTCTTTTCAATAATCATATTGCTGTTGATGACTGTTTTATTCAGAGTGTTTTGTGTGTATTATGGGAAAAAACAAATGAAAACTTACGTTGAAATCAATGAAAAACAACTTGGGCCATGTTAGAAGGAAACAAAATAAGACTTATGAGAATACATAGAAAGCATCAATATGAAACCATGATCTATTTTCTTTTTAAAAGGACTAGGAAAAAAAACAGCCCATTAGCAATGGACACTCCTAGTGTCTAAATTATGGTCTCTAAATATCATTTGCCACTAAGAGAAACTAAGACTTACTGGAGAAATGGCTAGCTCTAGGTCTACAGCAGGCAATATTCAAGATAAGCCTGGAACATCTTGTAATGTCAGATAGCGAAAAAGCTATTACAGATCATTAAGGTGATGTCAAAAGCCTTAGAAGCCAACTTTAAGAGACTCCCACTGGCCCAAGATGGAACACTTTGATCATTAATGAGAAATCTGCAATGGACTGATACACATCAGGTATTTTTAAATCCTTGAGTTCATAAAGATACCTTAAAATATCACATTGGTCATCTTTGGAGATGGTTAGAAAACCAATTATTCAGAAAACTGCTAAGTAAAAGAAAAGAATCAGCATTTATCCTGTAAAAACAATGCTTCTTGGTATCCAAATAGTTGAATTGAGATAATTTTTATTTTTATTTTATTTATTTTTTATTTTTTAATTTTTTTAAAATTTTTTAGAGATAATTTTTAATACAAGTATTCTAGCTAAGAAATATAGAAATAAGGGCAAAATTGGATTATTGACATAATACAAGCCCTAAAGAATTCAGGAATTTAGGCCTGCTCATCCATGACTTCTCACATCCCAAAAATGGAGAAAACTAGACATTATGCATCTCCTAATAGAAGAATACAATACCATCTATGAAATATTCTTACAAAAAATTGAAACTGAATGTTATCAAGATTCTAAATGTAATTCACAGAAAACACAAGAGACAGGGGAAAGCACAGGAATACAATCACCAAAATCCAGGTGGCATAAAAATATCGTTGTTGATAGTGTTTTATTCAGTCTGTTATATTATGTATTGCATGTATAAAATATGAGGAAAATTTCTAGAATAGTGTCATAAACCATTATTTTCTCTTGTTCTGGGTTTGGTAGGTTACACTGTGAGACCTGTAACCACCAGTCATTTCACCCACAGAAAGGAAAGCTGTCTGCATGAAGATGACCTAGAAGATGGCAGTTAGAAAGTCATGTATAAATGGAGCTAGAGACCTGATGACAGTGAGACTGTCAACCTCTGCATCAAACTGCCAAAAGCCCACCATACCTCCAATTATTGTTTAAACAACTGGTTTGAGTCGAGCTTACTTTTACTTGCAACCCAAAGCATCCTGATTTATAGATTAGAAAAGTAGCTACATACTGTGAAGAGAGACCATTTTAATATTTAAAATTTAATGCTCTATATATGTAAGTCTTCTCTATCTGTAATATGGGTTTTTTTCAATTTATAAATAAAATAAAATTGAAGAGTAAAGTAAAAGACCATATTTATGTTTAGTTTTTAGCTGCACTAGAGACATGCTTGAGTGTTAGGTTCCCTCCAAATCTTCTCCAATCACTAATCATTGAGAGTCTTTTAGAGATTTGCTAGTTACCCAAAAGATAATATTGTAAACAACCAAACTATTTAAAGTATGTGCTTTGTAAACACTCTATAAATTGATGGATTTTGCGACTAGGTCCAAAGAAAGAACCAAACTATTGAAATAACATATACACTTGGTAAATATGATGAACTCTGATATTTTTCATTCTATTTCATTATTTGTGGATTATAACCCACTATGTAGATGTCATGGTCAATTCCCAAATGGGTTTGCAGTTTGAAAAGTCTGATATAAATCATTCTACTTCATTACTTTTGAAAGAAACAAAACAAAACAAAGATGCACTATCATTGTTGCAAACAAAATATTAAGGACAACCTTTAGGGTTTCTACACGAGTAGACTATATGATCATTTAGAATAAATTACTGCTAAATCACTTTAGTTTCTGATAAACAGAGATAAAGGACTATTATAGTTATTGCAAGGTACTCAAGGGTGTGAAGTTTGGTCGGCCAAAGTTTTCATGGCTTCTAAAGCTTGTGCTGATCTCTCACGAATCCCACGTTAGGCAAAGCATTTACTATAGATGCAGCCTCTGTTTTCTTCCTAATATTCTACCAGACTCTGACTTACTCTCTATTCATGGTGAACACTAGGAAAGTTGCATTCAAGGTAGCCATTAGTCCACCACCAAAGCACCCACTGATATGCAGGAAAGGCCTGGGGAAAATGTGCCCCCTTTTGCACGTGGTTAGTTAACGAGCAGTGGCTTGACCTCTCCCTTCTCCGTGAGTGTGTACAGCACATAAAAAAGACAGGCTTATGAACACCTTTGTGCCACCATGTTATTTGCATTTACAGAACCGCTAATGAATGACTTAGCCCAAGGGTTCCCCAAAAAGCTGACCTGGGACCAGGGTTTGTGAGGAATTCCTTAAGCAAATGCTTAAGGAATTCCTCATAGGAGTGAGGAACCAGGAAGAGCAAATCAGGAAACGAGGCAAAGGAAAAAGAAAACGCATTATTAGTGGGCCACTGATGTAGGCTAGTGGGGTATGACCCCTTCAGAGTCCCGCTGAGGAGCCATGTGGAAGGTTACCTCAGAATTGTCAGAGGAATGAGAGGAATATATATCCACTGACTCCTGTCATCCTTGGTCAAGAGTTGTCCGTGAGTATTAAGCGCCGTCACACGTCCCGGGTAGTGTGTGTCCACACAGCTGAGGCGGCAGCAAAGCCCTGGGGCAGGAAGCACGCAGCACACAGTGTAGCTGAGGTGAGGTCACTGGGTGGGACTGGTGGCTGCAGCAAAAACCTAGGCCCACAGGACCAGGGCTGCATGGGTCAGAGAGCTTTGTCATGCATGAGGATTAGTGCTCTCTTAAAGCAACATGTCAAATCCTGTGGAAAATTAAATGGGGAAGAAGAGGTGACCCGTGGGCTCTGAGGCAGGAGTAAAAGTGCTGAGGGCTCACGGCTGATGACAACTGTTTCATCCATTTGCTACCCTTTTACTTTTTAAACATCAGATGAATTATATTCATTATCTTCTGCCCCAAAAATCTAACAGGTTTTTTTTTTAAAAAAAGGAGGAAGAGGAGAAAATACTATTTCTGTAGAGCCAAAAAAATATAGTATCAATAAAAAGTATTT
The DNA here is from genome assembly GCA_004026885.1 of Lyroderma lyra. Taxonomy (NCBI): domain Eukaryota; kingdom Metazoa; phylum Chordata; class Mammalia; order Chiroptera; family Megadermatidae; genus Lyroderma; species Lyroderma lyra. The sequence continues at coordinate 65,813 of PVJL010000940.1, forward strand.
TAGGGTTAAAAATAGAAAGAAAATAGTCCTCTGGATTGTGACATACTTTATTGGCCTGGGCAGGGCAGGGGGACACATGAGAAAGCACCGGAATAAAAGCACACACTGTGTAATCTATTCAGGTGGTGAAAAGAGAGAGTCTGAATGACACTGAGATGAACAATTCACAACACAGCAAGAAAATGTGTTTGTGCATATATTAAACAAAGGAATGATTATTTTTTCATGGTCCTGAAATTGAAAAACAAATTTGAAACAACTATTACAAACACCCACTCTCAAATATTAAGTGTCCATAGGGTACACTGTTTGTATCTTATTAATGGACAAATCTGCCAAAATTCTGTGGTTACACTACATGTTCCTTTCAAAAGAAAATGTTCATATAACATGTTTTTGCTTGCTTGGTATTGGAAGGACTGTATTTCTTATCTAGATGAAAGTTAAGAGATGTTTAAAAAATATCTAAACAGATGGAAAGAGATACATAACAGGCTTTTAGAAAGCTCACAAACTACAACACAAAATTCAATATTTTATATGGTTGCTATTGTGATCTAGAATATTTGAGCTTCACTTTTTCCCAATATTATAAATAGTTACAATTCATATTTTACCCTGTGATTAACTCACTTCTAAAATCAAGGAAACTACAATTTATCTTATTTTTCATTCTGATACTTTTAAATGAATTTATAAAATTATTTCAGGTAATATATATAAATCATCATAATTATTTTAATTTGGCTTTCCTATCAAAAACTCGTAGACTGTTACAATATCGACCTGTCAGTTGCCATTGAGTTTTCCTTGTCCATTTATAAAAGAATTTCTGAATTTATCTAAGATGCCTAATAATGCCATCATGATATGCGGTTATCGTGCTTTTTGTAAAAGTCAGCATTTACCTTACACCAGCTGTCTTTTCACACAGAGAAAACTTAATAAATTAAAAAAAAAAACAACATTTAGTTCCTAAGTCACACTTAACTGGCACTAATGATTATTTAATGAAACACCGTAACCTTGAACTCCACTTAATTCACAGCTTCATTTATAACAGCATTTTATTGAGGTATACTTTACATATAGTAAAATCTCAAATCTTAAAATATATACAGCTTGAGGAATGTCGACAAATGCATGCAGGATAGACCATCATCCAGATAAAGACACACAACATACAACCACCCCAGAAAATTCCCTCACACACCTTTCCCAGGTAATGTGAATCCTCTGCCCTTACGCACAGCCATCGCATTCTGATCACAATAGCCTGGTTTTAGCTATAATTGATCCTCATATAATTATATAGTGTGTCACATCTGGTTTATTTTGTTCAGCTTAATGCTTCTGAGGTTCACCTAGGTTGTCGCATATATTAATAGGTCACTGTTTTGTATGAGTAGTATTCCATTGTCTGACTACATTGTATTATCCATTCTCCTGTGGACAGAAATTTGATGGTTTACAGTTTTGCGCTGGCTGTTATGAGTCAAGCTGCTCTGAACATTCATTTCTCTTAAGAATACCGAAGAACAAAATTGCTGAATCATAGTGTAGGTATGTATTTAACTTTACTGAAAACTGCCAAGTATTTCCAGAGTGTTCATAACATTTTACATTCCTACCCATAATGGGAAAGTCCCAGTTACACCATGTTCTCATTCATGCTTGGTACTGATAGTTGTTGTTTTGGGGTTTTTTTCCATTTTAGCCAGTTAGCCGTTGCATGAATTCTGTCATTTTAGTCATTTAGTGGTGGTTTCTTGTTGTGCTTTTACTTCACACTTCTTTGATGATAAAGAGTTGAGAGCCTTTTTATACACTTACTGGCCTTTTGTATATTTTCCTCTGTGAAGTGTCCGTTCAAGTCTTTTGCTCCTTAATTGCTTGTCTTTTTATTACTGACTTGCAGTTCTTTATATATTCTGGGTCAGAGACCTCCATCAGATACGTGTACTTTGAATATTTTATCCTAATCAGTGGCTTGCTTTTTCACATTCTTAATGGAAAATTTTGAAAAGGAAAAGATTTTAATTTTGAAGAAGTCCAATTTATCATTTTGTTTCCTTTTTTAGTGCTTTTTAATTCCTATTTGAAATCAGTCTCCTCCAAATTATAAAGATTTCCTCCTGGAATTTTTATTTCACCAGTCACATTTAGGTTAATTTTTCTGGAGGATGTTAGGTAGAGGTCAAGGTTCATTTTTTTTTTCATGTTGTTCCAGTTATTCCAACACCATTTGTCAAAAAGAGTATCCTTTTCCTTTTAAATACTTTGGCACCTCTGTGAAAAATCAGTTGACCAAATATAGTTCTCTTTCTGGTTTCTCTATTCTGTTTCTTTGATATATTTGTCTAAATGTATGCCAAGGTCATACTGTCTTCACCACTGAAGCTTGGTAATAAGTCCTTAAATCAGGTGGAAGAAGTCCTCCAACTTCGTTCTTTTTCAAAATTGTTTTGGCTATTTGAGGTCCTTTGCATTTCCATATAAAATATGAATCAGCTTGTCACTCTCTACCCATAAAAGCTTTCTAGGATTTTTAACTGGGATGCACTGAATCTGCAGATCACTTTGGGGAAACAATTAGGCAGGTAGTGTATTTTCTCCTGTACAGGAAGTCTATAGGTAGGCAGTCCAAATAGATTACTCTATTGTGCTGCTTGGAACCCAGGCTCCTTTGCCTGTCTCCTCAGCCATCCCTGGGTTGGCTCCTTACTGTCACAATGTGTAATAGCTAGTGTATTACCTCAGCCATTCACTCTGCAATCCAGGAAAAGGAAGAGGTGGGGCTAAGGACAAAAGGTACAATGGCAACTGAGTCTTTCATCTTCAAAGCATCTTTTCCTAAAGCCCCACCAAACACTGTATGCGTGTATCTCATTGACGTGAACTTTTATAGGGTCATTTCTATTTGCAAAGGAATCTGCAAGAATGTAGTTTTTGAGCAGAAAAACTTAAAGTTCTGTTAGTAAAGAAGTGAAGAAAGTATACTGTTGGGCAGGCCATTGGGTAGCTGTACCTAGATCCTTCTGCAGGACAGCTCATCTCTGAGCTGAGAATGCTGAAGAAGGACCAAGTTTGGCGAAGAAGTTCACAGATGATCTTCTAGATGGTCCCAAGCACTGACATATGCTCTAACAGGAAATTCAGCAATTCGGGAGCAGGAGTGGACAGTATTTACAAACTAAAATGAAGACAGTCAGACACCTTGTTTAACAGCATTAAGAAAATGTCATTTCTTCGTAAATAAAAGCAGAACATTGCCCAAATTCAGGACTACTTCATTTCATTTCCTTCAACAGAGTAAAAACAGTCAAAAAACAGGCAAAAGTGCTAGTTAAACAACACATGTACCCTAATGATGCCTTAACAGATGTGAATCTGTTCAACTGAAACAGGTCACCGTTTTCTATTCATTTCAACAGTGGACAGAAGAATCCAAGTAAAGAACTAATGTTGATTATATGGGGTTCAACAACATGCAAATGAGATGTTCCAGTCTCAGGCTGCCTCAAGTTTAGGTGAGTGGGAAGAGAAATAATGGTTTTGATTGACAGAGTCATGGATACCTGGGGTAATGATGATGCAAAGCAGATGACAGAACTCATTAACATTATAGCTCCTCAACTAAAGGACTGTGAGAAACATTTTAACTTTATAGATAAAAATCACCTACAAACTTTTTACTTTCTTGTTAATTTATACACAGTTTGTCAGAGAGATATTATACTCACATTAATTTTTATGAAAATATTTACTGATGAAATTTGTTCAGGGTATCTTGAAAGAGATTATACTTATTCTTAATTTACCTTCAAAGGCATAGAGAACAAGATTCAGAGGTCACTTACTATACCCCCGTGCATCAGATTTCTCTATTAGCCACAGGTCTGATCCTGATTGCTTCCATTCTTCTCCAAGCAGTGTGTTAAAGCGGAAAGGCTTGAAGTATTCCAGGCGATGGCTAAACACAAAGAAAAAGAAGGTGGGCACTGAAATGATTCATGCATTTGTGAAATAGTTGTCCTCAAGGGCTATTCGTTTGGTCACATCTGTGATAGGACAACATTCCATTTTAAGAATACCAAAGGTCAGATCTATTCTATATGCAGTTTTCTCACTCTAGCTATCACGTATTCAGCTTTGAAAACATTCAGCCACACCCCAAAGCATTCTCCTTTCCATTCTACAAAGAGCTCCCTCACAGCAGAGGGGAGAAATAAAAATCAACCCCCATATCTGACTCACTCCATCCAGCCTTAAGCAAATCTTACTATACTCTTAAACACAGGTGTATATTTAAATTTGTGTATAGTTCATATCAGTCATTGAAACAATAGTTTTAAAAAGTTTCAGTTCCATAGATTACAGGACAGACACCTTGGCCAAAGCAAAGGAGGCTCGTGTAAGAGTGTTAAGCCTACTTCTTTTTTGCCAGGAACACCATTTAACGATGGAGTTTGCTACTGTGGCTTCGCAGGAGAGAAAGGTTTCACTAACAGTGGGACTCAGCTCTGGGGGACACCCCTCTGCCTTGGCTCTGTCCCAGCCAATAGGATAATCATACTCTGACCCAGGGTAAGCCTCCAGGAGCATGTCAGTGAGGAGCCTGAACCCAAGAGGTTACTATTAACAGCTGGGGAGGAGCCACGGAAACAAGCCTTGGTGTGAGGGCCCTAAGTCATCTGCATCCAGTTTCCTGTCCTACTCTGCCCACCTGGCGAGACTGAACCAGGTTGAGTCACAACTGTCAATCCCAGAGTACAGGGTTAAGGAACTGACAGTGAAGGATGAGAGGAAGGAAAAGAGAAAAAGGCTAGTCAGAAAGGGTCAGCACCAGGGAGAAAAGCACAAGGAAAAGGAAAAAGTGTGTCTGGAGGAATAAAGGAATCGGCTGGGAGAGACGAAGGCAAGGCAGAGTGAAGTAAGGGCATGACGGACGGAGAAGGCAAACAGAGAGAAAGGAGAGCACTTCCCACAGGTAGAAAGGCAGGGACATCCATCTGCCACCGCGCAAAGCCCACTAGGATGTGGCTGTCAGGCTCCTCCGGACACATGGACTCTTCAAACTGTCTTGACCATACAGTACACTTGGGACAGCATCTGTCTGGAAAGTAGTTTGCTGCTGTCCACGAAGCGTTCACAAGGCTGGCCAGGAGCTATATTCTCCTTAGGTGACAGCTTCGGAGTTAAGACTCCAACTGGGCCAGTGTAGGAGACACCTTGGCTTACATGCTTGCTGCCCCACAGGAGCCAGTATCTCTTGTAATAAGCCCACAGGCATAGCTAGGGTCCCCACAGGGAGCATGACTGTTAAGGGAGGATCCGAAGCCAGGCTGTCCCCATCAGCGATTTACAGTTTATTCACAATACCATCAGTCCAGATACAATTTACCAATTAGGAGTCGTTCTGATCGTGAGCAGTGTTGCCTAGAAACCTGGTTGACGTTTTTATTCTTATGAGGTTACCAGGAGAAGAAAGCCAGAGTTAACTGAAGGTCACCTTCTCCAGCAGCAAGGGGAAGGATTTATTAACCCTTGGTTCACAGCAGCAAACGGGATGCCTCTGGCCATTGAAAGGGATCATAAATGAATTTGGAACCACATTTCCATACCAGCTGTCGCAATACTCAGAAAGCAAAATTTTTTTCACACTGCTATGGAAATACAAATGCTGCACTGACAGCAGTGAGACAGACTAAGTCCGTCCAAAGGCAGTCTGTCCAGTATTTACTGAGAACTGTCAAGTACTAGGTGCCTGTACTCATGTCTTCTTTCACTGACAGCAATTATCACTGCTCCATACGAAGAATTAATTTTGAAAAGCTCTCACAGTCCGAACGCACCTGCATTTATTTCCTACTTACAAATCCGGCTTTTGTCCTTGTTGCAGTTCACACTGAGGTACAGGGTAAAGAGCTTCATAGTTCCTTTTATCTTTGGATCCATGAATTGCAAATGCATTGAATTTTGTCACGTTTGGTGGAAAATAATTCCAAGGAAGATAAGCTCTGCCTTCCCATGCTGTCTCTCCTCTGGACACTTGGAATGATAGAGCAAGTTCTTGCTACAGAATCAGTATGTGAATTATAAAAGTTAAATTCAAATTTATAAACATATATATTAAACATACACTTAAACATGTATAATATATATATATATATATATATATATATATATATATATATATATATAAAAATCTTGTACACTTGAGGACTTTGTCTCATATTTTTATTTACTTACTTTCCACACATGTCTTCTTCCAGAGAGTAAAAGCACCAAATGCTGTCCATGGCTGTCAAAATGAAAATTCCTCATGAGTTTTTTAAAGAAACAAACATTATTTTCTTCACCATCCTTCATATCTGCAATGTATGTGTTTGTAACTAAATTCCCAAATAATTAAAAGATGCAATATGAATGTTGGATAATTACAGGAGAGCCAGTATGTTCTGTTACTTAGAAATGGTATTTTTGAGTTTACCATTTTCCAGACAATTATCGTCAAATGCATAAAGGTACACATGTTCAGATTGCTTTATATTCTCCAAATAAGAAAATATATAAAAGACTTCAATTGGTTAGATGATGCAAACTATGCAAAGGGGAGTGGGGGATATCATGGCATTAGGATTTCATAATAAAACCAGTTTTGGAAACTAAATTTCCTGAAGGGAAGCTGGCACCAAACTCCAGGCCTGAATGAAACAACTTTATAAAAGGGTATTTCTTTTTTTTTTTTAAGTGTCTTGAAGCTCATAAGGAAGATGGAAAAGAAAAAATATTGATTGTTTAAAGCTTGTCAACATGCTGAAGAATTTAATTTGTGCCTATTCTCTCACACAACTGTCCTCATCCCTCTTGTGTTTTCCTGCTTTCTACCATTAACTTTGGACACCAAAGCCACATTTTCAAAGAGAAATACAATATATCCTCAAAAGGAAACTCTAAAAAAGAGAGTGTAACTGAGACTAGCCAGGTCAATAAGAATCAAAGGATTTCAAGTAGTTACGTGAAACGAATTTACTGTCTATGAAAAAAACTGTACCTAAACATTTCTACATAGTCTTTTGTGAGATTTTCAGGGAGGATTTCCTTCAACTATTCTAACAAAAGACAAGTATTCTTTTCCACTACTATTTTTATTGTTATTATGTGAGTTTAAGGATATCCTAGAGTTCTTACAAATTAAAACCACGATATTCTTCATGGTACATTCTCAGAGATTATTTAACTGTTACAGAAGTTGACTGCCTGAAGCAAAATCATGGTTCTTGATTATTGACTATCCTAATGTATATGAAATCAAAATACTCTGAAGATTTTTTTAATATTTAAATTTTATTAATTTTTTATATAATGGTTATTGTGTAATTTCTTAACAAAAGAGAATCTAATTATCCTATTCACCCAGTGCCAAATCATCTTTATGAAAATAAACTGCTATTTTCATCTAATAAAAGTAAAACTAAAGATGAAACTTCAGAATTCTAGCAAATCCAAGTTCTCTCCTGTCCTGTGGACAGTTATAAATCTAGTTACCTTAGCTTTCTCACCTGTATGGTAAAAATAATCACACACCAGGTGAAATTTTTTTTACCTTGCATAACAGTTTAGGAGAATTAATCATATTTTTCAATAAAAATTGTTGGCATATTAGTTGAAAGGTGACAAAGATATATGGTTATGCTTCTGAAATACATAATTGCAAACAGATTTTGCACATTATAATTAGCAAGAAATCAAAATAAGGGAAAAGAAAATGACGTATAAAATCTCATTTAAATCAATTGTTTGGGACTCTGCCCAGCCTACAAAGGGGGAAAATGGCTAATGGATATTAGATACTAAGAGACATTTAAAATAAGTAATCATAATACAAAGAAATATTTCACTATTATGTATTTTACTAATTTAAAATTTGTTATAATATAGATGACAGGTGAGCATAAATTTACATTTTCACATTTACAGGATAAAAACTGTCAACCAGGTAAAGAAGGTTCCCAAAGGAATGGTTAAATCTGAGCAAAGAGCGTCCAAAGCTAACACTTTAAATGAGTCTAGGAAAGGCCATGTGTGATTTAGTTTTTATGCTTGGCACTGAATGCAAAGTGGCATAGTATACACTCAATAAATGAATGATGAATAAATAAAGGAATACATTGTTATGGAATACATAAAGTTAAAGTTTAATCTAGTCATTGAAAAAATTACCTAAAAGAAACATTTTCCTAAACTAGTTCAATTTATGAGAACGATCTGGAAAAAACCCAGCCATAAATACATCTATTTTCATATTACATGGCTGGATACTTTCCAGACAGCTCTCATATTATATCTATGAGTCTCCCTTAGTTTCTAATGCTATTAGCTAATGCATAATAATGCAAATTTATAGAGTAAATAATGAGTTTCTGTTTTGTTATGATTTTTCATTTTGCAAAAAAAAATTTTCAAATTTATTTTAAATATCAACTACAAAGTAAAATAAAAATGTCAACATAATATTTTTAAACATTTACAATTTACATTATAAATATATATATTTTAAATTACACATTTACTTGAAAATAAGAAATTATATATAATTCAGATTAATTCAGATTAGCATCTCCCCTAGTTAATTAGAATTAGTGAGTTTTTACTAGGTTTTAATGTTTTATAATTAGAAAACAATGTGTTCAAGTTATGTTGTAATGAATTAGAAAATAATTTTGTACTTACGGGCAAAGTTCAACTTCTAAATACTGTTCAGTTATGTCATTCAAGAAAAATGCTTCCACAACTTTTGAAAAGAGAGATATGATATGTTGAGATATTTAATTATGCTTCAACCATAAATAATTTTACTTATTCCTTTAGAATATAAAATAAATTAACTCATTATTTTTAATTATAGCTCTATCCCTGTAGGAAGAGGAATAAAGAAAATAAATCGGCATTGCCTAGAAATAAATCATCATAAAATTTTCCCATATGAGACTGCCATAAATTAAAAAGAGAAATAAAGCCTAGTGCTGGTGAGGTTGTAAAGAAATCAGTTATCACATAGACTTAAAGTCAATTACCATATATTTCTGTGGATAAGATGCCCCCATGTATAAAACGACCCCTACTTTTCTAACCCAACATTAAGAAATCAGTATCAACCACTTACTCCTGTGTATGAGACAACTCCCAGTTTTTGGTCTAACAATTTTAGACAAAAGTATTCTTATACACGGAAAAATACGGTATCTTCTTCTAGAAGATATTATCCTAGGGAAATAATCAGACAACTGGGAAAAGAAATAAGTAGAATGCTAGTCATTAAAGTATTACTCAAAAATTAGTAATTATCTAAATGATTTGTCTCCTGTTATATAGGATTATTGCCTATTACATAAATAAATGTTTTTATTACACAGGAAAGCTAGTACATAAATTATGGAATTTATGTATTCCATGCAATAGACTACAATGTAGCCATTAAAATGAAAGACACAGGTATTTTCTGACATGGTTCAAACACATGATATTTGATAAGCAGCTTATAGAGCAATGACCAAATCAGCAAACAAACAAAGCTGGCAATGTAGGAAGAAGTGATGCTGCAGGGAGAATAAGAGGCCAGGTCACGAAAACTCTTACACAGAGATCACATCGAGAAGGGTAAGGTTTATCCTGGGAGGAGCAGACGCTTGGGAAGGTTTCTCAGTAGCTGAATGATGAGTTCAGATTTTTACTTTAGATAGATCATTCTGGCTTCCAAGAGCAAAGCATGGACTTAAAGGCAAAAAGACTATCTAGGAGGCTCTGTCCTGGCTGAGGAAAAAGATGATGAAGGCCTAACCTACAGCAGAGATGGTGGGAAGAGGACGTACTGAAGCAGAGAGACATTTAGGAGGTGAAATGGGTAGGACTTAGTAAATCAATCCAAATACGGACAGGAGAGGAGAACGTGGAACCACCCCCTATTCCTATATTTGGAGATTTGGTGTCCTGAATTGCCACGGATTTGAGACTGGGCAATTAGGGGAAAAAGCAGGTTTACTAGAAAAGTGGATGAGGTGAGTTTCGTGCCTGCAGTACCTCCAGTAGGTAAGTCACATGGTGTGTACAACAGTGGGAAGCTGGTATGTAACAAACTCTGATTCAGGAAAAGACACCGTATGTTTAACATATGATAAACAAACTGACAAAATCCATGTTCTACAGATGGTACAGACAAAGTAGATGTTAATAAGGACTAGAGAGCCATTATAGGTTTCTTTGAAGAAATGGAACCTGATTTAGACCTTGAAATCTGTACGGCAGACTGGGGGAAGAGAATGAGGAAAGGTGGTTGGGTGAGAATATGCAGGGGCAGTGAGATCACTGCCTTTCAGAAGTCAAGAGCATTTTCTGGAATACGACAGCCCAATTCATGAGAACCCTTACAGCTTACAAAAAGGGTTTATAATTTTCAGGAATAATAATGGTTTGTGATATAGGTAATGGCATCATAAAGAGTATTTCAGAAAGATAAGTTTGGTAGCTTAATTAGGAGACATTAGAAGGGCATCATATAGCAAACCTGGAACGGTATAATTTTATGGTGTCTTTTAGCCTCCATTTGATATGTGAGATGTCTTGTCATTACATATAAAATAAAAACTACATTTCATGTTGAAGTTGATAGTATTTTTGCAATAAGTAAAACACCTCAAAACTTCCATAAAGAAGGTTTATAAGGTTAAAGTGGCAATTTGAAGATACTTAAAGACAAAAGTAGGAATGCTAAACTCTTCTTTAAAAAGCTAACAGAAGTAAAGGAAGGACATATGGCAGCAATTTAAAAATCTGGATTTGTAATTGCCGTTTTTCACTGCCCTAGTTATATAGTTGAAATCACACAGGTAATGGTGAAAAAGTCAAAATGAGAGATTGGTAGAAAATGTCAGAACTTGCACATGTCAGTTGCTCAGAAGCATTTACTTCCTCATAGTAAGATAAAATAATAGTTCTGTGAGAGGTTATTACAAAAAGATTTATGTTTGCAATAAAATACAGCACTTCCACTTACCTTCATAATCCCACAGTTCATGGAAAGGCTTTCCGGGTTCTCCAGGTGGGGCTGGAGGGTCATTGAAAAATGGCGCCCTAACTTCCATCACCACTCCTCCATCACCCGGGTTCAGCCTGACACACACCGGCTGGTGCTTCACTGGAAGGCCGTCCCAAGTGTGTTCGATTTTAAAATCCATCTTTAAACTCTATAGGAAAAAGAAAAAGAAAACATAATAAACTCTTTAGCCATCTACAGCTGTTTCCTTTACTTAGAAATGAAATTAAAATGTCTACGCCAACCAGTAGGCAGGAAGGCGGCCGAGTGACCAGAGAATCAAAAGGCCATTTGGGTTACAGCAAAACACGGACACCGAGCTCTGTTGTAAAAGAGGTGGTTAGGTGCTAAAACCTTTCAGACTTTAAGTCTAGACCCAAAATCATTTTTTAGAACTGCAATTAAGTCCACTGCAGAAATTGTTCATGCACTTAACTATAAGCACTGTGAGTTAATATGTCATGCTTTGTGTTTCATTGTCAAATGAACAGGTGTCTGAATTGCAGTGTCCCCAGGACATCAAGATCTTTATAATAAAATTCAATTTGATAAAAAGTTCTATATATCAGTAGATGTACTTTTGGCTACCACCTTTTTCTCTTTGGGGTTGACTAGGGGGGCTCCAACCATTTGAAGGTTAGTGGAGTTTAACACTGTCTTCCTTGGTCTCAGGTTATAGATTTTCTCAGCCTTTTCAATTTTTGAGATTTCAAGTATTAAATGACCTTTTGCTTGGATAATCCCTTCCTACCAATGAAAAATGGAAAAAGAATCTGCCATCATTTAAACTTGGAAATAGACTAAGTAAAATGGACACAAGCTGTATTTGCATTTTAAATTGTTTCTCTGAGGATTAAATGGAAGGATACAGCGTTATATTAATTACATTTTGTTTAACACGATGGATCAGACATGTTATAAACACTATGTCATTTAACAGTGAATGAACTTGCAGAACTATTATTATCCTCATTACAAATAAAAAACAGACTTGTCCAAGGACACACGGCTGGCAAATCAAGTAATTGAACCAATGTCATCCATGTCTTCCTAGATGAAATCATCTCAGGAATCTTTAAAGAGGTTAAAACCTTATTTTAGGAGTGGGAGATTCCTCTAATTACACTAGGACCTTATGTCTTGTTCAGAAGATAATCTTGATTAGTATTATAAATGATGACGTTTTCAGACTGTAATTTACCTATTTGAAGTCTTTGAATGCATCTCCTCACTTCATATGCTATTTTCACTGCAAGTAATAAAGTTACAAAATTTTGAATACATTCATTTCGATGGATGTTTGCTGACTACCAACTATGTGTCAAGCACTGGGGGATCCAAATATGTACGCTCTGTGTCACATAACGAATCCAGAATCTCTAAAAACATTTTTCTAAAGTATGTAGCATTTCCTAATTTTCACTACATACTAACAACTTTTAATAGCTAACTTATAAAATTAAAAAGTAGTTCTGGTATTGCAAAAGGATAAGGTCCGCAATTTCTATTGAAATAAGCTCAGTGAGTGATAACACAGTAAAAACTGATTCTGATTTATGTGGAATTTAGCCCTGACTGGCATGGAATAAAATACCTCGATAATAAATGTATTTTCTTTAGTTGAAATATCAAGACACTTGCTTCAAAAACAAATGTATAACTCTCCACTCCACACTTCAGTATTAGTGAGTACCTACTTATAACATGTAGGAAGAAATAAGCACAGATCAAGATATTAGAAATACTCGATAAATTTGATTCTGGCACCACTACACTGAGAGAATTTGTGTTCTCCTAACTTGGAGTCCGAAAATTCTTGACGATCCTGTAGCCCAGCAAACAGGAAGTTTGGGCAGATTTGCTCATGCTCCATACAGCCATCATCGTACAAAAATGCTGCACACATGAAGGGCCCCCTATCCTATTCAGTGGGTTTCCACTAGAAAATTTTCAACTCCCAGCTCTTTCAAACAACCATCTCTACGTCTAAAAGGAATTAAACCGTATCCCATGATGAACTCCTAAAAGTGGCCTGTCATTTCCTTGCACACATGGTGGATCTCAAAGTGAGGTATACTTTTAAGGGTTCAAATTACTTCCAAATCTAATTGTATGTGGAAGATAAGAAAAAATAAAAGATAAAAGCAGAGAATGTAAGGTAGTGGTACCCAATGTCTTTCTACTGGCTCCTTCTACCTTTTCTCCTAAGATTTTTTTGAGCATTTTCTGAAAATTACAAGAAATGCTGACCCCACCTCCACCACCAGGGAAGAGCACCATGGCTGACATGTGCATGGGTGGAGAGTAATTTCGGCTTTAATTGCATAAAAGGACTTTAGTTTCTAATCAGAACGACAAATTTGTCAATTTGTTTAAAGAACACTCATGTCAACCTAAGTGTGTATACCATTTATAACAAAATTAACCCAAAATGTAGTCTTGCCCACTAGCTTACAATCTAATCTAAAAATAACCTGGACTCTGATAGACATGGCAGATGCTCCTTCCAAGTCCCTGGGGACACTTACGACTGTCTCCTGAGGCTTAACCTCCATCACCTTCCAATTCCTTTGTTTACACACGTGCCCATAGGAAACAGAGATGTTTAAGTGGGCAAGCATGCTTCCCAGAGGCTACTCACTCCCTGTCATTCTCTCTCATCTGTACACACGGCTCCTTTGGATCACAGCATTTACACCCCATGACGTATTTATTGTCTCTGCTTCCCCAGCTAGAATGCCTGTAAATAATAGAAACATTTATTTGTTGAGCAAATAATTGTTCTAGTCTCTGGATCTAAGTTTCATGATTCTAAGGTCTTGGGGCCAGAGAAATCAACTGTGGTTAGTATTCTAGTACCACTCTCTCTTTCAACACTATATACCAAAACAATGGCAGATAACTAAGATGATACATTGCATTTTAGAAATTTCCCTTCAAGTTAGTTTATGAAAGGCTTATTAGCTACTCACTTTGTTCAAGGCACCATGTCAGGTGCTGGGGAAATAAAGTTTAAGAAAGAAGTCTATGGATAATTGAGGATGATTCTCATAAAGCTAACCAACCAGATCCATTATCCGTTGGAACTGACAGTCTAATGTAATAAAAGTTGGATCCCCACACCAAACTAAGTTGTAAATAAATTAAAAATTTAAGCATAAAAATCAAACCATATAAAAACAAGATTTGAAAAATGAGAGAATTCTTTCAAAGATCTTAGAGCAGAAAAGGACTTTTAAAGTATAACTTCATACCCAGGAAATATTATAAAGAGAAGACTGATAAATACATTTGGCTACATAAAAACAACAAAATTAATGGCAGAAGTCTGTCTATCCCCGTCCCCCTAAAAAAGCTCACCATTTCAAAATGAAAAGATCATCTGGGAAAAAAGTATCTGCAGCTCATAATTCAGACAAATAACTAATTTCTTTAATGTTTAAAGGGTTCCCAGATATCAATAAGCAAAGGACCACCATCTCAACAGATAAATGGGCAAAGATATCAACAGCCAGTTCACAGAAAGAAAATGCAAAATGTTTGGCCTCACTCAGAATGATAGAAATGCAAACTAAAACAGTAAGTCACTGTGTTTTCACTTTGATTCAAGAATCATAAAGTCTGACACCATACTGTGATAACAAGGACACTGAGAACATGCACATCCCTCAGTAGCTATCAAAATAAAAAATGCAAATACCTCAACAATTCTAGTTCTAGGAGTTACTATACAAGCACATATTCAACACAGTAAAATGAAATACTACATAGCTGTTAAAAAGAGTGGGGCAGCTCTCTATGTACCCTGAAAATATATTAAGTGAAAAAAGGCAAGGTACAAAGAGTACGCTTTTACTTAATAACCAGGAAGACTATCCGCGTACATGCTGGTGAATGTATACACTGTCTCAGGAAGCCTATCTGGTGGCAGAAACCTGCGTCAGCAGTAGTTGCCTCTTGGGAGGGAATGATATGAGACAGAAAGGGAGACTTACTTTCAACTGCACCCCATTTTGTTCTGCCTATTTGAATTTCATACTATGATAAATATGCATTACTATTCAAAAATAAGTAATGTTAAAAATATTTTTTAAATTCCAATTTAAGGCTAGGTCTTTTAAAAAGTATGGTGACTACCTCTGCCCTCCTTTACATATGCTAACCATTTTTAAAAAGGTCAGACTGAATATTAGGAACATTATGGAAGGTGATCACCACCCTGTTACACAGTTTTAATAGTGGCTGCTTAGATTTTCTTTAAAGAATATTTATTGTTAATCTTTTTTTCCCCCCAGATTTTTAAACCTTGGTTCTTCAAATTACCTTTCACCAAAAAAAAAAAAAATAAAAATAAAAAATAACTTTAAATTATTTGCATGCTTTCCCTGTACTAGAGAAAAGGCGACAAGAATGTTGGGGCATTAAAAGCCTAGGAGGGGACGGGAGGATCCACAAAAGTTAAAAGAAGGAAGTTATGGAAAAGGTGTTTTCTCAAAAGGTTTTTTAAGAAAAATTCCCAAAGTCTCCTGCTCACGAAATTTTCATTCGTTTTCTACGAAAAACATTTCTTTCCAGTTTGAATCCTCCACCCTCAGTACCTGACCCCCACCCCCGCCCACTTACTAGAGAAACGCAAAGGAGGAAGTCAGCGGCAGTGGGAGTGACAGTGCCGGCGGGAGGAGGCAGCTGGACGGTAAGTTACCAGAGGAAAAGCGAACGAGCCTGGGCAAAGGTGCACGGGGCGAGCGTGCCGAAAGCAGGAGAGCACGGAGCGGGAAGCTCCCCGGGGTCACCCCCCCGGGGTCACACACCCACACCCCCGGGGTCACACACGCACCCCCCGCCGGGGTCTCACACACAGACACACACCCCGGCTCCCTCCTTCCCGCTGAAGTCACGCGAGGCGCTCAGCCTCAGGCTCCGCCCACCTGCCCACACAAGCTGGGGGAGGGACTCGGAGGACTGAGGCGGACACCTGATTTTTCTAGGAAAGAAAGATGTTGAAAGACCACCAGTGAACGTGTGAAGACTTTTAATCATTCTCCTGAAGTGTGAGCGGTTTTCTGGGGGAAGGAAGGTTAACTCAGCAATATAAATACGATATCACTATTTGGAAATCAACTGTAAATCATTAAAATTACAGTAAAACATGCTCAGCAATAATTCACTTCATGCAACTAAAGGCTAACTGGTTATATAAGACAGACTTGTAAATTATATTATTATACCTTGGGCAACATAATATTACTCTAGCTGTAAATTATTATTACACTACTGGCAGGCATATGTATCATAGTTAAGGATTGTGACATTGGGACCAGACTTCCTGGATTCAAACCCAATTCAGACACTTCCCAATTGTGATCAGCAAGTTATTGTATAAAACAATTAAAGTAACATGTACCTTTAAAAGATTTTTGTGAGGATTAAATCATAAATATGGCATTTAGAACACTGCCTAGCACAATAAGTGTTAAAAAATTATTATTAAACTATATACGTTTCCTTAAAAAAAATTTGCTGTTCAAATCTTTAAAATTACACATTTCTGAAGTGGCTATCTTTTTATTTCCTCAAAAGACAACGTTTATTTAGAATAAAACAAAAGCAGCTCTATTGGGAGCACACATTTGAGTATCAGCTACTTTTAAGGTGTGTGAGCCATACAACAGGTCTATCTTTACTTTTCAAGAAATCTTGTCTACACAGCATAAAACATGAGGTTATGTTTTCCCATTTAAGATACCTGCATTGGGATCACAATTGCAGATACATGATTTTAAGCTGCCATTTTAGTAAAATGCCCAAATACTAAACAGATGAGCTTTCTTCCATGAAGAGGCACATGAAATGTCACATAAGCCACAACTTCTCTTCCAAGGGGTCTATTAGAGTTTTGAATTCCATATCTTCACCCAGTTTTGCTTGTAGGGTTGGGGGGCAAGGTGTTATGGTTACAGTGATGTCCGTAAGGGAAGAAAATGATTTCAGGCAATCACAATGAACTTAATGAAGAATTTTATATGTGTGATTTAAACAGCATTGAAAAGCAAATGTCCTAAAGGATTCTTTGGCTGTTTAGAAATTGTTCGTATGAATGTTTTCTTAAAAGAAAATAACAACTCCTCTCTTTGGTAACATGGATGAAGGTAGATTTTTAAATGCTTTAACTCCTGACCCCCTTCTGCAATGATGGAATAGTTCTGTATTGTTCCATATAAATAACAGAATGAAAACAGAGGGGGTAAAAAAAAAAGACTAAACTTCACCATTTTATAGTTTCAAATTTTTTAAGTTATATGGAGAATATATTGACAATAAATTGATGATAAACTTGCTTTTTTTCTGAAATTTTTAACAGGTTGTTTTACTCAGTTATATGAGTATAAAGGCTATTTTCAGTTGTATAATCCTCACCTAATTGCAGCCTTTAAAAAAAAAAAATCTCCTGTATTGTTCTATTGTTTTTTCTGTTCATACAATAAATTTATTTCAAGGTTTGTGCCAGTGGGTGTTATTGGTGCTTTTTGTACTGATGTGGTTTCTTATAGAAAACTAGACTATGAGACAGAAAAGTCTGACTGACCCTTGAGATCATAAGACATGGTGAAGTGTTCTAGAGATTTACAACATGTTTCTGATTGGTTCAGCCTTAACTATCCTAGCAGTTTAGCATTTATCAACCTATTTTCCTTCATTAGTGTCTCCTTCACCCAAGACAGGTTGACTTAATTGTTTCTATGCAGATTTAGATGCAAATTCGTGACATAATCACATAGAAAGTTTTAAACTTCTCAAGAAAAGGTAATAATTTATAAAACTACAGTTATTTCCAAATAATAGAATCAATCTGTTTCAGTTGCTGAGAGTTACCCAAATTTCAGTAGGATCTGTGGGTTTAAATCAGCAAGGAGTCACTGTGCCTGAACTTCAATGCTATCTGGAATAGTGTGCATACTCCACATGTGTAAATAAAGTCACTGTCACTTTCTCCTTCTCTGCAATAACAGATATTACACTGGTGTGCTGCTATTATCCAAGTATTTTCAGGTGAAGTATTAAGTTAAACCACATGAAATTGCAGAAAACCAGCAATTTCACATGGTTCAACCTAAATATATTCTGCTTATATACACTTTTAAAAATTTCTTTGGGGGAAAAACAGCTTTTGTATTGGTTTTGCCAAAATGATTTTTGTTTTATAAAAATTATGTTTGGTAGGAGAGAAAAAAATGGGGAGTTCTTCAACAAGTACAGTGTTTCAGTCACGCGGGATGAATATTCTAGAGACCTGCTGTTTAACAGTGTGCACGCAGTTAATACTACAGTGTACACTGAAAATTTTAAGAGTACAATTTCATGTGGTTTTTACTACAAAAATTATATTAACAAAAAAGACAAGCTAAAAAGAACTCTCTAATTTCCGGGCCATGATTCTCTTGGCAGGTAAAACAAATACAATTATTAAAATTCTTTAAGATCTTTAAAAATCACTTTTTGTGTCATTAAATTATATCAGAAAATGTTAAATATAGTTTTACCCTAGCTTAAATTTCCAACTTTATATTCTTCGTGATACCTTCTACATAATACTCAATTTACTGAATAAATTGACATTACTAAAATCTATTCATTTTCAAGGTTTTCTTTATTGCAGAAATATATCTAATATGAAAACCATAAAACAGTAGCTAAAGAATGGTTAAACAAATATTAAGTACTTTTTTCCTCACTTCTCGTTCCTTGTACTCAATTGCACTAATAGATGCTTTCCATGCACAGTCACTGAATTCTTTAAACTAATTCCTTCATCAAGTATTCACTGAGCCCTTATTGTTTTCCAGGTAATAGGATGGAGCCTGGAGACAAATTACAAAACAGTATTACAGAGACTGAGGAAGATGGTGAAGTAAGGACTAAGGAAGCGCCTTCCCTGGGGCAAGTGAGTAGAAAACACAAGGGAAACTTTAAAATTGAAAAACACTAGATGGGATGATTTAAGGATAAGTGGAATCATAACAATTTTGTCTCTTAAAGATAAAAATCATTTTGAAAATACTCCATTGAAATGGAAAAATTCAACCATAAAATCTTTTAACCAAAAAGAAAAACAACCAAATAAAAGCCCAACCCCCAAAACAACAGTTTGTGTTAAACGTGACCACATAAGCCAAATAATTCAAGTACAGAAATAAAAATTCCAATTTCATTGATTTAATTTATGCAATGCAAAGACCACTCATCATTTATATACAGGAGGGGCTTTTTGCTTTCACCAACACTAATATATCCTATCAACGTTTAGTGTAACTATAGAGTTAACTTTAAAACTACTTGTTTGATACCAAGTTAAACTACAATATGACAATATGTAAGGTTCAAATGTAGGAGAAGAAATGAGCAAGTCGTTGGGGGAATCAATGAGAAGTTCATGAAGAAAAAGTCATACAATGACCTTCAAAAAAGAGTTAGAGCTTGAACACTCATTTTCTCCTTCCAATGAGTTTTTGTGTTACCTTCACTGCCACTAAAATCCAAATCAAATTCAATCTTCACTGATTCAAAGCTAAATGAAACTTTTTTATGGTTCTTAGATTTACCTCCATATTTAAGTCAGTCTTGAAAGGAAGGGAATGTCTCATTCTCTTAATAGCAAGTATGGAGAAAGCCCAAATGGGACTTCAAATACCTATCTGGACACAGTAGAATGATTTTAAATTTTTCTTAATACATTCTGCTAACATTATATAACATGTCTTGTAATTGAGTACAAGACAACAAAACTTACACTGTTAAGGAGAAAGTCAAATTGAACTGCATCTATGACATGCCTTTTTAGTGAAACTACTTCAATCCATAAAAACACATCATTCATTAAAAAGCACTAAAACCAGTGGCTAGCTGCAAGTTAAAATTTTTATTGCTAACACTTAAATTTCCTCCAATGTTAACTGTTTAAAAAAAAAAGATAGAGTTTAAACCCAGACATAATTAATTTAATGGAAATTGTAATCCATCCATAAATTTAGAGTTTTACCTAATTTTTTTCTTGCAAAAAGTGTAACTTTTGTCTTTCCTTTTTTTTTTTGAGGAAGCAAATTTATCTCTAAAGAAATAAGCGCTGAATTTGCAGGACCTTTAGGAGTACTTCTAACTACATACCATATTGTCTCACAGTTACAATATTTAAACAGCTGTCTCTTTTCTGCAAAGACCCTCGAGGGGCAGGACCGGGCTTTAGCTTCTGGAGATAACCAAGTCCATACTCAGAAATCCTCCAGACTGAGGGTCAGCACTGCGGTGAACTGTGAAAACGCCAGTCTGGGTTTCTGGGTTTTGCTCCCCGAAGCAGAACCCTCATACTTCCCACTCGCCTTAGCCAGCAGGTTCTCCCAGTCCAGAAGTGCTATGTATCAAAAACACAGGGGAATTTAATGTCTTTAATAACCTACCTAGGTTTACATTTGGAGGTTTTCTTTTAAAAAGGAAGGCAGGGAGGCAGGAAGGGAGAGAGAGAAAGAGAGGAGGGCAGGAAGGGAGAGGGAGAGGAGGGGAACGGGAAGAGAGAGAAAGAGAAGGAAGGAAGGAGAGAGAGAAGAGAAAAGGAGAGAGAGCGAGAGGAAAAGGCAGGAAGAAGGCAGGGCTCGGCCCCGACACAAGAAGACAGGCCTGCCGGCTTTCCCGCCGCCACTCTCGTAGGTCAGCTGGTTGTCATCCACGTCCTCACAGATCCGCTCCTCGCTTTACGGATAGCCAATAGCGTGTGAAGACTCCAGGAAGCGTGGTGACATAGGAGCTGTCGCCGGCGTGATGACGCAGGTGGCGTCGCGGTCTCCAAGGAGCGGTCCGGGGCACCGGTTTCAAAGTCGCAGGGCGGGCCGAGTGAAGGTCCGCCGCCCACCCCCGCCGTCCTGGAGTCACCACCCACTCCGAGAAGGACGCCGCCACCCGGCTGCCCGCCAGCTGCCTCCGCGCTCTCCGACGTGGCCCGACACGACCCCGAGGGCCCCGCGGGACGCTTCTGCCCCATCTGGCTGCGACTCGTGTAAACGCGGAACGGAATTCACTTGGCGGGTCCCCAGCAAACCAGACCTCTTGAAGTCTCCTTTCTGAGCGAGGGACGCGGCTGGGACTCGGGAGGAGGAGGCGCGGCGGCGTGAGGAGGATGCTGATCACGCCGCCTGACGCTCTCCGGAGCATTGCCTTAGTTTTGTTTCCCCGCACAGCGAGCTCCGCGTATTTTTGGTGAACGCTCCAAACCCAAATCTTCTCGAAATGGCCACAGAAATCGACTTTCTGAGAGATCAAAGTAAGCTCCACATTCCTTTACTGCGAATTCTCCTACGTAATAGTTAATGTCATCATTGACCAAGTAATATATTTTAAATCCTGTAGAGTGCGTGGAAATAAGTAAAAACTTTTTAAGTTAGCTGCAGAATAAGCTTGGTTGTATTATATATATGAGGATGTATATATACTTAAGCAGAACCGTTTGGTATTAATAAATACTTGTAGGTTCCTCAAGCTTACATGGGACTCTACTAGACACTAAACATGTTTTGTTATGCTTCTCGCATGCTCTGGAGAAATTAGAGGGCTAATGGCCAGGAAGAGTTTCCAAGTCTGCAGTTAGAACCTAGAGGCACACAGCTCTGGCCATTATTTGTTCAAGAGATGTTTACTGAGCTCCTGGTGTTTCAGTTACTCTTCCAGCGCTATACGAACAGAGCAGCCACAAAGATGAAGAGGACAGTTCTACCCTCCAAGAATTTAATTTGAGGAGAGAAATATATAAATTCCATCGGTACCCTGAAGTGGCATCAACTGCTAACTCTTTGCCTCAGTTTCCTCAGAGGGTTGGAATGAAGACATGAGTATTAAAATATGTAAAGGACTTAGAATAGTACCTGACACATAGTGCTAAACAAATATTAACTACTGCAGGCTTATTATTAACTGTCAAGGAAGGTGCCATTTAGGCTGAAGTTTGAAGTACTAATATTAATTTACCAGAGAAAGAGCTGTGCAGGTATCCCAAATAGAATGGTATTTGCAACCTTGAGCGAGTTAGGAATATGCTTTGTTAAAGACTTGCAAGAAGGTCAGCTTGAATGGAATGTGGTTCGTATAGGGAAATGGTAAGTGGAGCCGACAGGGAAGAATGGGACTAGGTAATAAGGCGCATTTTCCACTGTGTGTCAAGGGTTAGTAACCCCTGAAAAGAAATTAGTTGAGAATGACATGACCAAATTGTGATTTGGAAAGCCCAGTGTGGCTGTTATGAAGGACATACATTACTCCAAAGTGCAATTAGGTGACAGTTGTCATCCTTCAGGTAAGAAGTGAACTAAGGTTGTTATGGCAAGGTTGGAGATTAGGGGATTTGGGAGAAAGAGAGGGCCACTCACATTTTCGGCTTGAGCAACAGAGAAGATAGGGAAAAAATAAGTTCCATTTGGAAGCATCATCAACCAGTGATTAAGAACTCAGCTTCTGGGTGCAGTCTGTGTGCACTCATACCTTAACTCTTATCTCTTTCCAGGTCTTTGACCGTGGGCAAGTTACTTGGTTTCTCTGTGCCTCAGCTTCCTCATTGTAAAATGGGTATAACAGCACAATAACCCTCATGGGGTTGTGAGCAATAAATGAGATGTTGCAAATAGAGCACTTAGCATGGTGTCTAGCACATATTAAGTACCCAGTATAAATGCCAGAGAAAACCAGAGAGTAGAAGCATAGTTAGTCATTTCTTGAAGAATGAGTGGTAATTTATTGGAAGACAAGAGGAGGAAGAAGGGAATCTCGGAGGGAAAAGAAGAAGCATAAGCTTGGAGGTTTGAAATAGCAATGCTTATTCAGGGAAATGGAGCATAAATGGTAGGGTTTGCATTTATGACAGTCAGTGATGGATGTCTATGACATGACCCTCTATTTTTGCCTTTAACTGGACCTAGCATGCCCATTACAGCTGGTAGGTTACTCTCTGAGATGAACCATCCAAACACCAGGTAGGTAAATATAGATAGATAGTTTACCCTTCTACTACCTAACCTCTGACCTTCTGTCCATTGACTTCTATTGATCTTGATCGCCTCTTTTCATTTGATTTGTCTGGATGTGACACTCCAGCTCACAATAATTTCATTTGGTACTTTTCACCTGGCAACACCACATGACTGTCTCTGATAAAGTATCAGTTTATACATCATAACCACTGGCATTTCCACACCCAGACTTCTAGTAAACCTCTAGCGTATTTGAAGTACACTATTCTTCCACCTCCATCTGAGAAAGGAGATTGGATAGTTCTTAGGGACAAGTTCAAAGAGGGACTTGCATATCAAGCTAAGAAACAAAGAATTGATTCTGGTAGTGGGGATTATGGGCAGGGGATGGACTCATTTTTTTTGCTTTCATTCTCTTAGCAGTGTCTTTCACAGAGCACAACTTTTTAATTTAGGTGAAGTTCAGTTCATCAGTTTGTTCTTTTATGAATGTGTGTCACATCTAAGAAATTTTTGCCTAACCCAAGGGCTGCAAAGATTTTCTTCTATGTTTTCTTCTAGAAATTTTGTAGTTTTAAGTTATACACTTAGATCTATGATCCATTTTGAGTTAAATTTTGTAGAGGTGGAGGGTAGCTTCAGGCTCACTTTTTTGCATATGAATGCCCAAATGAAAAGATTGTCTTTCTCAATAGTTAAAAATCAATTGTCCTTACAAGGGAGGATACACACCCAAAAATAACAGAACTTATTTATAAAAATCGTGTATTTATTCATACATGTTTAAACTTTAGTCACCTTCAAAATACTCTTTGTTTGATGCAATACACCTATTGAGATGCTTTTTCCACTGTTCAAAACTGTTTTTAAATTTGTTGATTTTGATGCTTTTTAGTGCTTCTGCCATTTTTTGTTTCACCTCTTCCACATCAGCAAAAGACTTTTTCCCCTTTGAGGACTTTTTTCATACACGGAAACCAAAAAGAATTGTTTAGGGTGAGATTGGATGAATAGGGAAGGTAGGGTATGGGGGTCATGCCATTTTTAGTCAAAACTGCTGCACACTCAGTGCAGTATAGGTATGTGCGTTATTATGCCTCACATTGTGTAAATCACCCATGATGAAATGGACAAACACGTTAAGTCTCCAAAAAAAATTTCACTGAAACTGAATGCAGCCTCTCACAACACCACCAGCTGGTACACTAATGCAGATGGGTTTCTAGAATATGTACCTAGCAGAGGAAACCTGTACTACAAGGGGCCCACCCTCCAGAAGATTATTCCAGGTTTTTTGGGCCCCCCTTTATATTTGTGTAGATCCATTTCTGAACTCTATTCTGTTCCATTGATCTCTTTGTCTATCTGGATACCAATATCCCAATGTCTTGATTGCAGTTTTATAATAAGTCTTAAAATCAAATAGTGTTAGCCTTTCAAATTTGTTCATTTTTACAGTTTTGGCTATCCTAAGTCCTTTCCACTTCCATAGAAATTTTAGAAGTAGCTTGTCAGTTTCTACAAAAAAGATGCTGAGGTTTTTGATAGCTGTGCATTGAATCTATTGATCAATTTGTGTAGAATTCATATCTTAGGACATTCAGTTCTCTGGTCAATGAAAAGGTGTATCTTTCCATTGATATGTCTCTTCATTAATTTCACCCATCTTTTGTCAGATTTATCCCTGTGTATTGTTATTTTTGATGCTATTATAATCATTTTCTGATTTATCATTGCTACTATCTAGAAATCAATAATTTTTTCATGTTGTACCTTGCAACCTTTCTAAACTCAATTAGTTCTAGTAGGTTTTTTGTAGTCTATCAGATTTTTCTACATAGACAGTCTTTTCATCTTGTAAATAAAGACAGTTTGAGTTCTTCCTTTCCAATTTGAATGCCTTTCATTTCATTTTCTTGCCTTATTGCATTGATTAGAACCTCTAGTACTGTGCTGAACACAAGTGGTTAGAGTGGACACCCTTGTCTAGTTCCTGATTTTAGGTAGAAAACACCTGATTTTAGAATTAAGTATGATATTAGCTGTAGGTTTTTCATTGATGTTCTTAAGTAGATTGAAGATGCTTCATTCTATTCCTAGTTTTCTGAAAATTTTTATCAGAATGGATGTCAGATTATTTTCCAATGCTGCTTCTGCATTTATTGAGATACTTATTTTTTATTTTTAGTTTGTTAATAGGGTGACTTACATTAATCAAATTTCAAATGTTAAGCCCCACTTCCCTTTTTGGGATAAACTCCTCTTTATCATGATGTATTATCCTTCATATACCAAGGGTACCAAAAAAATGTGTACACATTTTAAGCGATATTATCTGTTATATAAATAATGATAGTAACCACTTTGATCACCTTTGTAATTGCAGAAGTCAAACATGACTTGTATTTAACTTTTGTTATCAGTATATATTGAGTATTACAGTTTTCATACAGTTTTTTCCTTTCCTAAAATGTGTATACATTTTTTTGGCACCCTCTGGCTATTGTTGAATTTGATTTTCTAAAAGTTTGTTTAAAATTTTAACATCTATGTTTCTAAAGTCCCTTCTTTTGTTTCTTCTAATGTCTTTGTCTGGGTTTGGTATCAGAGAATGCTTTTCCCATAGAATTACTTGGAAAATATTTTGTTCTCTTCAATATTCTGGAAGAGTTTGTGTAGAATCGGTTATTATTTCTTCTTTAAATGTTTGGTAGAATTGACCAGTGAATCCAATTAAAGCTAGAATTTTTTCTGTGGAAAAATTTTAAACTACGAACTCAATTTCCTTAATAGATAAAGTGGCTACTCCATACTCTATTGTGTACCTAAGAGAGACCCTCTGCAGATCTCATGTGTCCAGAGTTCTGTGTCTGTGCAGCTCTCTCTCCTGTACTTTGAACTGCCTATTTTAATTTGCTTGAGAGTCTGTTTATCTCTGCCTACATTTTCCCTCCCAGTGCTATGGCCTGGAAAGTGTCTCAGGTCATTAAGCTGGGGCAATCATATGTTTCACTTTATTTGTTTTGCATCATTTTGCATCTCTCATCATTATTGTCTGAAGTCGAGTGTATTGCAAACCATCGTTTTATTTACGTATTTGTTTTGGTTGTGTGAGGTGGGAAGGTAGCCTTGTTGCTTCATCTTGGGCAGAAGCAGAAGTCCTATTCAAGTTGCTCATTTTTTTCATCACATGCTTTTTCTGTAACTTTTGAGATGATTGTATTTGTTCATCCTCTTTTGTGTGTATTTATTTTCTGTTTCTTTTTTGGCAGTGGCTCATCTTTATTATTTCCTTCAGTTGACTCTGGGTTTAATTTGCTGTTCTTTTTTCTGACTTAATTGATGGATGCATAGTTCATTGACCTCAGCCTTTTTTTCTAGTATAGACAATTAAAGTTATAGATTTCTCTTTAAGGGGTTTCCAGGTATTACATTTTCACTATCATTCAGTTCACAGTACTTTTCAGATTTGTTTTATAATTTCCCCAGAGACCTATGGATTATTGAAAAGCAATTTCTTAACTTCAAAATTTATGTAGATTTTCCCTTTACTTCTTGGTTCTTAATTCTAGTTTAATTGTGCTGTTGTCAGATAACGTGCTCTCCTTGGCTTCAGTCTTTTGAAAGTTGTTGAGACTTGCTCTTTTGCAGTTTTAAATTATCTATGTTATTTTGAAAGAATGATTATTGAATATTTATTGGGTCCTGTGTTCTACTGTATACAAGTATTTCTGGCTATAGAAATATCACCCTGTACTTACTGAGAGCTCTAGGCTTTATTCTGGACCATCTTTTCCATTGTCTCTTGCCTACTCCTGCTTAATTTGGATTCTTTGTCCTGTAGTTCCTCCTCCATGTGGAGGTTTGTCCTGGAAAAGAATTTCAGCCAATTTTAGCAATTCTAAAGAATATGGCTACAGCTTATCTTTCCTACTCTTTTCACTTCTAGTAGCAGGAATTTAAAAAGAAATGTGAAGAATAGTTTTTTACTTCTGCTAACCTGAAGAACAAGCTAGGAGAGACAGAAAATTAAAATTTATGAAATCAGAAAAATTAATTTTTTGCAGCTGTTCTTTTTCCCTTTGGTGGTGGTAGGTAGTTGGTTTAGGTGTATGGAAAAGGGCCCTATTCATAAATTCTCAAGTGGTGTGTTGAAATGGATGATTCATTTTACTTTGAGAAGCAGTGGAGATTAGCGGTTTTGCATGGCTATATCAAATAATAACTACTTTATTTCTAGTTTTTAAAAATTGAACATTATTACCCAGTGAACTACAGATTGGTTTTTCTTTTCATTTCAGATCAAAGACTAAATGAAGTTCTTAGGCGATATCAAATGGAAAATTTTTCCAAATATTCGTCAGTACAGGTATGTAAGTTAATTAAGGTCATTTTGGTGTTAAATATGTCTACATAAATATGAATGTAAAATAAATTCTACTTTGGACTCTGGTGTGAATTTGCCTATAGTGATTTGAAATTTTAGTTACAGTTTTGCTTACTGTAAGGAGAAAAACTTGTTTTTGCTTAGTGAATGGAAATTCTTTAACCATAGAAATTGCTTTTTTTTTCCCTAGAGTTGGAGCTTATATATTAGGTATGGTGTCTGAGTTGAGTTCTAAAATGAAAATTCACTGAAGTTTCAAAACCTTCTAAAATTGTTTCTCAAGTTACATCCAGTTGTAAACTTTAACTCTGGGTTCTCATACATTGTGACAGAAACATAAATTAACTCAAAATAGTAAATAATATGTGGTATTATTTTTAATATTTTAATATTTCTTTCCTTGGGTGTATGGTATTATTTAACTATTGTTTAATTTTTTTTTTTACCAATAAGGTATACTTATTAGTGGGCTCTGAGTTACAGAATATTAAAAGAAAAATTATAGCTCCTAAGTTGGTGATAGCTATCTACTGCATCAATAAGGAAGTGTTTTGCTTTTGACATAAATGAATCTTATAATTAAAACTGAAATTGTTTTTAAGGTATTAAAAATAAAGTTGTTTTTTAAGTATTATAAAAGGAATAGTTTATTTGGTTCACTTAAGTATATCTATCCTTACAAGTATTTTCTTTACCCTATTGTATAGTCAACATTTAGTCTAGTGCTTGGTGTTTTTTGTCCAAAGACCAGACTCAGAGTTCAAGGTTTTTTTAAACTACCTGTCCACTATTCACTATGTTAATCATATTATTTTTCTTATATTATTTTTGTTTTGCATACTTAATTAAGAACTATTATCATGTAGGTCAGAGCTGGGCAAAACATTGATGGTGGTCCACTGGTAGGTAGCCTGCCAGGTAATTTTGGGGTAATGGCCTGAATTAAGAAAAAAGTGTTGTAGCAGATGCCATATTACACCAGGGCCTAGCTGCTAGGCAGCTGAACGTAAAATAACACATTTTTCACATGCACACATAACAGCTGCTACAGAGGCAAGAATCAGCTATTCACAATGGAGGTGTCTACATACTTGAGCAAGCGAAAATAGCTAGTGGACCACGATACTTGGAAAAAAATTAGAAGTAGCCCTTGCCCTGAAAAAGTCTGTCTGGGCCTGATTTAGGTGATAGTCTATCATAAGCCAGTAGCTTCTAAACTTTACTCATATTCTTAGATTCTTTTGCCTGTGCTTAATGTCTTTATAGACTATACCAGAAGGGAGGAAGCAAACAAAAGATTGGTTTTAAAGCCCGGGAAGACTTTTGGACATGGTGCTGTGTCGTATCTACTTGAAGCTATGGCAGATTTGATTATGAAAGATCGTTTTACCAGATAAAACAATGACTCTAGTCAGCCCTTTAGAATGTACCTGCATTGTGCATTGTGATTCTATGAGGGCTGTCCAGAAAGTATCCAGCCATGTAATATGAAAAATAGAGGCATTAATGGCTGGATTTTTTTCTGGACAGCCCTCATAATTTGTTAAAGCCTAGTGGTAACACATTAGGTAAGGACAAGGCTTCCCTCACTTAATAGTGTGCTCTCCAGTGAAATTTCATCTCCGTTAGTTCTCTGAAGGTATATTGTTCTTCTCTTCCCTGTACTCTTCTTGTAGTCATACAATCATACCTCAATTCCTATCTCTTCTTTTTAGTGGTAATATGATGTTACTGCCCAGGCTGTCTCTGCAGTCCCCCATCTCTTCAGACATGTTACTGTCTCAAAACTCCACTAGCCATGGCCTCGCCTTTCACTAGCAGCTTGCAGTAGTGAGAGGGGTGGGACTGTGAGAGCACGAGGGGAGGGCGGGTGTGCTTTCCAGCTCTGAGGTCCAGATCCTGGGCCACAAGTAGGGCAAGTCTTTCCCTCTTTTTCCTCCCACTCTTTTTTACCAGATTATCTTGCACATTGACTCATTTACAGGAACTTTAAGATCTGGTCAAGTTTGACCAATTATTCTGTTGGGTTTTTAAAAATTATTTTGCAGTTGTAGTGAATTTTAGAGAATTGATATACTTACAATACTGATTACTCCAGACACTCAAGAATATGCTGTGGTGCCCTGTTTATTTAGATAATCTTTTACGTCTTTTATGGAAGTTAATTTTTCAATAAAGTCATTGCAACATTTTTGTTTTATTCTCAAGTACTACCTTTTGTTATAGTATTGAATAAGGTATTTTTTCCTTATTGAATATCCTAATTATCACTGGTATTTGGGAAAGCTACATTTTATGTTGATCTTTCTTGCAACTTAGTATACTCTTATTAGTCCTAATAATTGATAGATTATATACAGAGTTTTGTAAGTAAATGGTCAAATTGTCTGTATAACAAGAGTATTGTATCTTCTTTTTCAACCTTTAACTCTCCAACCCCCTGCTCCCACAGCATATTGCATTGACAAGAAGCTCTGGTACAGTGTTGAATGTCAGCAGTTATAATGAACAGCCGCGTATTACAACTAAATTCAATGCAGTGTTTCTGATGTTTCATCATGAAGAATCGTAATTGGTGTAGGTTTCTAGTAGATAGTCTTTATCAAATTGAGAAGATTCTTCCTATTTGTAATTTGCCAGGAGTTTTTATCATGAAAATTTACCAAGTACATTTTCAACATCAGTTGAGACAAGCATTTTTTCTCTTTCTTTCCTTTTTAATTGCATTAATAGATTTTCTAAGGTTTTAAAATTTGTAATTGTATTTAATTTTAAACTATTCTCAATTTTGGCTAAAATGATGTGAGAAAACAGTGTAAGAGGCAGTGTTCTCTGTTACAGAAAGCTGTCTTCAAAGGAGATGGAGATGACACATTAGGAAACTCAGTCATTGACCAAAGGTAAAATTGAGTTACCAGAAAAATATTACTATATTTAATTACTGTTAAAATAATTCCTTTAGTATTACAAATGTTTATTTTATGGTCTGCTATGCAGTCATTAGGTTTAAAGGATGTGTCATTGAATTGCAAAGAAAAAAATGCCACTGTTATAGTCTATAAGAGTGATTCTCAACTGAGGTGCTTTTGCCTCTGACCTGTCCCCAGATATTTCACAATATCTTTTGGAAGCATTTTTGCTTGTGACAACTCTAGAGGGTGAGGGTACTACTGGCATCTAATGGGTAGAAGCCAGTGATGCTGCTAAGCATCCTGCACTGGGCTAGTCAGCTCCCACAACAAAAAATTATTCAGCAGATAGTATTAATTGAACTAAGGTTAAGAAACCCTGGTTTATGAAAAAGGCAATGTATTGACTGCTATAGGTGATATAAAAAATGAAAATAGTAAAACTTCTGATGCACAATTTGTTTTATATAGTATATATTTATTAATCTAAAAGATTATGCCATATTTTTAATTTTGTATTTTTTCTTTAGCTTTTTAGCACCTCTTATTACTGAGTATGAAAAGCATCTAGAAGAGCTAAATGAGCAGCTGAAATATTATCAGGTATGAAATCATAGTTATCAAGATTATTGTAATATTTTATTTAAAAAAGAAAGTAAAATAGGCTCTCTTTTTTATCAGAAACATTGATGAGGAAGAAAGTATTTAGCATTTAGCTCTCTGTAAGTGTGTGTGTGCGCGTGCGTGTGTATGTGTAAAGATTATCTTCCGTTTTATTTTTTAATTCTGTTTTCCTTGCTCCTGCTATCTGTTAGGAGCATCTCTTAATCTGTTATTTGCTTACATCTTTATTTTTCCCCCAGGTAAACCCCAAACCATCTGACATACTTTTAGACCTTTCTTTTCACCTTCATTTTACCTGTATTTCCCATTATTGGAGAATGGATCACCCCCGTGTTTCAAACATTACATCTATCACATTTTAGAAGCTATTGATCCACTTCTAACATAGGCTTAAGCTATGGCAGCTTTTTTCTGAAACATCTTAGTAATTAGGGTTCAATTTAGGAATGAAGGGTGTGAAGAAATTGGGGAAGCTATCTATGAGCGCTGTCCAGAAAGTATCCAGCCATGTAATAGGAAAAATGGAGGCATTTCTGGCTGGACTTTTTCTGGACAGTCCCCGTATATAGACAGATTATCATTGTGAGTCCCAGAATTTCTAAGACTAGGGTATATAGCAGGCTCATGAAGACCTGCACATCATTGTTTGGGACATAATCTGAATTTCAATGAGCTACATTTTTAGAATATATATAATACTTATGATCTGATTCTTTGATTTGAAAATGTTTTTTTTACAATTGCTCCTCTTTTGACCTTGATTGATGGATAACCGTACAGTAGAAATATTTCTTAAAGAGATGCTGTATGTCTTAAACTAAGCCCACCTGGAGGTGATGACCTCTCTTTTTTAGAGTTTCAATATATGCATCGTGACTCAGATACCAATCCCTAGATCAGTTCAGTTATGACAAGGTCAGCAGGGTTGATTTAATGCAAATGGAAAGAAGTTTCACAACATAATATGAAAACAAACCAAAGCCTTGAGGCTTATTTCCCAGGATGGGACTGTGGATGTGGCGGAAACTAACTTTATTTATATCTCTTTCTTTCTTTGCTGTTCATGCTTGGACATTAAGAGGTTATACCATCTGCTTTGAAGTCTAGCACATAGTAGGCCCTCAATTTTTGATAAATGAATGAATTTCAGGACTTAATGGAGAAGGTGATTTGATCTAGCATACCAATCTATTTATAAATTAATGGTTTCATATGTAGCTTTACTAAAAAAACACATAAATGTTATATTTTCTCAAAACAGTTATTTCTTCTCTGGCATTTGAAATTATTTATACTTTCATTTCCAAGGTTAATCCTCTAATATATAAACTTACAAAGTGATTCTATAGGCCCAAATTTCAAAAACAAGCATTTAGTTAAATTGCAGTTTCTGTTTTATTACAAGTTAAGTGTTTTCCTAGTGTTCACTATGTGCTTTTTAGCCTGTGGTCATTAAAATTTGAGCCAACCATAGTAATATCTTTTAATCTTTCTAATTGACAGTAGCAACAGGTAGCTCTCTTTTACACAGATGGAATTTTGCTTTTATTTTTAGGACTACTGAGTTTAAAGTTTGTGCTGAGTTCCTTCTCTCGGAATTGCTATAATGACATTATTTGGTTTGGATCGTTATAAAATGGAATAGCTAGTTATTAAACTTTAAAGTTTTTAATTTTTTATAATCTATCTGATTCATATGATCTTTTTAATCAGCTACTTTACTCAGGGGTTTAACTTCATTTGTCCCTTTGGCATTCTCCATGTAAGAGTGATTACTGATTCATATAACAAGAGAGAAGAGGCTGAAAGGCCACAGGTCTGTAATGAGAAGAGGTACTGCTCTGAGAGAGAAAAGAGATGCTAATAGCTCCTGAGAACAGTTGTTCACATAGATCCTATTGATTAGAACTAGTTCTTATAATTTATCTTACTGACTCAGTCAAAAAACAGTATATCTTGAAAGCAAGAAAAGTATCGCTGTAATTCTCTATATGAAAGATTTTATTCCAGAAAATGTAAATAATAGGAAAATTTGATGACATGAGCATTATGGCTGAGATTTCATTTTCTTCCAACTGCTAAATATTTTGAAATATTTTACACTAAAAAATCTTCGCTGTCATGATCCACCTTCAATCTTCGCTAATGCATATTCTTCCTAATTATATAAGAGTAATAAATACTTTTCAAGTTACACTGACATCTTTGCAACTTTTAAAGATTTCAATTACTAAGCAGGGATAATTGCAACAATAAAATCCAAACCTCTGAGTTAGCGTAGCATTCCAGACCTGCCACCTGTCTTTTCAGTTCTGTTTTTCCTTGCCATTACTCCACGTGTGGCCAGTTTTCAGTTATCAGTTAGTGAATTTATTTATTTTGGTTGCATTGTGATTCAGGCACTGCAGGGACCTAGAAAAGGTTCACTTTTGCAGTCAGCTTTGTAGGCAGAATTGGCTGTTCCTGATTTCCTAGCCCAAGCTGCCTTGAGCTTCTGTGGGAGGAAGGGAGCTGTACGGCTTGGAGGCTTGGAGCATCCCTTTCCACCCTTCCCTTGCCCGGCTCCCTCCAGGTTTGGCTCCTCTCCTTTAGCCTGGGGCGCCCATCAGACCAATGGGCAGATCCGGAGTTGGTTGCAGGTGTGTTTTCCCTGTGATTTTACACGGCCTCTTTCTTGCTCTCCACTTTCTCTTTGAGTTCACTCTTTGAGAACTGACTGCCACGCTTATGGTATCTAGTATTTTTTGTTCCTTGCTGTGACATATTCCTCCCTACTAGAAATGCCCTTCCTTTCCTGTTTCAATCCTATAATCCCTTAATCCTTTCAGAGAGAATTAATCATGCTTTCATCTCATTCCCTCCAGTGTATTATTTCATTCTTCTTTGTATTTTAGTGATTTTTAAAACTCTTCTTTCCTCCTTAACTATATGCTAGTGACCACGTTGGTTTACCATAGCAACCTTGTATATTTAGAGAGTTTATGGACAATTAGTAAAGGTGGTGAATCAGAGACTGAATGAATTACTACTAAAAAAGATCTCTACACATTTCCTTTAATGCCATTAACATTTTAGTGTTTAAAAATATGAGCGCTAAACTAATTAATATACACATTCAGGGTCTAGGGATAATCTGATATTTTTATAATAATATAATGAGGAATATCTTTCATCTGATTTTATAAATGTCTATAAATCATAAGAATTACATTTATAAATATTTCTCAATGTTATATAAAATACTTTCATTTATATTCTATTCAAAATGAATGTTTTTTTATGTTCTGTGTATCATTAAAATAGCCATATTTAATATTGCTTATTAGAAGTAAAGTATAATTATTTCTTATCTGTAGACTAATGTCATAGAATATGGTTGCTTGCATGTGAATGGACAACTTAATAGGGATCTAATTGTCTGGAAAATGTATGGCTACAACCATATTTTATTCTTTTAGAAACAAATGGGTGAGATGAAACTACAACTTGAAAATGTCATCAAGGAAAATGAAAGGTAGATCAATTAACTATTGGCTCTTTATTTTATTACTGTTTTCAGTAAATTTTATTGTTGTTATCTGATATTCATATAGTACAATGGTTATGAGTGTGGACTCTGGGGCCTGATTTCCTATTTTACTCCTGGCTCCATTACTTACTAGTTATATGACCTTGGACACGTTACTTAATCTTTTTGTGCTGTTGTTTCCTAATCTATAAATTGGAGATAATAATGGAACCTATTTCCGAGAACTGACTGTAAGGGATAAGGTGCTTAAAATAGAGTAATAAGCACCTTATAAATGTTAGCAATTGTTAATAGTATAATGTATAACATTCATTTTATGAAATACACTGCTTAAACAAAAACCTGTCAAGCAGCCATCCAGCTTAAGAGCTAACACGTTCCCGATACCAGCGCATCTATCCATGTATTCTGTCGCTGCCCCAGGGATTCCTCTTTCCCTCCACACGAGCTTATACTGTCTTAAATTTTGTATTTGTCATTTTCTTTTATAAGTTTTTTATAGGTATATGTATTTGCAACAATATATGATTTTTTAGTTTATTTATATATGATTATTATAAATTATATTTTCTTCCAGTATGATCATATGAATTGTTTTCAAGTTTTTTGATGTTATAAAACTTTGTATCATTTTAAAATAAAACACTTAATCAGTCTTTTAAGTTTTAACTTCCTATGCTTTTTTGTTTTAAGTTGTTTTAAAGCATGAAAAGCTGTAATTTAGTATGATGTTAATTTTAAGTTGAATTTAAGGTTTTCAGAATTATGGTCAGACTTATGTAAGAATATACTAAAAATAATAAAATTTCTAATAGTCTTGATTTCATAACTAGCAAGAATTTTATTCTACTCTGTTTATTAACTAAGACTAGTAAGAGGTCAAATGAGTTTTGTGAAACAATGAAGAAAATAAATTTTTCTACAAGATTTCATATCTTATTTCCATTTAATTGACTAGATGAAACCACTATCACATTTAAAGTTTTTTGCTTCTGAATGTCTTATCAATAAATAAGGTATAATATTTTATTTTTGCCTTTTTGAAAAATTAAAATCTCTCTAGGACAAACTGAATTATACTTGAATTAGTTATGACCAATTTAGTGCACTAGAAGTTGTTAGATAATATTTTTAATCTTAGAGCACAGTATTTAATGGTGATTTAAAACTTCTCATTTTTGAGATCTGCTTAAACATGATTTTTATATAAAGAGTGATTTTTGACCCAAATATTGATTTAATTAATGCTAAGACATTAATTACTGTTAGTAAAATGGATTTAGATTGTTATCGTGTTTGGCTGTTTGTCCCAAAGGTTGCATAGTGAATTAAAAGATGGTGTTGAAAAACAATTGAAGGTCCTTCCTGTTGGCACAGAGATGGAAAATGACATATTCACAGATAATGAAACAGTCAGGAATCTTCAAGAACAATTACAACTAGCCAATCAAGTGAGTGACACAGATATTTTTAAAGTTATAGCCTGAATAAACAGAGAGGTTTTAAAAATCTGTTAATTTTTATGAATGATAATAACACAATAGCAAAATTGTTAACACAGCTTGTAATAAATACCATTTGTTATAAATATAGGGGTCAAATATATTTTAATTTAATCATAAAACTTTTTGATATGATTTTTAGCTTATAGAACTATTTTAATGTCAAAGGACATTTTTAAAAAGAAAAATCATCAGTTACCCTCTTCCGTGAATTTCCATTTTTTATTTTTCTGTGTTTTCTTCTGGTACTGTTTTCTTCTTTTTTCAAAGATTATAGAATTATATTTTTCTAAAATCATGCTTCTTAAATTATAACCTTTCTCCTTTTATCTTCAGTCATAGTAATTGAAATATTTGGGAAGCCATGCTATATCGATCCTGTTGTCAACGCTGTAATTTCTTATGATTATACATAAGGATATCTTATTCTAATTTAGTTTTATATCCTAAGGTATCTCATATCTTGTATGGATTTGAATCCCCCCCTTTTTTCTACTTTTCTAGTTCTGTGGTCCTGTTTCCTCATTTATAAATGTAATTCAAAATTATGTATTATACTTTTGATTTTATAGTTATCTTTGAAGAGCTATATTTTTTCTCTTGGAAATTTGATTTTGGAATTGTTTACTTATGAAAGTGATATTTTGGGTTAATTAGATAGGCTATATTTACCTTGTTAAGAAGCATGTATTTAACACTGAAAACTATTTTTAATCTGTAAAGGGGAAGAGTTTGAAAAATAATAGAATAAAATAATAATGAGTAAAACATGTTTTTTACTCTGTTCTAGACTAGTATTATCAGGAAGAATTTATAAATGTATAAAAGAAATTTATAGTAGTTTGTAGTTTCAAAATAAAAATTTAAAAAAGAACCCTGTCTTTAAAAGGCATCTCTATATAGTACTTTTGTTGCTGTAATTTCCAGTGCTAAATGGTATTAAAACTTGAAAATTGCCTATTCCTTTTTAAACCACACTTTTTTACTGTACTTTTAGAAACTGTGCTCTCATTCCTTACCCTTTTCTCTTCCGATCTTCCCCTCGCTTTACTTTTTCATCTGCATCTTGCTGGGTTTCGTATTATGTCTCTGAAGATGGTCCCGCCATGTTGCTAGTTTTTGGAGTAGTCACTTCATGGATTTGGTGAGGTCCAACTCTGAGCAGTCAAAAAGGAAAAAAAGGGCTGGCTCAACTTATTTTCCCACAAATGTTCCTTCCTGACTCCGCCATCAACTCGCGGAGTCACCTTAGGCCATTGGCCTGAACCTGTTTCCACTTCTCCAGAAAGAGACAGTGCTGAGCATTTCTCAGCCTCTTTGATTTTCGGGGCCCCTTTCAGGAAACTTGAGAATTACTGAGGACCCCAGAGAGCTCTTTGTTTGGGGGGGGGGGTGGGGGCGTGGGGGATTATCCATCAGTATTAACTGTATTACAAATTAAAACTGAGACGTTTTAAAACAAAGGGGGAGTATAAGAACACATTCCAGTGGCCAGCAGAGCAACAAACCATCACACATCACATCAGATAAACCTGGGAAAACGCCACTGTGGACTTGAGAAGGGGAGAATCCAAAAGGCACATAACATACTCATGTTACTGTGAACACAATTTGGACTTCAAGGATCCCCATACCACACTTTGAGAATTGCTATACTGAAAGAATAATGACTTGAGAAGATTCTCCTTATAAAATGCCAAGTGAAAATAGTATGATACAAACAAGACACTGTATGATTCTCAATTTTGTTAAAAGAAAAAAAAGTACAAAATTCTCCCCCAAAATCACATTTATACACATCAGTTCATCCAACATATATAAAGATGATTATATCCAGATGTTAGCATATTTACTGTCAGTTGGTAAAATTATAGGTAATTCTTATTTTCTTCTCTATTTTTCTATATTTTCTTAATTTTCTACAATCACAAAAAAAAAAGTCTTGTACTTTACCAGGGGCAATTTTCTTCTTCAGTAATTTCTAAGACTTACACATTATTGAGGGACAAGGACAGTGGTTTAAATCCCTATCTCTGATTTAAGGATTTTAATTTTAGCTATGAAATCTGAATAAAAAAGAAAGTTTCAGAGAAAGTAGTATTTATTTTTAGATTTATTCTCTAAATTATCATTAATGTAACTTCCTATCAAAAACAACTATGCCATCTTCACACAAATTCTATATTTATTTTGTGACATTATGTATGAGGAGGACCCATTCCATAAAAGAATATGACTCACTGGTACTGTGCAATAGCCTGCTAATAATTTAATGAGTTCTCAAATGTTTTTCTTTTATAGGAAAAAAATCAGGCTGTAGAACTCTGGCAGACTGTAACTTTGGAGTTGGACAGACTGCAGAGGCTTTATCAGGAATATATGACTGAGGCCCACATCCATGTAGTTGAAAGTCAAAAACAGAAGGTAATATTGGATTTCGTGATTTCCTTGTACGATCATATTGAAATACAATACAGCGTGCACTGTACAAGTGCACGTGAAGAACCAGAGTGCACAAGGGAAACAGTTAGCTCTGCGTGATGCTGAGCAGGTCGCACAGAGTGTGCAGGGATGAATGCCGGCAGAGGAGGGCGTCCCGGGCCGAGGGAAATAGTCATGTATTACAAATACGAAGTGACTGGGTGGAAGATGAGAGAAGCACATTGAAATGGCCTCCAGGACTTGAGCTGGCCAGATGTACGTACGGTCGGTTGGAATGTAAAGAGACTGAAATGAAGACTGAAGTTAGGAGGTGACTGTAATCTGTGTGATTTGGCATGTAGGGCATATAGAGAAGATAAGAAATTTTTACCATCTTGGTAGAACCAGCACTTATGGAAGAAAATCAGTTCCCTTAGAAGAAAATCTTGTACACTTGGAAGACTGCCTCCTATCTTCCTTTAGTTTCCTTCCAGAGCTTGTTTATTTAGGAGGCAGTACCTGGGAGCACCAGTGGGGGAGTGGGGAAGGAAGAGAAGGCCGCCAGTGAACAGTTTTTAACAAGCAAATTAACGCTGTATGTAACTGAAAATAAAACCACTAATGAACTCTGGGAGCCAGGGCAGAACACACTTACCTCACCATGGGACACAAGTGTGTAGCACATTTACACACCGAGTCCCTTCAGCCACTGTCATCAGGCTCCTGCAGAGCAAACTGGGGACAGGACTTCTGCAACACCTATAGCCTTTGGCATAGACCGGTGAGCAAAGGAGGCTCAGGTGGCCAGAGAAAGCCATGGGACACAAATGCAGATGCAGGTGCTCGTAGGTGAGTGAGGCAGGTACCTCTGGCATAGTATAGGCGAAGAGAGACGGGCCAGGGTTGCAGTTTACCCTCAAAAAAATCTAATCACTATCAGTACTTCATTTTATTTTTTTCTACCCATAGCCCTCTAGTTAATCTTTAAAGATGTAGTTTTAAATGTTCTAATACTAAATATTATTTATCTTCCTGTGGCAGACTAACCAACACTTTCTGAAAGCAGTAACTGAACAAAACATGGAAATTGAGCAACTCCGAAAAAAACTTAGGTAATTGCAAAATGAATTTTGTTATTTTTTTAATTATTTTTCTTCAGGGGAACTGATGATGCCACAATTTTCCCATGGGTGCTTTTCCTTCCCTTTTAAGCTGCTGTCAATCGCTTTTTGTGTGTATAATCTGTTGAAATGGGAAGAGACTGAAATCCAAACTGTCATCCGCAGGCCAACTATCATTTATATGTGAAGGGATGTTTCGTGATGGTAAAACCAGTGCTTATGGAAGAAAATCAGTCCTCTTACAAAAACAATTACTTTACACATGCCATTCTTTGGATTCCTCCTGATACAAGCAGAAAGGGTTCCAAAGCGTGTGGTTTCTCTAGAGGAACTACCAGGGAGTACCGGTAGGGGGCGCGGAAATGAGCCCAGAAGAGAAGGCCACCAGTAAAGGGCTGTTGCTATCAAGGCACCTTACTGCTGGCCATATATATTGTGGTCCAGGGCTTTAGTTGTTGCGTTAATGGACTTCACAGGAAACACTCCAAATAACCAACATTTTCTTTTCATTTTTCTTTTCTCCCAGTCATAATACTTTAAAATTAGGAAGTATAGTCATACAAGGTTTTGTTTCATGATGCAGTGATTTGGAAATAACTCTCAAATTGTAGCGAAGATAGAAAAGAGATAAAGACCTATGACTGATCTCCGAAGAGTAAGAGAAAAGAGGAAGAATTGCCCGAACAAGCTGAGAGGAGCCAGTGAGATAGGAGAGTACTAGGAAGTACGGTGTTGTGAAAGCCAAGTGAAGGAAGTACCTGTAACCAGGAGGAAGGAGTGATGGCAGAGTCAGGTGCCGATCGTGGATGAAGTAGGATGAGTTCTGAGAATTAACCATTGAATTTAGCAACACAGTGGTTGTATTAGTGTCGTAGCTGCCATAACAAATTATCATAAATTTGGTGGCTTAAAACAACAGAAATTTATTCTCTCATAGTTCTGGAGGCCAGAAACTTGAAAACAAGGTGTTAGGAGGGCCAATCTCCCCCTGAAGGCTCTAGGGAAGGATCGTCCCTTCCTTCCTTCACCGCGGGTGGCTCAGGTATGAGTACCTTGGCTAGTGGCGGCGTAACTGCATGCTTCCGACCTTCATCTTTGCATGGCCTTGTTTTCTGTGTCTGTGTGGGCCCTCTCATCCTCTTATAAGTAAACAAGTCATAGAACTTAGAGCCCACCCTAATCTAGCATCTCAGGATGACTCAGCTTGAGATGCTCACCTTAATTACATCTGCAAAGACCCTGTTTCCACATAAGGTTCTGGGTGGACATGAATTTTGAGAGGACACTGTTCAACTGACTACAGAGGTCATTGTGGTTTTAACAAGTGTACTTCAGAATCCTTCATTTCACATCCATACAAATCATTAAAAAACACTGAACTGATTCTGGGCAGTAAAATGGTTCTGAATTTTACAAGGATTCATTTAATATAGACCACTGTTTCTCATGACGGTGCTATCAAGTTGTAAATCAGTAACAAAAAGATTATCTAGAATTCTGATAAGTTTGGAAATCAAGAAGCATATCTGTGCATAGCTTAAAATGATCACTACCTTTAGTGCAATTCCAGTCAAAAACTGAGTAGAATTTGTAAAATTTGAAAAGCCGATTCTAAAATTTACACAGATACACAAAGGTCAACAATAGAGAAAACATTTTTAAAGAGAAAGAGTAACTGGGGTTGGGATCTTACCATACCACATTAACAAGACTTACTGTTAATATAAAGCAAAAGGAAGATGGCCGTGTGGAATAAGGTAGACAATGTGAACAGATAAGAGACCAGAAGCAGATTCACACTTACCGCAACTATTGTACTTTTCAAAAATGACCTCAATCCTTTCTTTCTACCTGCATCGATGCCCTTTGCAAGGTGATTTTTATGGCATTAAGAAGTGCCATATTTAGCAAAAGTGTTTAATGTTCTAACTGGCTATTGAGCAGGGTATCAGGTAAATAGCCTAAGAAGTATATGAGTGTGCATTGAGCTTGTACACATCCTGAGTGGTATTAGCAATAATACCTTATGAACTAATGGAGGAAAATACAGTTTAACTAGGTTTTTAATTATAGTACCCATTTTTATTAAAAATCAATTGTCAGGAAGATGGAGAGCAGTGCTTCTGCCTATACCTCCTGCTAAGTACAACTGAAACCGCGGGATAATATATATGAAACAAGCAGGAAGACTGAAAGGAAGAGAGAGCAGAGCAGATTGGCTAGGTACCCCAGCACCCCGGTAAATTCCCTGGGTTTTTTAATTTTGCCTCATATGCCTCAGACTTGGAATTGCAGAAGCCAGCAGCAAAGCATGACAAAAAGCTTTTAGACACAAGGCCTTCACCCCAGCCATGTACCACAGAAAAAACTGTGGACCCTCCTGTCTCTGTGCCAGCAAGGGCCTCATGGGGAACCTGGACTTTTGCCCTTACCTGGCCATGAAAAGACAGCCTCCCTTGACCTCAAAGAAAAGGTCTCAAAGGAAATAAGTTAAAATGGGTTTAAATGATATCTAGAGTCTAGGTTTAAATAATATCCAAAATGTCAGGTTTCTATCAATAATCACTCATCATGCCAAGAACTAGGAAAATCTCAACTTGAATGAAAAGAACAGTCAGTAGAACCAACACTTAAATTACAGAAATGTTCAAATTATTGGACAGAATTTTTAAATCATCATAAAAATGCATCAGTGAGCAATTATAAACAAGCTGGAAAGAAACTAGAAAATTGATATTCTTAACAAAGAAATGGGAAGTCTCAGCAAAGAAATATTAATAGAAGATATACAGAAGAACTAAATGGAAAATTTGGAACTACTGTACTTGGATGGGAAGATTAAATTCTCTAATGAGAATAAGTCTTCCCAAATCTTTAATATCAGTATAATTTGTATTAAAACCCTTATAGTTTGTGTGTGTGTGTGTGTGTGTGTGTGTGTGTGAAAGAGAAACTTGACCATCTAATCCTAACATATGAAATAGTAAAATGTCAATTACCAAGACCATTCTGTAGAAGAATAAAATGTAATGTTATTTTTAAAATTGTGAATTTGGCAGAATAGAACAGAATAAAAAACATGTATAAAACTTTGGTAGATGGCAGAGGTGGAATTATAAATCAATAGGGAAACTAAAAAAAAAAAAATTGTGAAATTTTGCTTTCACATATAGGTATTTATATGGTTTTATGGATTAAATACCTAAATGTGCAAAACTTTACATATTTTATTTTAAAATGTCAGAAAATCTGTTTTTAACATTTTGCTAAAGAATCATTTCTTAATTATAATTTAAATGCAAACCAAAAAGGAACAGATTGATATACAGAGTACGGCAGAAATAATATCCTTTTTTAAGTAATTAAAATATTGTTATGTTACAGAATTATATGCTTATGATTTTGTAATAATAGATTTGGTATAGATTACAGCTCATACAAAAAGGGTGTTGTTAACTTCTGCTGGACCTGGTATTTGACTGTGTTAAAATACAAAACTTCTCTTACAAAAATCAATGTAAATGAAATGAAAAGGCAACCCACAGTTTGTGGGAAGACATTTGCAGTGCATGTAACTGTCAGTACATTAATGTTGAGGATACATTAACTAACGAATCATAATACATAAAAATCCATAGAACATTGAGCAAAGGATATGAACATTTCAGAAGTCATAGCAATCAGTAAAATGCATTTTGAAATAATGCAATACTTTTTCAAACCCAGTTACCAATGTCAAAAATGTAATATGGTCTGTAATAAGGTGTAAAGGAATATTAAAATATGCTCCAATTTATATATTTAGAATGTTTTAAATCACTTATTGATTATGAATATATATTTTAGTCATATATCCATATATATTTAGATATATACGAGGGCTGTCTGAGAAAAAATCCAGACGTAAATGCCTGTGTTTTTCATATTACATGCCTGGATACTTTCTGGATGTATCTACATATATAGTAAAAGAATAAAATGTCTATATTATAAAAGAATAAAATAAGAACATTTCCAGGAATGATATACCCTAACTTCCAGTTAGTGGTTGTGTCTGTGGAATAAGACTATTTGTAAAAACAGGAAATTAGTGAGGTAGCCTAGATGTTTCTGACCAAGAAAATGGATAGGTATCATGTTAAATGCATCTGCAAATGAATACTATACATCATTTAGAAACATGTATTTACATCTAAAGATGTGCTTATAGCAACATAGATAGATCTAAGAAAAACAAGGTCTGTGTTAAAAAAGTAAAAAGAGGTATGGATTTAAAGCATAAAAACACATACATGCAAATAATAACATTCTATCATATATGCAAGGGCTATATGGAAGGTATCCAACTACGTAATATGAAAAAATAGAGGCATTTATGGCTGGATTTTTTCTGGACAGCCCTCATATGTATACATACACATCCAAAGATATATCACATTTTAACGTGAACCTAGAAAATGAAGGTGAATAAAAGAGGAATTGAGAATGAACAGAAAAATC
Source organism: Lyroderma lyra (assembly GCA_004026885.1). Lineage (NCBI taxonomy): Eukaryota > Metazoa > Chordata > Mammalia > Chiroptera > Megadermatidae > Lyroderma > Lyroderma lyra. Next base: position 109,906 of record PVJL010000940.1, read on the forward strand.
AATAAATGAATGAGAGCAGTCTTTCACAGCTAATGACAGTGGGTCATGGAGAGAAAAGTGTGATTAACTCCACTCTGCTTTTAAGGTTTAGAAAAGATTAGAAGAAGAAAAAGAATATGAGATGTATGGTGTGCTTTGGATAAATCAGGGTGTGGAGATCCTGGAAGGAAGATGAGTAAGAAAATTGGTTCATAAAGACGTGCAATCATATAACAACAGTGGAAATAGAAAGCAAAAATGCATGTAAAAGATCTTGTATAGGAAAAATGGGCAGAACTTGACATTGGGTAAAGGACAGGAGAAGAATCATAGAATTTTATTGTTAAATGTGTCATAATGATCATCTTCGTTTAACTTCCTAGTTTTGCAAAAGAGACCAAACTAAACCAAAGGCTCAGAAATGGTCTTCTTCAGGGTGGTATAAAAATTCATATAAGGGCCAAATTGGTAATCTAGTGATTTTCTATACCTGGCTCTCTGACAGTATTCACAGCAGTAAGGAAGTCAAAAATGAGAGCTGCTCATTAAAGAACAGATATACATTGTTTTTTGACATTTGCATGGAAATTTCATTTGGCTTTTGGACATGCAGACCTAAAGATTATCAATTGAGATTGGAGAATGATAAAACTAGTTGTGGTTTTCTAAAGCCTAAAAGGTCTTAAATTTAATTGTCCATAATATTTACTGGCAATATTCTGTAACTTCACATTAAGCACTTCAGAGTGTATACATAAAACTATGCTTGCTTTTCCTGTCACCGTCATGAAGGAACATAAGGATAGACAGATGCTTCCTTTAGGGATGAGAATGTTGCTTTCAATTTTGACAGATTCTGAATGATGGGCATATTGACATTACCAGAATTTAGGTTTTAAGATGCCCTGTACAACCATGCCAAGAATACATCAGAAACTAAACACAAGTGTGGTTTGTTCTTGTATTGGAAACATATTAGTTTCATTTGTTATAGTACAAAAAAATGAGAATCATGTGAATTTATAATTAAAGCTTTTTATCATTTTCCTTTTCAAGAGTTGATCACACTGGGAGTTCCCTGATGGTGTAGTGGCTTAAGGCTTCGGCGCTCGCTGTCAGCGCTGCGGCCTGGGTTCGATTCCCAGTCAGGGAGCTACCCACATACCAAAAAGCAAAAAAAAAAAAAAAAAAAAAAAAAAGAGTTGATCACAGCAGATGAAACTGTTCATCCTCTTTTTTAAGAACCTTCATTCACCTGGTTTCCCCCAACCCTCTAGTTACGTACAGGCTGCTCAAAGTAGTCATTTTGCTGTTACGGAAGAACTTTTGGTTCTTTGCATTTTGCCTTTGATCATTATTATGTTTGTAAGAAACTTTTATATTTTAGAGTGTTACAAAGTTAGAAAGTTAGAAAGTTTATGGCTTACTAAACCTGGTTAAAACTTGCCTTCTTCAGGAAGACTTATCTCATTCATTCCACCAGATTTTTACTCTGTTAGTGGATCTACTCAGTATTTATTCATTTAAATAAATTTAATGCCATTTCTTTTTAGGTGCTCTTTTGTCATATGTATTAGTATTTGTTTTGAGTGTATATCCAGCTGAGTTATGCGAATGATTATTTTTCAAGTCAGGTCTGCTCAGATTTTACATCTTCCTTGTAAAGTCTTTGAAGGAAAGGGCTGTAATTTGTATATAGCATTCAGGAATAACTATAATTGTTAACCCTACCAGCCCGCTGAATCGATTTTTCGGTCGTTTCCGAACCTGCCGCTATATCGCCGTTACCTCATTTTCGGTACTTTGCCTAGTATGTGAAAAACATGACTCCAAGTTCCATCTTATTCTAACCACTTGTTTGCATGTAACTAACATTTTTCTATATCATGTTGGTTTTTTCTCTTTAATGCTCAGGAGCCCAGGTATAGGGACAGTTAGGTTCAGGGCCTCAGGTCTGGTAGGGTTAATACCTTGGTCAAAGGATGTACTGTAAAGACTGACTAAAGCATTTACATAGGGGTCTATATTACCTTCTCATCAGAGTGGCATCATTCAATGTTTTAAAAAAAAACTAGGTCACAGAGGAATGATTTCATTGGCAGACATAGATATTATCCTCATAAAAAGAATCTGTTCTTGTCAATCAGTTTATATTTATTGAGAACTTAAACATACACAAGTGTGCTCTGAAGGTACAATCTTTAATACATTCATGTATGATATGATATAGCCTCAGATGGTTTTAATTTGACCCCTCTCATCTCATGCACACTTCTGTGGCTCAGTCAATCTTTGTAAAGATGAGACCCTATTAAATGTTTCTAGCTCAAGGTTCTCTTGGTTATCTTCACCCAGGTAGCTCAGAAACCCAACGGGTTCTCAACTGAGGCTATGATCTCGTATCCTGAGTCTTGTCTTTGTATTTGCAAATAGCACCATCCAGTTCCTGCTTCAGGACACTGGGAGGCATCCCAAATTCTTTTCTGTCTCACCCCTGCCTTCCAAACGTCTCTCAGACCCTTCCCTCGTCTGTGTTGTTGCTGCCTTTGCTCAGCCCATCATCTCATCTGAGTAGCCTCCAAGCTGACTTGCTTCTTCCCCATCTCCCTTTTTTATACTGTCATCAAACTGATCTTTCTAAAATGAAATCTAGCCTGTCACTCTCCTCTAATGGCTGCTAGATACCTGTAGGATATAATCCCAGTTACTCTGCATGACAAAGTCTTCTATTACCTGACCCCTGGCTACTTTACATCTTGTCACTGTTCACCTCAATTCTGTGAACTATTTTTAGTTTTCCAAACAAGCCACGCTATTTCATAACTCCCTTCCTTTGCTCACATTGTCCAGGCTGCCTAAATATCCTCTCAACTTTCAGTGTTTTCACCTCAAGGGTTCTAAAAATCTTATTCTGAATCTCTGTGGTCTTCCTTTCTGCATAGAACCAATGTGCTTTCCTTTGTGCCTTGGCTGCAGACTGCAGATTCATCCCTCACAGCATACTGACACTTCAGTGTTCTTAGTTTTTTACAAATCAATCTCTCGGTACTAGTTTTTAAGCTCCTGAAAGGTATGGATCATAATTTAGTCATCTTTATCTTGCTGTCATTGAGCGTACTGCTACACACATGGCAAGTGCTCAAAATTAGTTTTTGAGTGATTAATTTAATAATGGATTAAATTGCAGTAATTTATGTGGGTTTTCTACTTGTGTACTTTGTCATTGATCTTGTGGGAGCACAACAGCTTTTTTGGACTGTCATTATTTAGAAAAATTATATTTTATTCTTTAGCTGTGCAGTAATGTGTGATTACTTAGTAGTTTGATTTCCAAAACAACACAGCTGGAGAAAATCATTTTTAATATTTTAATTAATAGTAGCTTTGCAGAATGAATTAAATGACCTTCAGTGTTTCCTGTTATGAATCCAGGCTTTAAGCTATACTGACTTTGAAATCTGTTTTTAGTAGCAATCAGCTCAAGGTTTGAATGCATAATAGGTATTTAAGTATTATTTTATGTTTAGTGCTCTATTTAAATATGAAATAAAATCCAGGAAATCTTTAAAATGTGATAGTGAAATGATTTTTAAATAAGTGGTTTTATTGAGAGCTATGTGACAGGTAGGAATGCAGTTCTTCTTAGCACTCTATTATGTTTAATGCAACGAAGGCTAAATCAGTCTATATACGAGGGCTGTCCAGAAAGTATGGAAAGCAAAGGCATTTATGGCTGGAGTTTTTCTGGACAGCCCTCATATATTTATTTTATTAATTTTAATCATTTTTACCAATGTATGCTTTTTCTTTTACAATATTGAATGTGCTGCTAATTTTTATATAATATATTTTTTCAAATATATATGTACCTTTGCCAGGTGATAGTTTTATTTTAGCTAACAGATTTTTCTCAGGTGTTTTGTGTTGCAGTTTGAATAATGTTGTGTCTTCTAGTATAAGAATGCTATGAAATCTGGAACTCATGGATCACTGTATTTGATTCATAGTGTCTCCTGGAAACTGGCCCATGTGAGAAATGGCCCTGAGCAGAGGTGCTTCGTCGTAGACATCGCCACAGTGCCTCACATGCTGGCAGCTAGCTTTCTGAGCGCAGAAAACGTGTTAAGAAACAGGGCCGCCTTGTCGTTTTCCTCTCTCTTCCAGTCACCCCTCATTCAGGTGTTCGTAGCTTTCCCTCTTAATCTTTACGTGACAGAAGAATATTAGACTTACTTCCAAAACACAGTGTTCAGGAGTAGGAACAAATCCATAACTTCACTGTTTAGAACTTTCATCTCTCATAGTTGATTTCTGGTTTATTTGAAAACATGTATTTTATTGGTAATTATAACTTACTTTTGCAAATACTCCCATATTTGTACGCCTGTCCTGAAAAGGTGCTTCTGTGCTGAGTGAAACAGAAAGAGCATAGGCTTTGATGTCAGAAAGCTCTAGCTTCATATTCTCATTTTTTATTTTCTGAGCTGTGCTCTGGTTTGGGTTGATTGGCTTGGGCAGATTGCTTCACCCAGTGAACTTCAGGTGCAGTGTTGCAGTATTCTGTAACTCTTAGTTTTGCTTTCCTTCATTCTACTCGCGTATCCAACCACCTAGCCAAGTAGATAGACCTGTGTGTGTACAAAGCAGATGTAACAGATGCGCGAGTTGGTATTAATGTAACAAATAGGCAGTAGATATTTCCCCGCCGAGCTCTGGAAAATCAGCCTTACCGACGTTGTTGCAGCTGTAACTCCTAGGACCGGATGCACCATTCCTTTCCTCTTCCCTCTTTTCTGTTAAGTGATATTCCCATTTCTTGCCATCTGTACAACTCCATGAATATAACTGATTCTATCAGTTATAGTCATTCCTTTTTTAAGTATTAGTCTCTCTTTTGTGGGGTTCTTCCAAGACTTCACATACACAGACCTCCCCTGATGATTCCTCAGATTACCGTATTTCTCCTTCCCATTCTTAAAACTGAATGGAGGGAGCGTCTGTGTTTGCTGTAATCGCTCTTCGGAATTTCTTCCCATTTAGATGATCCTACATCTCTGTTCTCCTCGAGATTACTGGCACCTTTTTTGCCTTAAAACAAGCTCCTCCATTCTCCTTGGTTTTTGATTCTCCTACATGGAGGACTTTTCTGACCATGTTGAACATTTCTCTAATAGGTCTTTTGTGATTGTTATCCTGATTCCTTCTCTGACCTTTGTGGCCGTTTCTTTTCTTCCTTTGCTTTTCCCATTTCCTTATCCTATTTACAGGAAGTAGATGCTTTTGAAACTTCTAACCATGTTAAACATTTTCCCCTTTCCTTACATGATCACATCTACGCCACCCAACTTAAACGTTCATCTCAATAATAATGTTTACCAACGTATGTACCTTTGGCCTTGATTACATTGTTGAGCACTATACTTGAATTGTTAGGGCAGTCATTTCAGACTTTATATTTTAGCAACAGAACCCTTTTTTAAAAATCTTATACATAGAACCCCAATATATAACACTGCTAAAAGTGGGCCTGCTGTGGTTGAAGCAAGGAGTAGAAATCTTCCCCATCTTAGTAACTAATGCCGTCGTCATACGTAGGGATTTTGCTTGATTCCTCTCTTTTGCTTTCTGCCCACATCCAAATCACGTTGGCTACCTGTGCATATCATCACAAAGCCAGTCAGCACCTCCATCACCTCTGCCCCAAGCCATCGCTGTCTCTTGCCTCATCTCTGGTCTCCCAGCTTTCAGTCAGTCTATCCCATTCTGATTCCTTCCCCACACACCAGCCCAAGTAGTCTCCTCACAGCGCAAAACAAATCACATCACTCACCCACTGAAAACACCCCGGACTTCCATTGTGATTGGATTCATCCCAGCTAATTACCAACCCCATAAGAGCCTTTCGCATACTCTTTGCACTTGTTAATTCACTCTGCCTGTAGCTCTTTCACCCTAGATTTTCTTAAATTGACCTCATTGTCCTTTAGGCCTTGGCTCAAATATCTCTTCCTAAGATTGGTTGTCCCTGACGACACACTTGTCTCCCTTGTTCTGTATCATTTGCTTCATAGTATTATCACTTTCTGAAATTACCTCATTTACTTTACATATTTACTGTCGGTCTCCCGCTATTACAATGTAAACTTTATGAGGACATAAGATTGGTTTCTCTTGTTCACCACTGCATCACCAGTGCTGACAGCAGTGCTTAGCATAATTTACAAAAGTGCTTAATAAAATAAGTCTAGAGCTCCTGAAATACAGTTAAAAAAAAAATGAATAAGCCACCAGCCCTTGAAACTCAACATGTCCAGACTATATTCATTCACAGTGTCTAGCATGCTATAAGCATTCAGTCAGTATTTTTACAAAGAATGAGTGGCTGGAATCTTTTCAGTTCTATCTTTGTAAAATCTATTCCATCTCTCCCATTGGAACTGCCTATTCATGTTGCATTCACTCTAGACTTTTCCTGTCACTTGTACATTTATTATAATATATTGCTTAGAAAGGGACAGGACCACCATTCTAGGTCATTCTTTTTCACAAATGTCAAGTTTAAATTTCTAAAGTGCAGCTGTGAACCCATTTTTCCAGTAGCTTCCCATTGCCTTTAAAGTAATACAGATTACTTGTCAATTAAGGCCATTGACATTATAACCCCATCGCCTTTCCAGTCTTATTTCCCATCTTCCCTAAATAGGCCCTGCATGTTCCTTACCTCTATGCTTGTACTTATTTCACTCCTTCCTGAAGCCTTGTCTTTATCTTTGCTTCTGAGATTTACCATTCTTCTGCCAATTCTTATTTTAAATGCCTCCCACTTCAATCTTCTCTGAACTAAATGCCGCAAATATACCACTTACTTTTAATTATAAAACTTTATTTTAATGTTTCGTGATGCTTAAAGTATGCTTTGTGGCACTCCTAAAGACTACAGTATCTCACCTATTTTCGTGTGTTTTATACTACTTTACAAAACCTTTGTGTGTCTCAGACATCACAGGCACTTGATAAACATTTTTGAGCATGCCCATTACATAAGCCTATTAAATAGAAAATGACTTAATATAATCTCCAGTTTGCCAGTGCTACCCAAAGTTATATGATTGTAAGATTATATTTGTAATCATTGATGCAGTCCTTTTGTAAAGACAGTCATGTTGATTGTGTAGTTATTCTACACAAGACAGTGACTGCACATCAGAGTCACCTTTAGAGATTCTGCAAAACACTGATGACCAGGTACCAACCCTGCAGACATTCTGAGTAAGTGAGACTTGGATCCCATGCACATAATAGTTGCAAAAAAACTCACTTTCATACACAGAGACTATAGAGAACTATTAAAATATATTAGAAAATTCAAATATAGAAATTAGAATTTTGAACTACTTTAAATTGTGTATAGTTTTGACTTAAATTTTTAAAGACCAAAGAGCATCTGTTTTAAAGTTTTGTCAGAATTATTAATATCCATTGTTTTTAGACTTTCTTTGTAGACTTGTCTTCTGAATAGGTTTAATCACTCGACACCTAAAGTTTGAAAGGAGGAAAAAAATTAAAACCTTTCAGTTTTGCTGTTTACCATCAGTTGTCTAAAACAATATGATCTTAAATTTTCAGAACTTTATCTAAAATTGTGTTTGGGGATTTTCTAAAGTTTTTAAATATAAATGATTGACTTTTTTAGAGTAGTGGGTAACTACAGAAGTACTTACTAAATCGCCGTAGGTATGCATTTTTCTTTTATTTTAAGGGAAAAAATAGAATATACATCAAATTGGTAAAAACTGCATTTTATTTCTCTTGGAGTCGTATCATTTTTCACTGTATGAAAGAAATATTGTAAACATTTCTAGGATTTCATGGGACTGCAAAAAAAAACAGATAAAAATTTATCTTAAAATAGACTCATTGCATTTGATGTTAAATCTCAAAAGAATGTAATGATAATTCAAGTATTTTAATTTGTGTCCAAGTTAATGCTATGATTTAGGTATAGTACTATATCCTATCTTTTATGTTATACTTTCCTTAAGAGAACAAAGCTTTGTTTTTTATAAACAATGAAAAATTACATTAAAGAAAAATCCCAGGTATTTAAAATTGTTTAACAAGGAATTATACCTGAAAATGAAATACTGTCCTTTGGGGCAAAAATAAAATATGTGGGTAGTTGTGACATTAAGATTTTTAATATTTAACAAGTTATTATTTTATCAAATTAGTTTTTCTAAAATGAAAACTATTTTTGACCTTGACAAAATTATCTACACAAGCAGGCATCTGTCTAAAACATTTACATGTAAAATAGTGTAAACATGTAGTTATTAGAGTTCCTTCATAAAATAAAAATAGGGTTGTTTTTGTTGGTTCCTATAAAGATTCAGAGTTGGAGTGTTTGAAAGGACTCACAAAACCCCGTGGAGTGTACTCACATAAGTCTTTTATTTAAAGGAAAGGATATCATGCAGCAAGAAAATGAACACAGGCACAGGGGCCAGCGACATCTAGGCACAGTGCCCAGGGTCCTTACACACAGAGACAGGCTTTATCTCCAGATTGAATTTCCAAGACGTGTGCAATGAATCTTGGCTTCGGGAACACTCAAAGCAGAAGTTCCCACTGGGGTCGTTTTTTGCCCCTCTGGTCACGTCGTCCAGCCAGGCTGTCTAACCAGATATACTAGGTGAAAACCATCAGTTAACAAATCCTGATTGGGGATCACCAGAAGAGATTCAGACTTTAAGCAGCACATCATAAATCCCACTTTTCATTTTTTGGCCAAGAGTCAAGGCCAGACGTTCAGGCATCCCCTGAGCTGTCTCAGTCCAGCTGTAACATAATGCTTATACCACACAGGTTCTGACAACTTAAAGTCCAGGACACAGCAAGATTGTGATGCTCGCTTAAATCTATAAAAACTACAGGACAGTTTAAAGTACTTTAGTGTGCACTAACTTACTTGAACTTTTTGATAATTTGTGAGCTATGCAGGAAAATTGTCTTTAACTCTATTTTACAGCAGCATTTCTGAGATTCAGAGAGGTTGTGACTGACCCAGTTCACATGGCTTTGATGGTGGTGGGGTTAGGTCCAGAAGACAGACCGTACAGCATTTATTCTGGAGTATTTTTCAGTACTTCATGCCAGTAGTAGATATAAACAACTGTTTACTTTTTTTTGTTTACTTATTTTCTAACTATATTATGGAACAATGTAGAAATAAATAAGTAGAAAGAAATGCATGAAACTACTACTTATGTCGCCCTAAAATACAGGTTTTTGCATGTATTTTCAGAGATATAATAATTTAAAGGCTTTCAGCTATTTATAATGCCTTACATAAACAGTTCTCAGAACTAGTGCCTAAATTTTTTTGTTGTTGTTAATTATGTAGAAGAGAGAGATTCTCTTTCAAATGAGAAAATACACCTCTACAGGGTCCGGCAGAAGTAACGCCAGACCCCATATGTGAATGTCTTGCACGAGATGAACAATAATTTGAATGCTTCACCTAAAATGTCATATAGTGTACTTGAGTGTGATGTTGTTATGTTACAGAATTACATGCTTATGATTTTGCAATAAAAGATTTGGTATAGGTTACCAGCTTATAAACAGAGGGCATTATTTGTGCCAGATCCTGTATTTGGAAGAATTGTTCAAAAATTATTCTAGGATTTCCACACACGAATATCAATTGGGCAGACAAGATTTAGGTAAAATATCAAGATATACCTATTACTCTCCTGTTACTCTGTCTCCTTTTCTTTTGCATTCTCTTTCATTCATTTATGATATATTTACTTCTATATGCTAGGTACTGTGCTCTCTACTGAGGATTTAGTGGTTAACAAAATGTGGTCCTTGCCTTTAATGATCTTACAGTCCATATTTTTTATAAACCCCCAATTCCATGAGGGAGTCTCTGTTATGAACAATAATCTACAAAATATTATACACTACGAAGGCTGGGATTGCAAGGTCCTTTGCGTAGGACAAGTTAGGGAAGACTTGAGATGAGGAGCCTTTTGAACTAAGGCTCAAAGATTGACGAAGTTATCAAAAAAAGAGGAAAGAGGCTAGTCCAGTCAAACATGTGAAAACGTAAACAAAGATGTGTTGAGAAAATGGAGTAGTAGTAGTCTGTTATACCTGGAACATAAATTTCATGAGAGAAATGGTTAAGACATGAGAGTCTTTAAGGCCAGATGATGGCCAGCCTGATGTGTCACACAGAGGAGTATTGATTTGTGCCCAAAGAAGTGAGCCGTCCAGAAATCATTATTAACCGGAAACTTTTGCTACTAGATAGTTTTATTTTGCAGATAATGCGTTATAGGGAGTGAATTAAAGAGGAGACCGACAGTGAAGAGATCAGTTTGCAATCTGTTGGAATAGTCCTGGAAGTAGTGATGGAACCAGAGATTGGGCCGTGGAGGTAGAAATGGATTACACAGTTGAGAGGTAATTTAGAAGTAGAATCATGAGGCAAATTAGATAGAAATAAGGAAACCGTTTGTTATAGAGGTTTGGTCTTGGCAGATTATCTAATCCACCTCCCTGTTGCTGAGACACTCTTGTCACATGAATTGCATTAAGCCACATTATTAGTTGGTGACAGACTCCAGGGTTCTCCATATTGCACTTTATTCCCACTGTGTCTCTAACAGATAATTTCCTTAATCATGCTGTGACCTTACAGTCGTTAACAGTTTTCAGTGTACTTGAATGTACACTATCTCGTTCCACTTGTTCAGCAACCCCATAAGACAAGTTCAACAAGCATTATTACCCCTTTCTGAAAACCAAGTCAGTGTGGGTGCTGTGCATATTTTCTCAGTTTTATTATTACTACTTAAATATCTTAATCCTTAAGATTTTCCTTTTATAATAAATAGAATTTTATAACTCATAGCTTCATTTATTGATTCAACATAGTCAAGGAGGTAAACTCCTGTAATTCTAAGTTTAAAAGAGATTTTAGATTCATTGGTGTAAGGTGGTTTTTGTTTTCTGTTTATTTTTGTCATTTGGTGAATCATTTTGCAAGTAGAAAAATCCATTTTATATGTTTTTTTTTTTTACAAATTAGATTTAAAGTAAAGCACTGTCTTACAAAATAATGTTATAATAATATAATCTTACATTATTGGGACCATTTTATGGTAGACAGTATATCATAGAGTACTCTGTTTAAAAACCAGTTACATTACTAATTTGTGAATCCTGGGACAAGCTGATAAACCCATCAGCCTCAATCTCTTCAGTTTGATATAATAATAGTATTTAATTCACAGAATTATTGCATTAAATGAGATAATGTCTGCAAAGCCTTTAGGACAGTTGCTAGCACCTAATAACTACCTGATACATTTTAGCTATTATTAGACTTTTTTACTGTTGTTTTATGCTAATCAATAATTATAAATAGTGTTAAAGAGTATGAAGTGACATTTATTGTGAATTTGGCATCAATAATTTCTTTTAAGTTTAACAGCACTAATATGATAATACCTACATAAAATATAATTAATAAATAAATATGGGCATTTCCTACATTAAAGTAGCTTCTTTCCTAAAAATGTATGTTTTTACATAATCCAAGTGTTCTGTATTCACACTTAGTACTTAGTTGGTATGATATTAAACATATTTTTTTTCTATTTCATAAAATCTTCATATTCTAAAATCTTTTTTATGGGGATTCAAGAAGATATTGAAACTGATACTATTAGAACATTAAAAAAACTTTTCCTTTTTTGTCCTTTGCAACTATAGTCTGTGAAGAAAGTAAATATTGTACTATCTCGAGATATGTTTTAATTCATTAAGTTAAGTAGTTACATGATGTTTAAGGAATGATTAAGGTGTTGAAGCTTAGGTTCATTTTCATAGAAAGGCCAATCAGGAATACTTCTGTAACTCCAAAAGTTCAGGAAATGATAGACATACTATTTTCTACTTACTGCAGTGGCATTCAGTGTTATGCACTGTCATAATTTATCAAGCTGGTAAAGTTCTTTTTCATGAATTATGTTGGATATTTGAGTATAAAATATAGTTTTCTCAGTAAAGTATTAATGACTCTCACTTTGCCTCTCCCTCCTGCTCAGCTATACTTTTCCCCTCTACTTTCATCCACATGCAGTTTGTTAATAATAAAGGAATCCTTCAGTGTTTACCCCCTACATCTTTTTCAGGTGCATAAAAGTTAGTACTGATTTTACCAAATTTAAGTTTCTTGTCTAATTTTTAAAAATCTTTATGGTCAGTGAAAACTGTGTTCATTAATTTACTTTCTATTTTAGGACAGCCACGTTAGATCTGAGAGTTGCAATAGCAAAAGTGGAAGAGTTAACTAAAGTGTCTGAAGATCTTCAAGAACAGATGCTAAAGAAGGTATTTTCTTATTTCTAAGACAACTAATTGCCTGTATCTTAGTTTTCTGTGTATTTTATTGTTAATCTATTTAGATTAGGTGTTAAAGAGGGTTGCCGGAAAATGAATTAATCACTTACTTGTCTTCTAAATATAAAATATGAAATTAGGAAGCTGAATTATAATATTGGAAATAACTGTGTTGTCCAGTTTTCAACCAAAACTTACTAGACAGGAAAGTGTAACTGTTGGTGGGGGCATTGAGGGGGGCAGTCAATGGAAACTCACTCTAGTGAACCCAGCTATTATTAATAGATTTAGCATGCAAAGGCAGAAGGCAGGGGGCAGAAAAGATTAAGAAATAATGGCTGAAAACTTCCAAAATTTGGTGGAAAAACGTGAGCAGATCCAAGCATCTCAGTGAACCCCAAGTAGGATAAACACAAAGAAAAACACATTTAGGAACATCATGACAACACCAACAGCCAGTTACAAAGAGAAGATGTGAAAACGGCAGCAGAAAAATGGCATGGACAGGGGAATGGCTGTGCGTAATGGCTGACTTCTCATCAAGAAACCGTGGAAGCAGAAAATGCTGGAATGACATATATGAAGTGTTGAAGGCAAAATACTGCTCACTAAGAATTCTGTGTCCAGTGAAACTGTACTTCAGAAAATGAAGGCAAAATAAAGGCATTTTCACATAAAGCCTGAGGGAAGTTGTCACTAGCAGAGCTGTACTTCAGAAATGCTCAAGAAAATTCTTTAGGCTGAAAGGAAATTACACCAAATGGCAACTCAGAGACAGGAAGAAATTAAGAACAGGAATTATAAATATTATACAACGTAACTACATATTTTTCTTTTATTAATTAATACCTTAAATGACTTGACTAGTTTAAAGCAAAACTGAACATTGCATTTGATGGATTTATAAAGTATGTAGATGTCAGGTATGACCACAGTGGCACTAAAAACTAGGATTGTATATGGAAATACACTGTTCCAAGGTCCAGTGTTTTCTCTGAAATCAATTCAATATTAACTCTAGATAAATTGGGATAAAGTAAAGATGCATGTTATAATCTCTAGAGCATCCCTAAAAAAATAATCCAAACAGATACAGCTAAAAGCCAATAGAAAAATTAAAATAGTATTATAAAAAATATTTGTTTACCACGCCAGAAGGCAGGAAAGGATGAAAAGGAAGTTTTTTTTTAAAAGATGATACAAATAAAAGCTATTAATCTATTTCAAACCATCACCATGTCAAGGAAGAACTATCCTATGATTATCATGGGATGCAGTATAACCTAGTTAAGAGAGCATATTCTAAAGGTAGACTCTGGATACAAACTCATGCTTGGTTTTGTTAGACTTGCAGTATAGAAACACAGCAGTTTGAATTATTGATAGAAATCTATATGCAATGACTATTTTGATTATTGATTATCTAATACCAGATTAATGGTATCTAATACAGTGAGGTTCTCTTCCCCCTTTTTTAATGTATGCATGATAATTTTCATACTCAAAATAAGCTTCCAGTTTCTTTATTTTCTAGGAGGAGAATTTGATGTCTGCTCAAGGAAGAGAGGAAGCGTCCGATAGGCGTTTACAGCAGTTACAATCTAGTATAAAACAATTAGAGATGAGGTAAATGGTTAAATACATCTAGTTTTTTCTATATGCTTCAAAAGCTACTTCACATTAAGAGTGTCAGTAGGTATTTTATAAGTACTAATCAAACAGATTTATTGGACATTGTTTATTTTTTAAAATCATATTCAAAAGATTGGTATATTTTGAGAATATATTCAAAGATCATTAGATCATTTCTGTCTTTACCTTTTCCCCAAAACAGTCATAGTCAAGTTTAGTGAATCCCAAAATCAAAAATGTTCTTTTCATCTTGAGGGAGAAAAACTGTCTTGGGCCACACATACAACACACTAACACTAATGATAGCTGATGCGCTTAAAAAAAAGTTCCGTGTGTAATTTTCGTAACGTTTTAAGAAAGTTTATGAATTTGTGTTGGGCCGCATTCAAAGCCAATCTGGGCCATCGGTGACCCTCGGGCCATGGGTTGGACAAACTTGGTATCGACTATGATCTTAATTTTTAATAACACAAAAAGTTATGTTTAAAAACCTGTGGATAGATGTGTTTATATTCTGTGCATTTGTGTGTTATGTGTATGTGATTTCATAAACATGAAGAAAAACTTCAAAGATGTACATTAGTAAATTAACATGGGTTACTTGAGAATAGAGTAGGAACGGGGAGCCAACAGAAAAGGAAAGAGAACAGAAGTGAGCATATAAATAGTCAGAACAACTCATTCTTTAAGGCTTGGCTTTGTAACTATATAACACACTGTGATACTCCAGAAAGCGTAAGTAATCAGAGTCAGAATATGTAGGTGCAGTCTCAGCCCCACTGCTCATTAGCCATATGACCTTAATCAAATGCGTAACCTCTGTTAAAATGGGTCTGTTTGCTGTTCTTTAAAATGGAAATACTGAAATCTACTTTATAGAACTTTTGTGCAGATCACATGAGAAAATACATGTGAAAGTAACTGAATTAGTGCTTGTCCTGTAATAGATGCTCAGTAAATCTGCTATCTCCCTCCTTCCCTTTAAAAATATTTAACTTTTATGATGTGATTATTAATTTTTAGATTATGTGTGGCACTCCAAGAAGCCACCCAATTAAGAGCTGAGAAAACACATTTGCAAAAACAGACCAGACAGTTGAAAGCAAAATGCAGTAAGTTAGAGGATGAGAAATATGAAGCTATTGAAAGAGCCAGAAATAGCATGCAACTTTTAGAAGATGCTAACCTGCAAAAGAACCAGGTAAGAAGACTAGTTAACATGTCAACAAAAAATAAAATACTGAATATTCCCTCATATCACCTGATAGTAAGGGAGCCTGTAACTATAGAATAAACACATGAAAATGAAATTGTTATGCTCTTCATTAGTAGATGTGCCACATTCTTGATGGTAAGACTTAATATTATAAAGTATAAGATGTCAGCCCTCTCCCAAAACTTACAAGGGCTGTCCGGAAACTATCCAGCCATGTAATACAAAAAATAGAGACATTTATGACTGGATTTTTTCTGGGCAGCCTCATATATATATACACACACACACACACACACACACACACACATACCTATCAGGATTTTTTACGTCTACAGTCCTTGTGTAACTAATCGCCATCGTCTACAGTCTCATACTACAATATGGGCAGAAGCTTAATTGACAGGAATTAAATTTAACTGTAAAGATTTATTAACTGGAGCCTTCATGTCACTGTTCTTTTTTCCTTAACCCTCTAACAATTGATTCCTACACTATCACATATTATATATCTGTCTGCTACCACTTTCATATGAATGGTATATAGCTTATTGAAGTCACAAAGTATGTAAATTTGTTTGTAATGTTGCTGCCTTTCTTGTGTAGAGATCATTAGGTCATTAATTCATTTAGCCAACGTTTATTGAATACCTAGTATATGCGTAATACTCTGAGTACATGCGTAATGTGAGTACAAAGGAAATGCTCTGTATTATCTGTGTTTCCTTTTTGACATAGTGGAGGGTTTTCCAAGAGAACAATTTAAAAAAATACAAGCTATAAGTTGTATGTTAAGAAGCTAATAAGACATTTAAAAAAATAATTATTGTCCATAATTAAAGTGTAGGAATGCTAAGGTGCTTATGGAGCCTTTCAGCTAATCTTCCCATCTGTGAATAGTTGAAAGGCACAAAATAGACATAAAGTGCTCAGGAAGTACTCTTAACACCTAAATTGGCTAGAAAAATTAAGAGCAAGACAAAATTGTTTACCTCTCCCCTCTGAAGCCTAGTCATATGAGCATTGTTAAAATCAGATCTCTAAAGATGAGTATTTTGTGTAAACCAAGAGGACAAAGCAGGTAATAGCAACACTCACAGCCTAACTCTAATTTCTTCTCACCCAAGTCCTAAGTCATCAGACCCTTACAGAGGCTGCTTAGGGCTGTAACGTTAACTCCCTCTTGACTCATTGCTTAATTCTAGAGGTCTCCCCACTTCTGTTGCTTGTTCTAAGAAATCAAGTGTTCTTTCAAGCGATCATGCAAACTGAAGTACAGCCTGGCACAGTTCTCTTACTCGCCTTTCCTCATTGTCCCATCCTCCCGCACAAGACTGTTATCAAAACAGCTGTTACTCTTTCTAGCTTATTTATTTAAGCAGGAGGAAATGTATTAAAAAGTTTTTTAAAAGACAGAGATGGGACTATGTATGGTATCTTTGGATCAGAACACAAAGCCACTTACTATATGATGATAAAACAAGGGGAGAGAGAGAGAAAGAGAGAGAGACTGAGAGTCCACCAGGCCTAAAATCGGTGGAGTTCTGGGCTCAGAACCATATTTGGACTAGAAATGTAAATTTGGGGATTTCCAGCATACAGACAATATTTAAATCATGAGATTGGATTAGGCCACCAAGGGAGGGAGTTGACAAAGGAAAGGACCCCGGACTGAGTAGTCCAGCACCGAAGAGGTGGAGAAGAGGAAGCGGCTGCAGCGCAGACTGGGAATGGGTGACGAGTAAGGCAGGAGAGCCGGTACTGCTGGGGGCTGACAGCCGAATGAGAGTTAATTAAGCAAGGGCATTGCGGGGTGGGGGAGTCACCAATTAGCTCGTACTGCTGACAGATTAAATAAGATAAATACTCAAAATTGACTCATGAGTTACCAATATGGAGAACATGGAAAGTGAAAGCCCGATGAGTAAGTGTAAGAGAGAGAAAATATTGGAGATAAGAAATGCAGACTAGAGTTTTGCACAGGGAAGCAAAGCATCGGGTGTGACTGACAGTAGAACTAGGATTATAAGAATAGCTTTTAAGTGGGAGATGAAAATGACCAGATGGATAGAAACACATCAAGAAGACAAAATAGGTGGCATCTACATTGTTTGAGGTGTGAGGTGACAAGAGACTTAATTTGAATAATACCAAATAATGGAAAGAGGGAAATCCAAGAGATTTTTCGGAGAATGTAGTACTTGGATTTGATGACTTATTTTATATAGAGACTGAAGGAGAAGGAAAATTCAAACATAATTCTGAGCTTTCTAGCTGTAGAGATTAGAAGAATGATAGCACTGGCTGAAATAACAAAGGTAAACAAGTTTTTAGTGAGGACAAGGTCAGGTGAGGACGGCTGAGGAAACGAATACCGTTCATGACTTTGCAAGAACTCCAAGTGAAGGTGTCTCAGAAGTTTAGAATAAGATGTTTGCTTTCAAGATTGTGGTTCACGGATAAGTTTTTACCCCTTTCTTGTTATCTTTATTAATAATGATGCGATCACATTATTTTCTGAAGGCTCTGCTTGAGGAGAAGCAAAAGAAAGAAGATATAGAGAAAATGAAAGAGACAATGTCGCAGCTCTCGGAAAGTGCTGTCATCATAGCCAGGAAGCGAGTAAGGGGTTTTTAATGATATTTAAATTGCAGAATTTTACAGCTTCTGACTTAATACTACCTAAGTTTTTGCCTTTTCTCTTTCCTCCCACAGTCATGATAAACTCTTGACTCTTTCTAATGCATCATGTGCTTAATCGTTTATACCCTAAAACTTACAACTTTATTTTTTATCAAAATTATTATCCTAAATGTTTATATTAGGTATTATTAGTTTTTATTGTAGACCTAAATAATTCACAAATATTTTAATTTACAGGTTACAAATACAAGAAAACAATATACTATACAGATCTCTCAACTAAGAGAAGAAATTTCAACCCTTCGTATGGTATGTTGGAAGACTTTATTGATATTTTCTTCTGAATATTGCTTTATTTAAAGGGCAGGGTACATACAAATGGGCATTAACTCATTTAAAAGACACGTAGTAAGATATGAATTACGCTAAATGCTAGGAAATCAGTGCAAATGGAGATAAATGTGTTACCTGCAGTCTTAGAACTTGCTGTCTAGCAGGAAAGATGAATGGCATTTATCACATTTTCCTGTAATTACCTGTCTTCGACAAAGAATGCGCATGGTGCTACTGAAGCACGCAGCTCTGCTGCTGCGCTGTACTGGGTTCATGGGGGGACCAGGGAGAAAGAAGTACAGATGACAGTGGAAGGAAGAAAGACAAGCTTCCCGAAAGAAATGAGTCCTGAAGGATGAGTGGGCAAAGGGGAGAGGGAAAACGTACTTCAGTGAGTAGAGGTGGATTAAATATATAAATTTAACATGAAGATTTGATGAAATGAAATTTAATAACCTTGCTCAGATGGGATTAAAAGTACAAGAATTTCCAAAATTGGGGAGATACCTGATTGATGTTTAAGCACCTCTAGAAGAATGATCATGTCTTTTCCACATTCTACAAATTCTGTATGTAGCCTACGCAATGAGAACATCGTCATTGTATGTATACAGGTTGTGAGAACAAGAGAAGAAGGAGCTGTGCTACATTTTGTTTGTTTAATGTCATTTGTTTTAACAATATAAAACAATATAGGAACATTAAGGAAAATTAATGAGATGCAGTGTGGCCAGTTAGTCATGTCTAATTCTTTGTGGTTTTTGAGTTTTACTTCCTCTTCTGTCACCTTGCTATTTCACTTGTTCTCTTACATGGACTGATTTAGCTATCAAAAGATTAACAGCTTTGAAAAAGAAGGGTTCTACCTTAGTCCAGGATCACTTAGTGGATTATAGACTTTAGAAGGACAACATTTGTTCTTTCTGCTTTCCCAAAGTAAAGTCCCTGTATAAGATCTACAGGGATTTTAAAAACAACTGTTAGCTGTGTAACAAGCAGAACTATAAAACTCACCTTAGAGTGGGGGGAAAAAAAAATATATATATATATATAAAAGAAATTTCAGATTAAGGTGTATCTTAGGATTTATAACCAAACAATTCTAATTCATAGCTAAGTGGATTTTTCAAAAACTACTATCTGATGTCATGTTGATTCCATGGGAAACTACTGACTAACTGAAGAGCGTTTAAATATTAAGCATTTAAAAATGCATTTGAAGGAAGACATGTTCAACTAATATAAAAAGCATATTTTCTTAGAAACTCGGCTACAGTTTGAGGCACAATAACTTGATGTTGGCTACTGATTTTTATTGTTAAGTGCCAATGTTACCACATATGCTATAAAGATGAATTTAGGGAGGGAAATTAAGCATACTTTAGTGAACACAAATTAACTTATGCTTGCAGAAAGGAGAAAAGCTTGCATTTTAGGTTACTGTGCAGATTTTCCAGGCAGGCTTAAGAAATGGCCAGAGCCTGTCAGTCTCCAGCCACATGTCTCCCAGTGGACAGCAGCATGCACAGCCTTTATCATCTCCTACATGGTATACTGTCTCTTAAGTACACTCATAATCAAGGCTTTAATTCAGCCCAGGAGTGGACATTGCTGTTAATCCACAGCAAATGAAAAAGAAGATTGACTATAAATGCCCAAATTTATACAAGTAAAATGAAACATCTATTATCTTATTTTGATCTGTGAAATTTTTAGAAGTCTAATTTTGAATTTCCAACCACATGGGCATTCAGACATCTTTTTTTATATATAAGTGGTGTTTTTATTTTAAGAAATTACACATGTAATATATGAAAACATTTTAACTATAAAAACATTATTCTAACAATATCAATGTATACTGCGTAAAAGATACTCCTTTTTACATACTTTTTTCCCCAGAGTACCACTTCCTCTTCATGGACACCACTACTAACAATCTAGTGTGTATCATTCAAACATATGGCTACAGATGTTGATATAGATAGAGATCACGCTCAGCCTCTTGGTTTTTCAGCCATTGAGTATATTCATTTGATGTCAGCAATATCAGAAGAAAAAAAAACATACAAATCATTTAAGTGGATGAGTGGCACAGTGCCAAGCACAATGGATGCTAGTATACTTATTATTGATTTGTAATCTGGTTAAATAGAGACCATAGATCGTAGTCTATATGATATTGATTCTTTTTCTTTTCATTTTTGTTGTTAACATCTTGAATTTATTTTGTTTGCTTTATATTGTGTGTAATATTTTTATTGCCCATGCTGTACATTATATCCCCATGACTTATTTATTTTATAACTGGAAATATATAATAGTGATTCTTAATGTTTGTTGTAACTTTATTTATGGTATACTGTATAGAGTATGGTATACTATGGAGAAGATTTTCTTATAGTTTCCAAAACTTAGAAGCGACCAAAATGTCTTTTACTATGTGAATGGATAGATGAACTATGGTGCATCTAGACAATGGAGTATTATTCAACACTAAAAATAAATGAGCTATCAGGCCATGAAAAGACATGGAGGAAACTTAAATGCGCATTACTAAGTGAAAAAAGCTAGTCTGAAAAAGCTACATCTTGTATTATTCCAACTGCATGACATTCTGGAAAACGCAAAACTGATTATCAAAAGTTAAGGAGAGAAGGATGAATAGGCATAGGCAAAGCACAGAGCATTTTTAGGGCTGTGACACTACACTGTTACGGTGTTATACTGGTCAATAAATGTCATTATCCACACTCATAGCAACGTGCAACACCAAGAGTGAATTCTAATATAAACTGTGGACTTTGGGGGATGATGTTGTGTCAGTGCAGGTTCATCAGTCGTAATGAATGTACCGCTACAATGGGGCATATTGATGATGGGAGAGGCTGTGGGGGCAGAAATTATAGGGGAAATCTCTGTAACTTCCACTCAATTTTGCTATGTATCTAGCCCTTCTCTAAAAAAATAGTGTCTTAATAAAACCACATGGGATACAGTTATAAACAGAGGAGAAATTCTAAATTTCACACCATAAAATTACCTTTTTCATAGATTAGCAATTTACTATATGAACATAATCATATGTTTCTTACACACTAATAGTTCTATCTTAATAAAGAATAAATTTAAATTAATCATTTAATATGCAACATAGGGTTAAAAATCTTCATTATAATCAGAGTTAATTATATTATGGATCAGAATTTAGAAGTTTATTGATAAAGTTATAGTTATGATAAAGATAATTGAATATTAATTAACAGCACAGTATCAGCAAAGCAGATTCATCCAAGGCATAATTTATTAGAAAATGACCACACCCATTTTCAAAATAAGTAAATAGGTAAAAATAAATAACTGTGAAGAACCAGTCATTATAATGATACTTTTTAGTTTCTGTTTCATTTGCAATGCTGTAGAATTTACGTGTCTGCTCCTATAGGCTGCAGGTCATCCCTGTGTGCTGTGCCTCTGCCCCGCCCTGTGCTGCCTTTTAAAAGGTGTGATGGGAGTATGTGAAAAGAGAAGCGGCAGTATGGAAAAGGGGGCTCATTTACGCCTTTCTCCCTGGAATGGCTCAGCCTCTATCTCCCACCTAGTGTGTTTATTTAGAACTCCATGAATTTCTGTACTGAAGCAATTTCTGAAATCCTGAGATAGGTGGCTCTTTGAAGACTAAAGGGGATTTCCTGTTTGTTTGTTCATTTGTGCCTTTGTTTTTAATCAATATGGTCCTGCCCTACTGACAGTGTAAATGTGTTACTCTTATGAACAAATCATTTTACTTTTCCATTTTTCTTAAGGATTTACGAATATATTTATATACTGTATGTCTTGAATTTTATAGGAGTGTGCCAGAAAACAAGACCAAATTGAACGAGCCATCAGGGAGAAAAGAGCAGTGGAAGAAGAACTGGAAAAGGTAAAACCAAAAAGGGAAAAATTAACTGCCTAAAACCCAACTGTAAACATTCAGCATTACTGTCTGCTTTCATCATTCTGTCTACTGGTAACCTCTGTTATAAGTAGTCTCCTGGAATATATTCAGAATCTACATTTAAATATTGGTGTGACCTATGTATATTTCTTTACAAGAGTGGCCACATTATTTAAACTTTTTACTTAAAGGTATAAATGTTATGAAGTAGCTGTATTCCTTGCTTAACCCTTATCTCAATACTAAATTTTATTTTGCCTGCTCTTTTTAAATGTTATGCCAACTCTTACTTGGTTTAGGCCATGTATAAATAGAACAAATATATATATAATCAGAAAATTATAACCTTGCTATGATTTTTATCTTTAAAAGTGCTGATTTTTATTTCATACTTAGGAAATATATTTACCCCAATGATATTTAAGAAAAAAATATCATGAGAAGTCTATAGTTTAATTTTTTTTTTATTAGTGGTAAACATCCCACTTTCTTAAAGTGCCTTGAAGAAAAGGAGGGAGACTAAACTTGATCCAGCATATACTGTGTTTTAGCTACTGCATTAAGAAGTTAAGTAACTTGCCCAGTGTTAAAGAATAGTAAATAGTAGAGTCAACGTTTGATTTTTTTAAAGAGCTATGTAGCATAAAAATATATGGTATGTCTATATTGACATAAAAAGATGATGACAACATTGGATAGCAAAACATCGTGTATTCCCCCATTTGTGAAAGAAAAAGAAAGAAGTGTACATGTCTTGTACAAGGGTGGGACCTTCATAGTCACCTCTGTCCTTCAAGGTTAATGCCCTCTCAGTTTCCATCAGGAATGTTCCATTTAGATTGCCACCTGCTTTTCACCAGGGCTTGGGATGAATTTGTCCTATCACAAAGCATAGGTTAAGGACTAGGCTTTGTTAGGGAAATGCAAAGCGTACAAAGCTAAGGCAACAGTGAGGATGAGGCACAGCCCACAGACGAGTGTCCCACAGAGAACTGCGGGGTCTGCAGGGTAAGTCCTTGTTTTGGTAGCAGCACATTGACAAAATGACCTGATAGTCTGTCTGTGTTTATAGAGCAGAAGTGACAAAGCAGTCTTGTCAGTGGGAGAAGACAGTCTGGATTTGAAGGGTAGCTGAGTGTGGGATTTGTCTGAAAAGGGGAGCTGCCTGCACCTGGAGACCTTGCAGTTCTTGGCATATTATAGCCTCTGGGTGTGGGAGAAGAGCCAGTCTCAGCCCCTCCTGCTGAGTGTGGGGAACCCCATCCCACTGCACCCTTGTCTAGTTAACCGGACTGGGATTTCAGACTCATCTTCAGATAGTTCTGCTCCTTGTCCCACAGCATGTATCTGTGCTTTAGAGTATTGGAGCAGAAGTGGTTTGGAGAATGTTCATCAAAGAATCAAAGCAGTTATCCCTAAGTGGTAAGACCTTCAGAGTACTTTTTTTCTTCACCTACTTTACATTTCTTTTTAAAATATTAAAACAATTCAAATAGTTTGCAATGAGCATGAATAATTTCAAAAAATAAGCAATTGTTATTTTATATGTCAGTTTTTAGCACTGTATTTTGTCAATGTGAAACAACCAAAATTAATTAATAATACGTTTTAATATTACAGTGGAAACAGATGGACACATGATCATGGGTTTTGATTTTTTATCGTTGATTCCAGGTTCTGAACCTATAATTTCTTAAGACAGTTTTCTTCTATAAGGTAATAGACACGTAAGCCTCTTCCACAGATTTACCGTGAAGGCAAAGAAAATGAAAGCGATTACAGGAAACTGGAAGAAATGCACCACAGATGCCTCGTTGCAGAGCGATCAAAAGATGATCTTCGGCTACAACTTAAGACAGCAGAAAATAAAATAAAACAACTTGAAATAAAGTAAGATGTCGTTTAGGATTTTCTGTGATAACATTTTCAGAATTCATACATTCTTTGGTAGACTCTCCTGTTTTTATAGGACTAATAATTATACCTTATGTTAAAAACAAACAAAAAAAACTTTAGCACCAAAAAGATTTTTTTTGAGATTATTTCTGAAGACTCATTTCTTCAGGAAGAAAATATTTAGTAGTACTGTGCCATTTTATCTTAAATTTCTCCTTTTTCCAGTTAAATAACTGTAGTGTCATTTACACTTGTTTCTCTGTCCTGTGTAGTTCCTAAAAAATAGCAATTATAGATGAAGCACAGAGAGGATTAAGAAACAAGTGTCATTTACACTTGTTTCTCTGTCCTGTGTAGTTCCTAAAAAATAGCAATTATAGATGAAGCACAGAGAGGATTAAGAGGTATAAATTGTACTTACAAAATAGCCATGGGGATGTAGGATATAGCATAAAGAATATTGTCAGTAGTATTGTAATAACTGTATGTGGTGTCAGGTGGGCAGGGTGATCACTTCATAAGTTATATAAATCTCTAATCACTGTGTACACCAAACGAATATGATATTGTATGTCAACTATAATTGAAAAGTAAAAAAATATTTTTTTAATTAATAAAAGAAAGAAACTTGGAGCATCAGGAAGGAAGGAAAGTATGGATAAATACAATAGTGTCTATTCTCTTGAGTTTTCTAAATTGTATTTGCCAGTTGAACCAAAAGTAATCACACTGATATAATTCTAACTACATGTACTGAAACTAGTTAAGACAATTGTATTATAAACAGGGGGTGGTAAAAGGACATAATAGGAGGTAAGTTCTCTATACTATTCTTGAATTGATAAAATAGCACTACCAGGAGTAGACTGTGATGTTATGTTTATGTCATACCTAGAGAAACTACCAAAAAACTTTCTGAAAAGAGATGATACTCAAAAGCAATAGAGAAAACCAAAATGGAATTTTCAAACACGTTTAATCCATGGGATGGACTGTGTCTTAGTGTTGCCGTGCTTATCTGATAACCTCCATTTCACAATCCTGTTATGAAAAGTCCTTCAGGATCTGAGTCTCCCATTGGCCTTCTGCCCTTTCTTAGTTGTGTATTTTCTTTCTCCTCATATATTTTGTAGTTTGTATTGTAGTATATTTAAATTTACATATAATTTTATATCATACTTTATATAGTGAGTGTTGTCTATGGAAATATTGTGTAACCTAGATTTTATTTATGTCCCTTCAAGGAAGCCTAGCAGTTTTTTCTGCCAGATGCCTCCAAAGTATTACCCGCTCAGGATGATTTTAAGGCTTATGAATTCTTGGATCATTCAAGAGTTTACATTCAAATTCCCATTCCAAGTTGAGCAAGCCAGTGATTGTGGTATCTCATTAGAAACTTGTTTTTCAGGTAATGCTTAGGGTGAGACAAACTACCTTGTTGACTCCCTTTGACAATCTATGGACCTTTCTCCTAGTCTACCCATTCATTCAGTGGACTCCATATTCAAAGTGGGAGTTCCAGCACCCCAACTAGGACACATATACTGTATTTTGCTGTGTATAATGCACTCCCATGTAGAATGTGCACCCATGTTTTTGGCCTGAACTTTCAGGGAAGCAATCTTTCATTTTAAATTTTTAATTCAAAATTTTATTTGTTTATATTTAGGTACTTGTTTCTTGTATTATAAAGGAAATTTAGCATTTATTTTTTAATGTAACTCATATATGGAATATAAAACTGAAAGCAACAAAGAAACAAAAACTCATGGACAGTCAATAGTTTAGTGGTTACCTGAGGGCAAGTGGGGAGGAAAGTTGGGGAGGAGGGAGGGGGTGTCAAACATACGGTGATGGAAAGGGGACTCTGGGTGGTGAGCACACAATGCAGCACATAGATGATGTGTTGTAGAATTGTACACCCAGAACCTATGTAATTTTTACTAACAAATGTCACCCCTACAAATTTAAAAAAAAAAAAAATTACCGTATTCTAGGGTGTAATTTTACATATGGATATTGTTATTGATTTCTAGAGTTACACTTTTAACTCAAAGCATAAATTAGAAATTAAAAACATTTATATCGATACAAAATTAGTGCTTCCATGTATGTATAATCTGCATTCTTACATTTTCCTTACAAATTTGGGCAAAAAAGTACATGTTATACATGGCAAAATATGGTAACTCTTCTACCACGCAAGAATATTAAAATCTAAGACCAATGGTGAGAGAGATCAGAAATCTCCACCCCGGGCAGTCGTGCTTCTGCCATTCTCTGCCATTGTCTGTTTCAATATCTTCTCTCTTTCTGGCCGTAGGAATTTCCCTCATCTGACACAAAAATGAACATAAAATAATAAAGTATCTGGCATATAAATGATCAATAAACGGAAGTTACTATTTTTGTTATGCCATAATTATTTTTTAATTAGTAATTAAGGGCTTATTTAAACTATTATTAAATTAAGTTTATAGAACAATAAGTTTGTAAAAACCATTTCTAAGACAGGAAAATATGAAATAGGTCTTACTATGGTTTGGGAATAGAGTCAGCTAATGTCTTTCTATGGAGTTGACTGATGAAATAACTGAGTTTTGATTATTACCTCCTTTACCTTTCTTACCATTAGCTTCAGTTTGTTCCCATGTTGTCCTCTTTACAGAACAATTTCAATGTTCACAAAAATTTGAAAGAGGTTTCTCATAGATTTTCTAGGTGAGCGATAACAGTTCAATTTATTCTCAGTTAAGATTGCTAAGTTGCCTGGCATAACATAACATTATGATACCACATATTTTAAGTCTACAATGAAGCAAAATGGCTCAGAACAAGGAAAACAAAAGTTTATACTATAAGATATGCAGACTTCTTGACTTCTATTACATATCCTTGTTTAATCTTCTTTTGTTTTTGCTTTTGTTTTTAATCAGTTCCTCAGAAGAGATATCACGTTGCCAAGAAATGATTCAGAAACTTCAAAATGTATTGGAATCTGAGAGAGAGAACTATGGATTTGTCAGTGAACAAAGGCTAAAACTTCAGCAAGAAAATGAACAGTTACAGAAGGAGGCTGTGGACTTAAGGAAGATTGCTTTTGAGGCCCAAAAAAAAGCAAAATTAAAGGTATTTTCAAGACGAGTTAGACAATATTTAGAGAGACCTAGTACAACATTTTAAGGACTTTTTTTTTCTTTCTCATCACAATAGCACTAAATCATAATGCAGAGTGTTAGCCAGTCTTTTCTGTGTTGTAGAACTGGGCAAGATACTTGAAAATGTTTGCTTTCGCTATCCACACACACACAAAAAAATTCTTTCCCAACCATGAAGTGCACTGATATTCCTACCAAAGCAATATAAGCAGTGCAAGCAAAACTGCAGATTAGATAACTTTATAGACTGCCATATGCTCTTCTCCCTCTGGAATAGCCTCTCAAAATTGAACTCTTAAACTAGCTCTACAGAGGGTGCTGCATCAATGTGCTCTGAAATCATTCACAGGTTGTCTAACAATTCCATGCAAGGAAGAAGACAAGGGACAGAAGTCTCTAGAAAAAAAATCTCCCTTGTTTTCCCTTGCGTCTCTGTTACTTCATGCTTACATACTTTAGCAATAGGAACATGATAATCTGTTGAAGGAGCTTCAGGAAGCACAGGTATCTCCACGAGCATGTTGCATGCCTTTCTCCATTCCGTGAGACTCTTGTAAAAAGTGACGTCAACTCTCTATGATAAAGATCTATGAGTGTATCTCCTAGTTTCATAGTAAAGATATGGGGTAGTAGTGCTAGTGTTTCACTTTGTCTTTTGTTACTATGAGGACTCATAAGAAGTCACATTCCACCCTCGTCCATATCAACATGTGTTTATTGAAGGCCTCCTATTACAAGTATTAAACACTGTAGCTACTTATAAAAGCTTGAACTCTGAAAAAGAGAGCCTTACGTAGCATACAGAGAAGTTTATACTTTATACTTTACTCTGTGGGAGATCTTTGAAGAACAAAGGGGAAAATTCATACTACCAGATATCAAGACTTGATATAAAGCTGCAGTTATTAAATGTTGTGATTAGCATAAGACTAATCAACTTGATCAATGAAACAAAGTAGTCCAGGAACAAACCCATTTTCCATAATTACCTCATTTATAGCAAAGGTACCACTGCAGTTCAAAAAGTAAAGAATTATCTTTATAATCAATGATGCTAGATCATTTGGGTCCATATTTGAAAAATAAAACTTGACCCTTATATTACACCGTACATGCAAATTTTGAGTTGCCTTGTAGACTGAAATGTAAAATATAAAACAATGGAGATTCTAGGAGAAAATCTTCTTGTCCTTAAGAATTTCTTAACAAGGCACAAAAAAGCAATAACCATAATGAAAAGATCGATTAACTAGATTTCATTAAAATTAATTATTGACATCAAAAAATAGCAAGAGAATGAAAAATGGAAGAAAATATTATAATACATACAACCAAAAAAAAGGGCTTATATCCAGAATATAAAAACTGTTACCAATTAATAAGGAAATTATTAAGGAAAAAAACAGTTAATGAGGGAGTTCCCTCGTGGTGCAATGGCTTAAGGCTTTGGTGCTATTAACACTACGGCCTGGGTTCGATTCCCAGACAGGGAACTACCCACATAAAAAAAATAAAAATAAAAATAAACAGTTAATAAGAAAATAACAGACGTCCCATTTCCAAAAATGGACCAGACTTAAATAGGCACTACATAAAAGAGAACATATGAAAAAATGTTCAACTTCATCATCAGGGAAATGTAATTAAAACTACAACGAAGTACCACTCTATACCTACCAGAATGGATAAAACTTAAAAACTAACAATATCAAGTGTTGACAGAGATGTGAAGCAACTGCAACATTTCACATGGTACTTTGGAAATGTAAATTCGCACCGCCACCATTTGGCAGTGTCATTTAAAGTTGTACATACATGTACACTGCCAAATAATCCTGCCTACATACCCAACAGGTATGAGTGCTTATGTTCATCAAAACATGTACAAGAATATTTATTACAAATGTTAACCAAAACACTAAACACAACTCGAATGTCCGTCAACATGAGTTTGTATGAATGAAGTGTGGGATTTATATGTTCATGTAATGGAATAGATGAAGCAATGAAAAAGAATGAACTATGTCTATAAACAACAGTGGGTGAGTCTCACAGACATAATGTTGAACAAAGAAGTGAGACATAAACAGTGTATAGTCTATTAATTTCATTATATGAAAGTGAAGAATAGATAAAATTACCTACCTACAAGAGAGGATTATATTTTAGATGGGTAAACACTGATTAGAAGGGCACACAGGGGAGCTTCCTTGGGTGGTGACTCTGGTCTGTCAGTATATGTGTAAAAATTGAAGTTGTACTCTTAAGAGTTATGCACTTCATTGTAACAAAGAGAAAGGTCTCAGCAGAGGGAAGTGGGTTGGAATATAGATCAAACAAGAATGGCTATGAGCTTGATGATTGTGGAAGCTGAGTGATGGGCGTGCAGGGGTTCATTGTATTCTTCTATTTTGTCTACTTGAAAGCTCCCATAATAAAACAAAAATGTTAGTGCTTTTTGTTGAAAAATACTATATTTTCATACAATATTTAACATTTCATATTGTAAATTTCATATGGGTTAATAACTTAAAACTTTTGATGATACACTATAAAACATTAGTAGAAAATGTAGGTAAGTATTTAACTGATAGATGGGAAAGAACTTGCTCAGCAAAACCAAAAAAAAAAATGGAAGAAATTGCAAATGAAAATATCGATAGATTTAGTTATATAAAGTTTTGAAATATTTAGAGTCGTTTTTAAATGTTTTGAAGTAAGTGGATGAACTCATTTTAATAACTATGACAAAAGTGAAAGATTTCATATATAAACTTTTAAAAATGTTTTTAAAAATTTGTAACATAGAAAAGCATGTATGAGACCTGAACAAAATTCACAAACTAAGAAAAACATATTGCTAATTAAGAACTTTTAAAAGTTTAAACTCCAAAGTAACTACAGAGTTATCAGTATGAGTGAATGTGCCACAGGCGGCTCAAATGCTACACATCGAGAACCTGAAAAGTAATGAAGGCCCCTCCCACTCACGTCCCCACCGGAAGTAAGTCCCGGCTAGCCCACCGCCCGAAAAGCAGCCAGCGACGCGCCCAGGAGTTTGCACTTTCAGTCAGAGATGAAAGCCAAGGCAGCCGCATCGCTAACTACTGACCCATGGGTTTCTCATCCGGCATACGCAAGTTACTGGCAACATTATCATCACGCAATGGCTTGGTTGCAAAGCCATAAGCATGCCCATCGGAAGGCCATGGAGTCTCATTTCAGCTCCCCGAGGTGCTTCCCTCCGCAGCTTTGTGCCAGGGCGACTGTGAGGAAGATGGCCTGCTCAGTCCTTCTGGGACCGTCCCTCGGCCTCCCAGCACTCTCCCTGCGGTTTTCCCCGTGCTTCCAGGTCTGGGCAGCATCTGCTTGCCAGCCCACAAGAGGGCCAAGCCCGGGCCATGTAGACGGAGGAGGAGGAGGAGGAGGAGGAGGAAGACGAGTCAGAGGGAGAGAGTGCGACCTGAGCGACATGGAGATCACCGAGGAGCTCCGCCAGTACTTCGCCCAGACCGAGAGGCACCGGGAAGAGCCGCGGCGGCGGCAGAGGCTGGACAAGGAGCGCCTGGGCAATTACGTGTACGCCGACCCGCGACCTGTGCTACGACACGCACCGCTCGAGGGGGAGCCCCCTGCCGAGCGGCCTGGCGAGCAGCATGCGGCCGAGATGAAGCGCCTGTACGGGGACGGCGCCACCACGATCCAGGCCATGGAGGCCGCCATGCAGCTGAGCTTCGACAAATACTTTGACCGAAAGCCGCCCAAGTACTGGTCGATCATCCCGCTGAAGTTCTGAACCCTTCTGGTCCTTGTTCTCTTCATCTCCTGTGTGTTTTCTTGGGGAAAGAGGACTCGATACTGAAAAATCCACATGCTCCCCAAAGTCCCAGGGTCCATCCTGAGGGATATGCCGGCCACTTTGAAGGCCACTTTGAAGCGGCAGGGCTGTGCTGTTGTCAACATAGATTTTTATGTTAATGGTAGTTTTCAGTCCATTAAAGCTCTCACTTAGGAAAAAAGTAATTAAAATATTTTATAATTAAAGAAGCTTATTGAAGCCTTATTTGTAATAACAAATTAGGAGAAAAGCTAGAAATTAAATTATGGTACATGTATAAAATACTGTATTAAATCAAAAACTTTTCAAATAATTTATAATGCACGTTTCTATTTCCTAAGGTTTAAAAAAAATAAAAAATAAATACATGCATATCTTCTTATATACAGTCATGTACTGTATGACAGTATTTCAGTCAACCAGAGGCTGTATATGACAGTGGTCCCATAAGGTTATAATGGGAGTGAGAAATTCCTGTGGCCCAATGACATAGTCATAGCTGTCAAAGGGGCACAAATACATTACCCATGTGTTTGTGGTGGTGCCAGTGTAAACACACCGACTGCACTGCCAGTCATATAAAAATAAAATTACACTAGTAGGCAGTACCATTTAGGTTTGTGTATGTGCACTCTGTGGTGTTCTTGCAATAAAACAGCCTAACAGTCCCTTTCTCAGAAGGTATCCTCGTTAAGCAGCATGTGACTGTATGTTGTAATCCTATATGCACTCTAATGTCAATTTAAAAATTTATAAATGGAGTTCGGGGCGCGGGGTCTCCACGAAGGTGACGCAGCCATGGCAGCAGGAGAGAGCATGGCTCAGCGGATGGTCTGGGTGGACCTGGAGATGACAGGACTGGACATTGGGAAGGACCAGATTATTGAGATGGCCTGTCTGATAACTGATTCTGATCTCAATATTTTGGCTGAAGGTCCTAACCTGATTATAAAACAGCCAGATGAGTTACTGGACAGCATGTGAGATTGGTGTAAGGAGCATCATGGGAAGTCTGGTCTGATCAAAGCCATGAAGGAGAGTACGATGACACTGCAGCAGGCGGAGTATAATTTCTGTCCTTTGTCCGACAGCAGACTCCGCCCGGGCTCTGTCCACTTGCAGGAAGTTCAGTTCACGCAGACAAGAAGTTTCTTGACAAATACATGCCCCAGTTCATGAAGCACCTTCTTTATAGGATCATTGATGTGAGCACTGTTAAGGAGTTGTTTAGACGCTGGTACCCAGAGGAATACGAATTCACACCCAAGAAGGCTGCTTCCTACCGGGCACTTGATGACATTAGTGAGAGCATCAAAGACCTTCAGTTTTACCGGAACAACATCTTCAAGAAAAAAAAACAGAAGAAGAGGAAAATTATAGAAAATGGGGAAAATGACAAGACTGTGAGTTGATGCCAGTTGTGCTGCCACCACATAGTCCTCTGGAGGCAACTTCTGGTGGTTTTTTTGTTTTGTTTTGTTTTTTGGTTGTGCATACTGATTGCTTGGCAGAACACCTTCTCTCAATTAATTTGCATCTCCTGATTATTCAAGCAGACGGCTCCTGAAATGTTATTTTCCTCCTAACACACTGTTTTCATTTATGACATAGCAGCTCCTTTCTAAGTATCGGGTCATGTCCATCCCTTGGTACACACCTGCATTCTTTGAGACCATTTCTTTGGTTTTAAAAAACAATAATAAAACTAGTTCTCTTGAAATGCAAAAAAAAAAAAAAATTTATAAATGGGGACAAAACGGGATGAGGACTAAACGTATTTATTGTAAGTCATAATATCACAGTCAGGCTACATTGTTACCTATATCAGCAGTTACTTTTTATTGCTGAATAGTATTACCCAGTGGTAGTAACCTCTAACAAGCTATATAGTTCTATTTTATTGAGGAGGAGAGCTCTCAGATCAACTCCTGCTTTGTAGCTGATTCTTCCTTTGTCAATAGGAGCCTAGTGCTACACTGAGCTGCTTTTCTCCCAGCTTCAAAAAAGAAGGGGATTTCTGGAGGTAAACTGAAAGGAGTCAAAAAGATCAAGATGGGTGAATATTGAGAAATCAGTTGACTCAGAACCTCAATAACTAACTACTTAAAGATTTCATTTGATCTTAAAGCCAATGTATTTCTTTCAGCTATAGCTTTCTCCTTTCCTAACTCCTTTCTTTCTTCAAAGGCTCTCCATTGTGGTCTAAATATCCTTCCTAAGTACATAAAATTAGGAAATGGATCATTTTTTAGCAATTCTATCTATCTGTCTGAGTAGTTGTCTGCAGAAGAAGGGTACAAAGGAAGATGGGAGGGAGGCCATAAATTGTTTCTTCCTAGTCAACATTCTGAATTTCAGCATTAGTGGGACTTTTGGTCTAGGAGACCAGTTGTGGCCCTTAGCCTTCCAGCATTTCTGCAGACCTATCGGTTCAACCATTGGAATTGCATCAGATAAAGGATCTGGGGTTTGTTTAAGGAACTCACTTTTGACACCAAAAAGCCATCATTTATTTGGTTCACAGATGTGTTTTGTCAACCTCTATGTTGCAGGTTCTAAAGATGCAATAGTAAACAAAAAAGAAGATACCCACCCTTTAAAAACTTATAATTTACACAGAGGTGGGCAAACTTTAAACATGTATTTACAAACTAATAAATACTTTTTAGGAAAAGCATAGGTACAGCTGTAACGGAGGGGCCTGACTTTGTCTAGCAAATTTAAGAGCTTTAGGAAGCGTGTTGCATTTAGCAGATACCAAGAGAATAGTAATTGAGCTGAGTTCTAAAAGTTGAATAGAATTAACTAAGATTAAGCAGAAGGGAATGGTTATTCCAGTCAAAGGGAAAAACATGTGAAAAGAAGCTAAGAATGAGAAGGCATTATGGCAGAAAACAAAGAAAGAAGGGGAATCGTGGCATAATACAAGCTTAGAAGTAAGCTGAGGCCAGGCCATCATGAAGGACCCTACAGCAAGGCTTGTCACTTTGCAAATAGACTTTCCAAGTGGCGATGGGGAATTAACTAAGTAGGCAGGATTCTAAAACTATATAAATGCATAGATCATTTCTTAATATGTGTGTCAGAGAAGCAGAAATAGACAGTTCTACCCAAGACATCAGAAGCATGGCTTCTCCAGAGAATGGGGAGATTGAAGCAAGAAGGCAGAGTATATTCAAATCTAAATCTGCAGAATCTAGTAATTCAAACATTACTGAAATAGCAGGAGTCAAAGAACCTTGGGATGCTTTCAATGTTGTATTTCCAGTGTCAGTATTTATAAAGTCTTATTTATTTTATTTATTTATTTATTTGGTGGTTCCCTGGCTGGGAATCGAACCCAGGCCGCAGCGTTGAGCGCTGGAGCCTAGCCACTACACCACCAGGGAACCTCAAGTCTTACCTTTCTACCCATGTCCTATTTGAAAAGCAAATTTAAGAGCTTTAGGAAGCGTGTTGCATTTAGCAGGGGGTGTGAGAGTGCCAGTGTCTGCAGTCTCCCCCACGAGCCATGGATTTTGCTGTTGCTCGGTTTTCCTGGGTAGTTTCTGAATTGGTAAAGTTGGATCCCTTTGGGGGGGTCCTTTCATTCTTCTTTGAGTTTGGTAGTAGCAATAGTTGATTAATTACTAGAAGCCATGCCATCTGTGAAAAATTTTAAAGCACATAAAATATCACAAGTTAGGTGTGCTTTGTAATATTCTTTCATGTAGCAAGATAGATATTGCCTGAGAGTACACCAAAGATACTGTTCTACTTGACTGTTTCCTCAGTTGCCTCAAGGATAATAATTTTCATTCTAGAAGCATACATGAGAAAGCAATTCATTGCATACCTTAAGGCATCAGGACTTAATTCTCTTCCTGGATCCCAGTCAAGAAAGCTTCTAGGGTATCCAGAGAGCATTTACTTGTGTGCTCATTCTGCATTAAGGTATTTTTACTATAATGACATACATTACCTAGAAATACGAGGGCTGTCTGGAAAGTATCCAGGCATGTAATGTGAAAAATAGAAGCATTTATGGCTGGAGTTTTTCTGGACAGCCCTCATATACTGAAGATACTAACTATGATATGAGATTCTGAAAATCATTATAGTATTTTTCTGAAAAAAAATACAGCATTTACACTGGAACTGAAATGGTAAAGGAATTCCTGTATATAACATTCTTTGACTTTATAAAAGCCCTTGAAAGACAATTGGAAATTTAGTATATTAACCAGAAGTGACTTGAGGAATCCTGAGTTGGTAAGCACATCTGGGTGCTGGGCAGATGGCGCCCTTGGAGAGGGCACACAGCTTCTGGCATCCCTACATCCTATAACTTGCTCTGTGTTTCTCTTCCTTTGGCTGTTCCTGAGTGGTAGCCTTTCCAATAAACCAGCGAACATTTTTTTAATGGCTTGAGTAAAAACCTAACTGTTATTGAGAGCATAAACATTTTCCATGGATTATGGCAACAAAAGTACAAGTAAATAACGAGAGCACTTTTGTAATTATATTAGATGGTATATACTTTTCCTACTGGCATTTTAAGGTGTTGGGGAACATGTTGCAAAAAACTGGTCCATCATAATTCTGACTTCACTAAATTTATACTGTAATACAGAATGTCTTCATCTGTGATGAAAACAAATTGTAAACTTAATTTTTGTATAGATTTCTCATCCATACATTTGTGTTGTACACCATACAATGAATGATTCCTTTTGTATACCAGGGCGTCCAAAAAATGTATACACATTTTAAGAGATGTTCTCTATATATTACTTTTCAAATTTGAATTGAATTACAGTAGCGATGTATAGTATGACATTTGCTCAAAAGATTGCGTTAATCAAATGAATGCGAGCGTCACCATGCGACAGGCAGGACAGAGAATATGGCAGGAGCGGAGTTGCCATTTGAGGATCGCAAGACCCCTTTGAAATTTGAGAATGTTGTTTGAGTTTCCCCCACGTTTTCCTGACTTAACACCCCTTGACTCTACCTACGGGGAACCTTAAAGGATGTGACGTACTATAGAAAACCAGCTACACTGGTGGTACTTTGGGAAGAAATTGAAACAGCACGTGTAGCAATACAAGTGGACACTTCAGTCAGTGTTGCTCAATCAGTAGTTCGCCGTAATCAGAAGTGTCTGGACGCTGACGGTAACCACTTTGAGCACCTCTTGTAATTGCAGGTCAAATGTGACTTGTATTCATCTTTGTTAATGGTATATATTGAGTACTACAATTTTAATACAGTTTTTTCCTTTCTTAAAATGTGTGTACTTTTTTTGGCACCCTCTGTATATCATTGATCAGTATATCTCTTAGAATAACAGAAAAGAAAAAGAGGATACTATGTTCATTTTATTCCCTAGATCAGTACAATGGAACAGGAATTTTCAATAAAGGAACATGGGTTTGAAGTTCAGTTGAGAGAGATGGAAGACAGTAATCGGAATTCCATTGTTGAACTGAAGCATCTCTTAGCGACTCAACAGAAGGCAACCAAGAGGTGGAAAGAAGAAACAAAGAAACTTACTGAAAGTGCCGAAACAAGAATCAGTAATCTCAAGTAAGGCCACTGTGCATTAACTGTCTGATGCATTTTACAGAAGAAAGTATTTAACCTTTAGTTTGAGGTCAAACTTTGCGTAAAAATTTATCATTCTGGACCTTGTACTTATATTTTTTATTCAGCAAATATTTCTTAAACTACCATGAGAAACATTAAGCACTATAAACCAAAGTTAATACTGTATATTTTCATCAGTTTTATGCATAGTCTGAAAAATATAATTTTTGTTGAACATGGCAGTTTAGAATCTTAATGCTATTTGCATATAAGTGTAACAAAATTATGTTGTATAATTGCAACAGAATTTGTTTGGCCTGCAAATCCTAAAATATGTGCTCTCTGGCCCTTTAAGGATAAGTTTGCTGACCCCTGCCCAGAAAGAACATGAGCTTTTATGCTGAATGAAATGGGATTCTATAGAGGGCTTGGAGCCAAGTGATATGATCAGGCTGAAATGCTCAACAGACCAGAACCTAAATGTGCGCTGTTGTGAATTCTTTCCAGGGCATAGGAAGCATCAGTGCTCCAATATTCTGCTTATTTTTCTCATAATGACATTTTATTCAAAGATTGCCTTGGGGCTTTTCACTGTATTTTCATTTATTTAATGCTTTTGAGTGTTGTACATTTCTTAATGGATTGATTAATCTAAATGACATAATATAGTTTTACTGGACCCAAACATATGCTAACAACATCTCCCCTCAGTCAGCACAGTGAACAATAATAATATATCTTGGTGAAAACTAGGCTTTGAATAACTTGCGTCTTACACAGAATTTACTTGTGTCTGTGGTCATTACAGCATCCTGGAAGTTGAAATGGATTGTAGCTACAAAATTAATCAATTAGAACTGTTGCAGGAATTGGCATGAGGATCAGGGGAATCAATGTTGCCTTCTTCTCCAACACATTAGTCCTAACTAAGAAACATTAGCAGTTGATCTTAGTATTATTTCTTAACTAAAAGACATATGCTGATACTCTTGTGTTTTAACCCTATTTCCTTGAGTGAAGTATAGTGAATCCACGTGCAGATCAAGGGAGAGAAACTGGAAAGAGTTTTAGTTTCTGTGCTTAGTGCTCCTAAGGGAGAACCGAGCACACCACCTGAGACCTCCAAAGGGGAGGTCAGTCTCTTTACTGGGGCTTCCTCCAGGAGGAAGAGGCAGGGCATACAGGTTTAGGACTGGCTCGTTTGAATCACTTCAGCGGGCTCTGAGGCACAGAGACTATGCTAGGTTGTTGGAGATCTAACCTTGGGGCAGCAAAGGCAGGTGTCCAGTGGCCCAGAATGAGAGCTACCTAAGGGAAGTAGTTGAGAGTGTGAATGTCACCAGCTGCTCAACAAGAGAAACTAACTGGTCTCTAGCTAGAGCCTCAAAACGAAGTGAAGACAGCCTTTAAAAACAACTGTGGGAGTTCCGTGCTGGTGTAGCAGCTTAAGGCTTTGGCACTGGCACTGTCAGCGCTGCGGCCTGGGTTCGATTCCCGGCCAGGGAACTACCCACATACTACAAAAAAGAATAATAAAATCATTTAAAAAAAAAAAAAAAAAAACAACCTTGGAGCAACTAATAGTGTAGTGGCCTAGGATAT
This sequence comes from Lyroderma lyra, assembly GCA_004026885.1. NCBI lineage: Eukaryota > Metazoa > Chordata > Mammalia > Chiroptera > Megadermatidae > Lyroderma > Lyroderma lyra. Next base: position 148,125 of record PVJL010000940.1, read on the forward strand.
AAGGCCTCATTATTTGAATGGGCTAGAAGTGCCTAACTTTGATTTATTTGTACCATAGTGTGGAAATGGGAGATGAAAAGGTGTCAGTTTCTTGTATTGGCTGAGATCTTTAAAATACCTTGAAAATGCACAAGAATTTGTAACTGGATTTCTTGCTTTAGGGAGTGACTGCTTGTGCTGAGGCTGGCCTGTGAAGATTTAACATCCCATTTCTAGCATAGCTCTTCCGTCCGTCATTATGCTTTGATGACTAGAAACTGTAGACCTTCTCGGAGAAAGCTTTTGTCACTTGGCAGACATTCCACATCAAGTTTAAGAGAAAGGCAATGCCACCCCTTTGTGTGTCCCATTACATTTGATTTTTCCATAGTTTTCAGGGGGAATAAAGTAATGAATAAATCAATCAATATAAAGCTCATTAAGAGTTTATACACTTACCTTTTTGTATATTACTAAATTTAACTGAAAATATCCAAATTTTCTAGGATTCGGAATTTTAGTACACTTTTAAAAGTATTCGGCAGGATCATTAACATCTTGGCTGGCTACCTCTTCAGCTCTATTAAGTTCAGAATTACACATTGCAACCACTCTTTTCTAAGCATTCTGCTAGATGATAGAAACACACAGATGAATGAGGCAAGGCCTTCAGAAGTTACTCTTTCCCATTACCCACATTTGTTTTCCCTCAAAGTATTCATTACTGATGAATTTTTATACTTCTTTCCGTACATTTTTAAATTTTCTTTCTTCCCCATGAGAATAGCAGCTCCATAAAGTAACTTGTCTCTTCTGTTTGCCACCATATCCCTAGACCCTGAAAGAGGGTTCAGCCCTAGTATGTACTCAGAGCATGTGTGTTGAATGAATGAGTGAATGAGTGAATGAAAGCTAGTGAATTTCTCAATTACTGTTTCTTTTCTAGGCCAAATTCTCCTTCCAACTTTTACCCTTCCTGCAGAATCTTAGTTTTTGAAACGCACTTGAACTTGTGAAACACGATAAAGCATAATGTGCCCTACTAATAAAGAGACTGCGTCACTAAGAAACTTGAATTCCTAAGAAACTTACAGCACTTCCTCATAGTAAAACTTGTTTCTCATCTTACAAACTTTTTTTTACAAACTTTTGAAAATGCTATTTATTCTAAGAACTATTATTTTTAGGACTGTTGATGATTAAGGAATACATAGGCCAGGACGCAGGCACTACGATTGAGTGAAACAATTTTTAAAAAGCAGCACTTCCCATAATCCAGGTCATACTTTTAGAGGAGAAAATATTACAGAAAACAATGTGGCTAGGACATTTATCCAATCATGTTTAACCTCCTAAAATCGAAATGAGAACACATCGGTCACCTATTACAGAGCTCTGAACTGCACAGATGTCCACAGGCACCAGCCCAGCAGCCACTACTGACACACAATATTTGTTGAATTAATATGAAGATTTGAGCATAAATATTTATGTAAACATGGAGTCCACGGCATAGTGCTGGGCACTGATAAGTGTTCTGGAACTGTGTATAGGCAATTTATGGGAGAAGCACTGAAATGGGACTTTTGAGGGCAGACCAAGGAGAGAGCCCCTCCCGCCTGAGTTGTGAGATGCAATGGCAGCTTCACGAGGAGCAAAGGAGGGATCTCTGCATGTGCTGACTTAAGGGAGTTACCGAAGCGAGTCCTGGAACTGCTGTCTGTCACGGTGACGTCGTCATTCTTTTGAACACTGGAAATTATTTGTTTTTCATGGGGTTTTGGGGTGGTATTTTTAGCTAAAATTCAGATGCTGTGGAAGCAGCCTTATCATTTCCAATAGTCAGGACCTTGCAAACAGCCTGGATGTGGCCACCAAAGGACTGGGGGACAGGCTGCCCCGGCTCCCCGGCTCTGTGTCAGAATGGTTTTCAAAGCCACTTGCCTCTGTCCTCACCACCCCCACCTGAAGTCCAGGCCACCGGTCTCTTACTTGGGTTACTGCCACAGCCTTCTGACTGGTTTCTGGAACCCCAACGCATTTTCCCTCTAATCCATTTGTCACACTGTGCCAGAGATCACTTTTATGATATAAATCTTGTTAATGCATTGCACATTCCCATCCCTTTACAGCCACAATTAGGAATAAGTCAGCCATGGGGATTCTCTCACCTAGCCCTTACATGTCTTCCAATCTCATTTCTCATCACTCTCCACTTTTTATTACTCTCTTCTACTTAAGAAAATGTTAAAGGAACCTCCATCACTTTCAAGTTCTCTTTATTGTAACAAAAATAAGAAATAAACAGTACCCATTTTAAAGAGCAACATTATATCCAGACCACTCAGTCCTTTAAAAATAGCTGCTAGGCAACGAGTCAGCCAGTGCTTCCCTCTGTTGAACCACAGCGCAGCGGAGGAGGGTGAGGAGCAGACACTGTAAGCATCGCTTTGCTGTTTCCCAGTGAGGATAGTCGCACCTTGTGGAAGGCAGTGGCAGCGAGCAAAACAGACCTAAGTCCCTGCCGTCGTGGAGAACCCGTAATAGGGGAGGCAGCCTGTACGTAAGTGAAGTTAAATATATAATGTGATAGGTAAAGTAAGTGCGTGCTACAGAGAAAAGGCAAGTGGAAGGGGAGCAGGCGGCATGTGTTCAGAGGAAGTGCCACTTTGCATGGATCAATGGGGTGAGCATCCTCATTTTCCTGTGCACCCCCATCGTCCGTTCACCATCAAGCCCCAGTTCGCCCCTGCCCGCTGCCCTCTTGGGGACTTCTCCCGGTGTGCTGTGGGGGCGCTGCTGGTCTCACTACAAGTCTATGATCACGAAGCGGGCCCTGAGGCTGCCCTGCAGTCAGTTTGTGTGTCCTCCTCTCCCTGATAACTGCTGAACTCCCTCTTGTCTTTCCTCACACCTTTTCTTACTCATCCCCATCATCTTTGAGTTGATAACCTCTGTTCTTCTCTCTGGGAAAAGAGAAGCAATCAGAAGAGAACTTCCAGGACTCCTGTTGTGACTAATGGATTTACTCTGCTACCAAGTTTTTTTGCCATTTAATTTTCAATGTATTAATTCCTTATTTATTTTACTATTTCTATGAATTTTAATTTATATCACACTCAATTTGTATGTCATTGCTAGGAACTCACATTGTGCTCAAAGCTTATTAAGTAATGTTTTAGAATTAGTATGGATTTTTCAATTATCCTTTGGCACATAACGGAAAGCATTGTGTTCATTTTATTTCCAGTTTACACAGAATCCTAGAACACTGTGAATGTCTCCCAAAATAGTCTCCATCTTTTATGCATAACTCTTAATGTGACAGCCTTTAGATATTGAAAAACATAAGCTTTAAAATCATATATTTATAAACAGCCTTAAACAACAAACTACTGAAGTACCAGTTTTTAAAGCTCTGAAAAATTTCTGCACAATGTGAGTGACTTACTGAAGATCTCAGTGTGGGAGTCACTTGGGGTATATAAAAAGCTAAAACCCTAGATTCAAATCCATCGTCTGCCCCATAAATGTGATTATGTATAAACCCTGTATTTTTGGGGGGCTTCAATTTATCATCTATGAGAATAAAAATGGCACTAGATTGCTAGGGTTAGTTATGAAATAGTGTAAATATCAAAACATCTTATAAATTGTAAAGCATCATGCAAGTAATACATATTATTATTAGAAATATCCTATACTCAGGTTTTCTTAGGTTTTTAATTGCCTTACTCCCGCGGAATTGCTAGTCCTTGATTTTCCTGGAGATATTCTCAGTATCCTTTTCAGTTCTTATCATGATCTTATCTTTTCAAGTTCAAATGGACATTAATTATTGTCACTGCTTTTCCATCTGCCATTCTAGTTCAGTGTAACACAGTTTTTAATAAATCCATGGTAACTACATAGGGGAGAATACTTCTCTGAATGCTCTTATTAAAGACGAGAGAAAAAGAACCAGATTTTTCCAGCCATCAGCTCTGCTGCTGTTGTGACAATCTCGTATTTGTTCCAGGGACTAGAGCACTGTTTTTACCAAATTTTAAAAGTTTCCATGTTCTATGACATTTTGATAGGTTGAAGAATATTATTTAAAAGTAAATCAGTTGTCAAAAGTACATACGTTACACTCTTTGCATGCTTTAAAATTTAGTCGTTTCTTTAGAAACTTTTTTACAAAAATTGGTATGCTAAAGTATTTCTTGGTTATACGACAAGTTTTATAAAATTATAAAAATGTGAGAAAGCATGATGTTCTGACAGGTTTCATTGTATATATTTAGGATTTTGCATAGGAAAATCTGGTTTTTAGAGGATGTAGTTAACCTTTGCTTGTATGTTTAAACCACAGGGTTGCAAATGAAGTACATTCCAATATACTAAGAGAGACATTCTGCATGTGTCTGCTGTATCACTAAAAATGTGTTAGCAATGCTCTGACATGTCGAAATTAAAATGTTTACTTTCAAAATAGAAAATATTTTCACAAGATTTTGCATTAAGATGACTTGCTTTCATAAAAGGATTATATATGAAATAATGCTGAGAAACTATGCTATTTTTAGCACATAAGTAGGCAGCACAGCGTTGTATATTAAGAACACTAACTCAGGAGTCAGGCAAACCTGAATTTGAATCCTACCTAGCCCCAACCATTTACACTTATCTATAAATCCCATGTATTATCTTAGGGTTTTATTTATCTGGTAACAAACATGTAAGGGGTTAACTCCATGCCTGGTAAGTAAAATATTTAGGAAGGAAACAGTAAACACCGAGTTTAGGGAATAGCCTTTAAAAATGCTAAGACATTGTTGTATTCCAAGTAAATCAGGATACAATGACTGGGATATGTATATGAGAAGTTTATGTGCTCATTTCATTTTTAATTGTACAAAAAGCATTACTAGTTCTAGAAAGCACTAGATTTTAGAAAGCAAGAGCATATTATATGAATTGTATCCCTCCTCTTTGGAGACAATAATAATACAGAATAAACTACAGATCAATACATTAAAAAAGCAAATGGCTCATTTGATGCATTTGACTTTCCCTGTAAGGGTTTATCTAGATTACCACCAATTTATGCATCCCATCATTCACATAAAAGTGTTTATTAATAACTGACAGAAATGAACTTTTTCAGATTAGGTCTCAAGCAATGTGCCATTACTGAGCCATATTAATCATCAAAGCTTTCCCCCTGAAAATATGCCTTGTAAAAATATGTCCCCTTTACTTCATAACAATTAAGTTCTTATAAATTGGCGGTTTTCTTGCTTCTGTGTGTCCGCCTATTTACCACAGTTAAAGAGCATTAGAGCTAAACACCAGCAAGCCGCACCTCTCTGGACTGGCTTTGCGATCTTGGGAAACCTGCTCCTTCTGACAGCTGACAGCTAAATATGATTACCAGGTTCCTGTGCTTTCTTAAGATCTACTCATACATCAGGATAGCCATAGTAAATGTAACACCAAACAATTAAATCAAACAATTTTTCCATAGAGGGAAGCCTTCCCTATTAGTATCAAGAGCTTTTAGAAATTTGAGTTCCTCTATGGCACCTGCTTTCAGCTAGACGTTAGCTGTAGTTTATACAGTTTTATGTATTCATTTATAATTATTCCCTTGTAGGTGCTCTTCTATGTTGAAATGTATGTAATACAGAGAATTTTGAGCTTCTGAGAGAATATTAATAGTTGCTTATTAATGTACAACATCTGTAACTAAGGTATCTTTATTAGTCTTACTTTGAATGATAAATTATTTTCATAGATTAAATTAAAAAAACCTCTATGAGAAAAAACTGAGATGATATTTGTCCTGCCAGATATCAAAATATATAAAGCGGTGTGGTGATCTTGCCCAAGGATAGCTCATTGGAACAGAATACAGAAGAAGAGAAACCATGTAAAATTGGAAATTTTGTTCATGATATTGTGGTATTTGAAATCAGTGGTAAAAAGATGATGTCTGAAAAATTTTAAATCATTTAGAATATTTCTCATTTCATATATAAAATAAATTCCAGATGAGTTAAAGAGCTAAATAAAAAAAAGAAGATATTAAAAGAAATAAGATTATTTTTATTATGTTGGACTAGAACATTTTTTTCTAATTAAAACACAAAACCCAGAATCCAAAAGAGAAAAATAATTATTAATTGATTTAATCATAAAAATTAAAATTCTATATGAAGAAAGATGTCAAAGATAAGAGATGACAGAAAGTAAGGGATTAACATGCAGAATCCATCAAGAATTCAATAATTAAGAAACAGATTAACACTCAATCAACTGATAGACAAAGCATGTAAACTGGAGCTCACAAAAGCCAAAGAACAAAGCTCTTTTAATCACATCAAGCCAGGCCCAGCCACACGATTCACTGAAGTTATACAAATGTAAACAATACATTTACCCAGCAAGTTGGCAAAAACATACAAGATGGTTAGCACGCAGTGCCTGCAAATGAGGTGAAACAGGAGGGAGTACATCATATTGGTGGGAGTGTGACCTGGCAGATGCTTTTAGAAGAAGGCAGTGTGGCGGTGTCTTAACAACACTTCAGTGACACACCCTTTTGCCATGGCAGTCATGGGAGTCTGCCCTTCAGAGGAGAGACTCGCATGTGTGCAAACATGCAGTCGCATGCGGGAGACTGCCCTTCAGAGGAGAGTTGCATGTGTGCAAACACACAGTCACATGCAGAAGACTGCCCTTCGGAGAGACTTGCATGTGTGCAAACATGCAGTCACATGCGGGAGACTGCCCTTCAGAGGAGAGTTGCATGTGTGCAAACACACAGTCACATGCAGGAGACTGCCCTTCGGAGAGACTCGCATGTGTGCAAACATGCAGTCGCATGCGGGAGACTGCCGTTCAGAGGAGAGACTTACATGTGTATGAATGAAGGCCACTGGGCAGTTTTGAAAGAAGTCACCTGGTCAGATTTTTTTTTTAAGATCACTCTGGCTTCTAGACGGAAAACTAGAAGTGAGTAAAAAAGCCGGGGAAGGACTGAGAAGGTTATTGCAAGAGTCTTGTTAAGAGACAATGGTGGCTTAGACTAAAAAAGAGATAGGTGGACTAGTTGGGAGTCTTTTCTCCTTTAGAGGTAATAGTCTGTGTTGATAGATGTGGAGGATGAAGGAAAAGAGGAATCAGGGTGATTCCAGTGGTAGTCTGTACGTGCTGTTTACTTCTAGGGTTGTCCCTTCCCAACTCCCCACCTGAACACATTTCCTTCCTTCCAGACCCACCTCAAATACCATTTTTCTGTAAGCCATTCCTAATTCCCCTGACGGATTGAGTCTTTCCTTTTCCTGCACTCCCACGCCGCTCTGCTCATTCTTCTTTAGGGTGCTCGGGGAGGTAGAGTACAACCGTCATTTACGTCCATGTCTTCCGCAAGACTGAGAACTAACATCTTGCCTGGCATGGAGGTGTTTAATAAAATGGTATTTAATGAATCATTGAATATACTGTATGTACTATTTTCTCCTCTTGTCCAAAACTATATACATATAATCACACAGCATTTGAGCCCAAGGAATTCCCTTTAATCTCGAAAATATTATTCTTGGCTATACGTGTATCTGTAACGTTTGGCCGCCATAACTGCTTTTTTTTTTTTTTTTAATTAACAGGATGAGAGGCAGCTGCAGGTACTGGCAGATTACAAAATATGTAATTACTAAAAGTAACTGAAGCATATTATAGTATAATTCAACAGAAAAAAAAAAAAACATCTGGCACATGCTGTTACTTTGTCACGAGAGATTCGAAGAAAGCTCTTGCTGCCTGCAGCTGGCAGATCCATCATTTCCCTGCAACGAACAGTACACCTTTTGTTCCTAATTCTCTCCTCTGACATAGGATAGGGCCTTGTGTGCATTACTCTTCAGTCGTCACTGAAGGATTTCGTGCCCTGAGGAAGTTTTCCCTTGTGCTGTATCAACCAAAATGTGCACGGCTCATTCTTGTCTTAAATTGTGCCTCAATAATAACAGAATGATCTGAGCAGTTGCAGTAATTAATGGTAAAGCCTGAGATATCAGCCCGGATTTCAAACTTCCATCCATCTCTTAAGGAACCATAACTCCTCTTATTTTATATAAAGTATTACTGGTGTTTTGAAAGAAATTAATACATTACAGGGGAAACTGCTCTGAACCTTGTCACTGTACCTTTTTAGTTACAAATGCCAGTGATTCTGAGAACCCAAGTAGTTTTAGGGTGGAAGTTCTCTCTTTCCACATGGGTTAAGATATCCATTTCTGTGACAGAGGCAAACAGAAAAGGGCTCATTGTTACTACAAAACAGCTTCTAATGCTGACCATTCTGAAGTAATCTATACTTCCAACTTGATACTGAACATTTCCATAGGTACCTCAAACTCAATGTAGTCAAAACCGAACCCACTACTTCCTGCCGAGCCCGTTTCTATTCCATCGTGTATTTCCCATTTCCGTGAGTGGTAACATCTACTCAGTTGCTCAAGCAAAACTCCAAATGTCACTCTGAAAGCCTTCTTCTCGTATCCCTAGATCAAGTGCTACTGATTCTACGCGCCTCCCCCAAATATCTCTTGAACTGTCCATTTCCCTCTACTAGTTCAGGAGGTCAACACTGTTCACCCGAGTTGCTGCTATAAACCCTAATTTACTACAGTCAAATTTCCTTGTTATTTTTCCTGCTATAATCAAGATGTTCTGATACTCAAATCTAATCATGTCAGTTTTCTCTTTAAAATACTTCAGCACCTCCCCAGGGTACTGATGATAAAATCTCAATTTCCTATCAAGCCAGAAGGTCCTTTGCAATTGGTATTTTCCTGTGTTTTTAGCTTCTTCCTCTCTGACTCTGGCACCCACCTCCATGTAACTCTCTAGGCCCCATTCATTCTGGACTTCTTTCAGTTTTATAAATTTATTTTCTTATTTTCTGGTCTTCACACATGGATTTGATTGTAACACTCTTCTTTTCCTTACCCTGATTTTGTCCATCTAACTTCTATTTATCTTTCACATTTCAGCTTAAAAGCCTACTTCCTCTGGAGGGAGAGCTCTAATCCCCTACTCCTCCATGTGTGTTCCCATAGCACTGGACTTTTTATAGCATTTACTGCCGATATTATAAACCTAGTAGCTTTTCAGTATTTCTAGTATTTCTGAGTTTCACCATGGCTCTGACTGGATCTTGTCACTCCCCCACCCCAAACCTTACCTCCCCAGCACCAGTACAGAATGTAGGATGTAACAGGCACTCCTTTTACTATGAATATTTATTGAATTGAATGAACTTTACAATTCCTCCCATCTTATCCTACGATCAGCACTTAAAATGAGATGCTGTGAGGAAATTCACCCACTCCTTTATAGCTGTGAGTTCATTCTTCAAATAACTTTTTAAAATAAGCTTCTTATGAATGATTTTTATAAATAAAGCTCTAAATCATATAGGTTTTTCTAGCAGTAGCCTCCCCAATTTATTATACCGCTTGATGGCTACTGTAAACATGGAATCACTGATCTAATTCATTGAGAGCAAGTAGGTAGTAAGACCTTCAACAAAGCAAGTCACAGGCTATCAGAAATGTTATCATGAGTGGACTAGTTAGTTGACTATGTGCAATTAACTAAGGTTTGTCCAGATTAAAAACCACCTTATATATGCCAGGCACTGTGCTAATAAGCCTTGTGAACACAGCGGCCCTTTTGGAGCTTTCATTCTAGTGGGGGGAGACAAATAATAAGGGGGGGGGGGGTAAACCAACACATAAACAAGATAGATTTGGATGTCTTAAGTGGTAAAGAAAATAAATGGGGTGATTTGAAAACAGTAACTGGGGACATAGTGGGCACGGAAGGAGGTGGACCATTTTTCTATTATAAATAACCAGAGAAGTGGACATTTAATCTGAGGCCTGAGTGGTGAGAAGAAATCAACTATACAGCAAAGCCAGGAAAACACTGCCAGCAGATGGGAGAGGAGCGAGTGCGCAGGTGCAGGGTGAGAAGGCGCAGACCCACGTGACTGAGGTCCAGTGAGTGAGGAGGGAGCCTGCCAGAAGGAAGAGGTGCAAGCAGGAGGCAGGTCAAGGGACTCTTGGAGGCTATTTTAAGAAAGATGTTTTTACTTACTTTAAGGAAGACTGTTAAGTTAAAGTCCCAAGTACAGCAATGGGAAGTCACTAGGGAATTTGAAACATCCGTAGATCTTTAAAAGACCACTTTAGACCAGTTTTCCACATTTATGGAAAACAGACTTGAGAACAGGCAAAAATGGAGTCAGGGAGACCCGATGTTAGATCAGGTATGTCCAACCTGCGGCCCAACACAAATCCGTAAACTTTCTTAAAACATTTTAAAAATTATGCACAGACCTCTTTTTAGCTCATCAGCTATTATTAGTGTTAGTGTATTTTATGTGTGGTCCAAGACAATTCTTCTTCCAAGTGTGGCCCAGGGCAGCAAAAGGTAGGACACTGCTGTGTTAGAGTATTACAATTTTCCAGGCAATGGATGATAGTGGCTTACAAGTGTTGTTGGTAGAGATGGAGAAAAGTGGGCAGTTATGCAATATATTAGGGAGGTAGAACAGAACTTACTGATAATCAAATGTACAGGATAAGGAAAAGGGAGAAATCTAAGATGACATATAAGCTTTTGAATGGAGCATCTGGGTAGATGACAATGCCATTCACTGGGAAGGAGGAAACTTGGGAAAGAATAGATAAGAAACAGTTTCCATTTGGGTCAGGTTGCACTTAAAGTGCTCATTCATGTTCCTCTAAGTCATGGACTACATTAGGTCATTTCAGGAGAATGTGCAGATAGGGAAAGAGAGAACCTGGGACTATGATGAAGGGTTCTCCAATATATCAAAAGCTGCCTGCCTGCTCTGAGCTGTGTTGTTTTTAGTTAACTGAATGAGATCTGAAACCTTAGCATGAATTTCTTGTTCAGTAGTTAGGCCCTTTGAAGCCACACAAAAAGATGAGATGACAATACTGGGCAAGCCACATACTTGGAATTAATTTTTTTTTCCCCCAGAGAATCATTTACCTTTTAGATCTTGCTATGATATGATGCCACAGATATACTTTCCTAACATCTCTTGTGATTGATTGGACTTAAGAAGCAGTGTGATTTAGTTGACAGACATTTTAATAAAAAAGGCTGCTATGGAACTCCTTTTTTCATGCAATCATTTTATGACATTAAGAACATTACATAACTTCTCTGAGTCTTAACTCCATTACTTATACGATGAGAATAATAACTACTTTGCAATGCTGAAGTAATAATAAGATGCAGTAATAAAGCTAAGGTGCAGTAGAAAACCCCCCTGACTTATGTCCACTTAAGCATCTAACGGCATTAACCAATGAACTAAATTATCTGTGGAAAGCATGCGCACCAAAACCCAAGGCATTCCATGCACCCCTACCTGGTGGGCTTCATCCCAGTACCATTTCTCTCACTTTCTTTGCAAGTGTCATGATGTTTGTTGCCAAACCAGGTTATGCCTGTTGTATTTGTTTTGGAAAATAATAATTTAAAAAAGCAGTGATATATTGAGTACAGGCAGATAGAGTTGATGTTTCTCTTACAACTGAGTTGTATACTTTGGAGAATTTGCTATTGATTTAGGTCTGGATAAGCAACTGTAAAAGAATCAAGGGAATACTGTAAAAATCTAGAATATTTCTGTATTCAGATTGCTTGCCAAATGCCTTTAAATTCTGGTACATTAATGAAGCCAAAGTGGAAATAATTATAGATGGTGCATGATGGATGTGGTTTGTGAAAGACAGATATTCAACACTGAAACACTCCAATCAGTGTGTTAATTCTTACAACAAAAAAATCTGAAAAACTTTGTATATTCCAGGAGAAAAGCACAGATAAAATCCTTATCCTTCCTGAGGCCCCAACCCTCTTTTAAAAATCTGGGTAAGTCTATAGACCCTCTTCCTCAAAAAGGTAAACAAACACACAAGATCTTCTATAGTTTCAGGGTGTTTGTGAACATACCTGAAGCCTGTCCGTGGACCATGAGAACAACCCTTGGCTTAAGTTCTCACCCTTCACCTACTTTCATCTCAAATAGAGGAATTTGATGATTTATCTTGATTATAATATTTGTTTACTAAAGCATTTAATGTTTTCCTAATAGATTCAGCATAAATTACTTTGTATGTAAATTATTTCTTAGAATTTTACTTACACAGTAGGTAGTAAATCGATCGTATTTTACAACTATATCCCTAAATTATACTCTGTAGGCATGACGGGGACTTTCTGTCATATACACATAAAATATGTAAGTGAACTAAAGGTACTTAGAACACTGATGGACTCTAAGAAATTCGTCATTCTTCCCAACTTGCATTAAAATTGGTAGATCATTTTACCTCAAACCTTATATTATATAATACGCCAGAAATCATAGATGAATTTGGTAAGTTTCATTTAAATTCTTTAATTAGTGTGAAGTCCTCTTTAAGTGCCATAATGTCATATGGAAACTGGAAATGTCATCTCCAGCTGTGCCTCTGGCAGGCTGCATGTAAATCACCCCTAATGGGTCAGAATGTTTGTTTTTAAAGATGTTCAGTGGAGAGATCATATCACTTTACTTGGCAAGTGTTGCAACTGTAGCAGGACTGTGACACTTTGTGGAAAGTCTTATTTAATATTTTTCCAAGTCACTAATGATACAGGGTACTCTCAATTTCGTTATTTAATGCAGAGAAAATTTCCCATAGATGATAGAGTCAGACCATCCTCCTTTACGCCCACAATGAGATGTTCTGTCAGGGAAATGAGAGGCTGCCGAATGCCAACAGGCAGGCTCTAGGACAATCTTGGGGACAAGTGGCAAATTCATGGGAGAAAACGCTCAACTGAACAATAACCTTTTCTTAGCCACTTCAGATCCTTTGTAGAAAGTAGTAGTCTATAAATAAACCTAAATAAATAAAAATCATCTTTATCGACAATATGTTTTGTGGTAGATTCCTCAGTAAATGTTTGCTGAGCAAATAAATAGTTTCCTAACTGCTAGGTTGTCTATACGAATTCAGCCATAAATAGGTAAATGTTTATTGAATTTGTATGTGTAAGGCACTGCAGTAGGTACGGTGGGAACTAAAACAATTCCCTTTTTACAGTTTTCATTATACTTGGGGAAGTGTGTGTGTGTACATACATGTGTATATATGTACATACACATATATAATCCACTAATTAGCATTATAATACCGCATTGCCAAATGTCTTGTGCACAAAGTTAAGTATACAGCTTTAATGTGAAAAGAGCCCCTCTGGACTAAAAGGAATTGGGAAGGCATCATGGAAGGAAGTGAGGCAAGGGTGGAATCTTAAAGACGGGCAGCTAAGATGGCGGAGGAGGTAAACGCTGTGCTTCTGCGTCCGTGAACACATTACAATTACAACTAAATTACAGACCAACCAGCCTGGAGAACCCTCTGAAGTCTAGCTGAACAGACGTTTTGTAACTAAGAAAACAAGAGGCCACATGGAGACTGGAAGGAGGGGCAGAGATGCCAAAAGGGATGCCTCAAACCCCGTGTGGTGGGCGAGAACGAGAAGGGCCATCTCAGCCACCCAGGCTGCCCCGGCCGGCCGAAGCGAGGGACTCCAGCGCCACACCAGGCTCCCCAGCTTAGAGTACCCCTGCTGGGAAGGGGAGCCTCACATCCGGCTGGGAAAACCAGGGGACACTCCGCCCGCCCGGTGGGACGGAAGGCTGTGGGAAACCCAGACCTCCTCTCCAAGCGCCGGCACACAGACTCGGTCACTCGCGGCACTCACCTTGTGCTCCGGCAGAGAAATGGTGAGTCCGGGCGTTGGAGACACACGGTGGGCAGATAGGTGTGTGGCTTTGGAACAGCAGTAGGAGGAAAACAGTCACCTTTCCTGAGTTGGGTCCCCTTGCCCAGGGGCCGGCTGAGACGCCATCTTTCCTGTGTTGCGCCCGCCCCACATGGCCAAATCTGAACCTGATTGGTCTGGGGAGTTCCGCCTGCTGCACCCTGCCCACTCACTGGCTCCCTGCCCTACCCAACTCTCCAAACACCAGAGGCATTTTCTCAGTGAGCAGCCAGCCCTGCCCACATTGCAGTCTTTCCTGGGAAACTATGGGAGGAGTCTGCAGGCCCCAGGGTTGAAGCAACCCCTCTCAGTGTACTCTGAGACTGTTGCCTAGTAGCTCCTGGCACAGTGCTGCTACCAAACCAGTACAGGAATACCCAGCACAAGTAACCAGAGAGACTATGCCAGGGCCCCATAGGGCACCTACCATGTAAGGCTACCCAGCAATACTGGAAGATGTAGAAGATCTATTTAATACATAAAATCAAACACAGAAAGGCAAACAAAATGAGGAAACAAAGAAATACATCCCAAGTGAAAGAACAGCAGAAAAATTCCAGAAAAAAAGATCTAAACGAGATGGAGGCAAACAACCCATCAGAAACAGAGCTCAAAACAATGGTTATAAGGATGCTTAAGGAACTTGGTTAAAATTTCAACAAAGAGCTAGCATGCGTAAAGAAAGACATGGAAACCATAAAAAAGAACCAGACAGAAATAAAGAATACAGGGAGTTCCCTGATGGTATAGTGGCTTAAGGCTTCGGCACTGGTGCTGTCAGTGCTGCAGCCTGGGTTTGATTCCCGGTCAGGGAGCTACCCACATACCAAAAACCAAAAAAAAAAAAAAAAAAAAAAAAAAAAAAAAAAAAAAAAAAAAAAAAAAAAAAAAAAAAAAAAAAAAAAAAAAAAAAAAAAAGAAAGAAAGAATACAATAAGTAAAATGAAGAATGGAATAGAAGGAATTACCAGACAAGATGAAGTAGAGGCTCAAATAGATGATTTGGAAGAAAGAGCAGCAAAAAACACCCAATCAGAACAAAAAAAGAAAAATGAATCCCCCTCAAAAAAAAGAGAATCGTTTAACCCTTTTGCTGTGACGTTCAGATATATCAGAATGAATATTTCCATCCACTGACTGCAGCGTTCGAGTTTATCCCACAAGCTCAAAAACACTGTTATTCAGTGTGAAACTGTTTCAAGGATTTTTCTCCATTTACAAGATTTTTAAATATGTTTTCCTAAGGCTTGCTCTATCAACAAAGATGTTTTGTATGCCATATTGTGTAACATTTTGTAATAAATTTTTAGTGAAAACAAAAATAACAAAAATTTAAAATAAAAATAATGTCATTTATATACAAAGCAGCCCAAATGTTATTATTAAATGTATAAAATAGTCAAAATTCCAACTTTTTATTTTTTGTGGCTTTTTGACACATTTTGGAAAAGAATCTTAAAGTCAGTTAATGCAGTGAAAGGGTTAGGATTCCTCTGAGACAACATCAAGCACAGCATTTGCATCATAGGAGTGCCAGAAGGAGAAGCCAGAGAACAAGGAATTGAAAACCTATTTGAAGAAATAATGACTGACCTGGGACTCTTGAAATTATCTTTGGCCAAAAAACAATATAATGCAAATATGTTGAATAGATGAGAAAAAGAAACAGTTCTATGCTAACTCTAGCTAATATGGCATAAAGAATATGAATGTATAAATTGGAGCACACATACAACCAAAACATAAATACCAGTCCTGAACATACTACACTGAAATGATGATGGGGTGATTAACATTAGCTTGACTTTCCAAGAGTTGAGCCCTTCTAAGAAGCACTGTATGTGAATCTTTAAAATGTAAGCTATTTAACTAAGAATCACACAACTTATGAGATTTTATAACAAATACTGTCTTTTTAACGTGAATATACTTTCATTTTATTGCCAAATAACAACTCAAGACAATAATATTGAAGATACTTTGACACTTTTAATATATGAGGGACGTCCAGAAAGTATCCAGCCATGTAATATGAAAAACAGAGGCATTTATGGCTAGATTTTTTCCAGACAGCCCCTTGTTGCAGGGGGTGGGGGTGGGGGTGTGTTTTGTTTTGTTTTTACTGTGGTAAGTTATAACATAAAATGTACCATTTTCACCATTTTTGAATTGTGTTAATATATATATAATACTAAATTTATCATCTTAACCATTTTAAATGTACAGTTTAATAGTCATATGTGTATTCTGTTGTACAATCAATCTCTAGAATATATGCACATTTTATGGAGAAATGAAAGAATCTTATAAGATTTAGTCTATTAATAATCTATTTTGCACACAAGATGATATTTTTGTTCATAACATGAACACGTAGCTCACTAATAAAGAGTCTATTTTATTAGGTTTTTGAACAGTTGCATTAATGGCTTTTTTCTCTCTCCCCCGATTAATAGGAGTGAGCTGAGTCGACAAAAACTTCACACTCAAGAGCTGCTTTCTCAGCTGGAAAAGGCAAATGAAAAGGTAGCCGAGGTGAGATAATGACTCTCCCGGGACATAGTATGCTGCAGCTTGATGTACATATTATAGAATTTTACCTGAGCCAAGTCCAAATTAATCCTCTACTTGGAAATGAACATACAGATGTGAGTGTTTCCTGTAGAAATCATCCCTAACACTAACAGTCCACACATAATGTGAATAAAAACTTTGAAAGTCGGTGATTCATCATATGTAAATGACAAAAGGTAGAGTTCCTATTTCAGTTTTACCAGGATGACTCGTACAGTGTTTCAGAGAATGTTAGGGCCCTCTTTATTTCTATGCATGTCTAAGATGAGGTTTTTTTAAAACCCATTCTTTTTGTTTTCCTCCAGCACAAAGAGGCATAAAAATACTTTGACCTACTGGAATATATTAAAATACTTCTTTAAATTATTGCTTTAGAACTAAATATAGCAGAGTTCATCACTGTTTTCTTTGAAGTTTAAAAAAAAAACAATTTCTAGATTATGATTAGAGCATTTTAGAACTCTGGTTCTTCTTTTGATGTTCTAACTTCAAATGCATTTGTTGGAATTTCATTAATAGGCTGGATGGTCCACTGTCTCTTTGCAGCCTCAATGACAGCTGTAGTAAAATTATTACTCTTACGTGTAGTAGCATCAGAAAACAATTAAACACAAGCCATTAAAGTGCTCTTTGATGTCACTTCCACTTCCAAGAATCTGTCCTAAGGAAGTTATTTAAAATGGAAAAAAATTTAAAGTAAGGTATTCAACACAGTAATGTTAATAATATTGGGAGATCAGAAGCAACAACAATGATTAATTGAAAAAGAATGGTTGAGTATAGTTCATGATTTACTTGATCTGGACTGGGCCTTAACCATCATTGTAGCAGCATAGTAAAGTGTACATTATACGTAGTCTGATTGTAACTAGGAAAATGATTATTATAGATGATAGAATTTTCCCCAAGTTTTCTCTGGGTTCATGATGTGCCTCTTAAATTTAAGACTACATATTCAAACTACTGGGTAAATTGGAACAGCCAATATAGTTCTTCTCATAGAATGTAATTTTGCTTTTGGGCACAATAAGAAATATATTAAGCTCATTTTAACAGGGTACTGTTATTTCGATATTTTATATTACGAGGCATGCCATTCACTGTGATCACTTATATGTTCGGATAAGGGAACTATATAGTTCTTCATAGAAAGTGTGTTCTTGCCATTTCTGATTAAGCTGGTTACTCTCAATTCCAACAGATGCCAGAAAGACTGACTAACAATTCTAGTTGTACAAAAACTTTTTTTCAGGCGAGTAAGTATGAGAGGGATAATCTGTTTTTTAATTGGCAGCTTCTTTCAGTTTGTCTGCATGACAGCACGTTGTGACACAGTTTCCTGAGCTGCTGTACCACTAGTACAGACTGGGTGGCTTAAACAACAGAAATGTACTTTCTCAGAGTTCTGGAGGTCAGAGGTCAAAGGTCCTAAACCAAGAAGTCAGCCAAGGGTTCCCTCTGAGGACTCAGGGAGCATCTGTCCCATGCCTGCCTCCTAGCCTCAGGCATTGCTTGGCTTGTAGATGGTGTGCTCCCTGTGTCTTCAAGATGCTGCTTTCAAATGAGGTCCCATTGATAGTACTTGGGGTCAGGACATCAGCATCTTCTTTTAGGGATGTAATTCAGCCTAGAACAATACGTTAAAAACTCTATTGACCTTAACACCTTCTGGAGTATACAGATGTTTGAGAGAACGTGTACAAACAGAGTTCTTCCCCTTTTAAAGAACACCTTTAGCATACAAATCATTTAAGACACGTCTGACTCTGTAAAACTCAGGACTTCAAGAGTGACTATTTTCTGTTCCTTGGACTTTCATAAAGATGATGTCACAACTTCCCTATACACTTGCTCTAGTGCAGTAGCTCTAAACGCACCCGCAAGCAGCAGTGAGGCAAGCGCATGCTCCACCCGCACCCATCCGTCCTGAGGCGCTGGTGGGAGGCCCCGCAGTTGCTTTCTACACTCTGCACACTGAAAGCGGTGATCTGGCATCTCAAGGTTAACAGATCAAAACCGAAAGTCTTGTTCTTAACTTCTGACTCACTTGGCTTAGGTTTTAATTCACTTTTGGTTGTTGGCATGTAGGGAGACAAACAATTTAGTTGGAATGTAAAACCAACTTGGAACTTTGAAATTCATAACTTAAAAAAATATATATAAATTTAGAGATACCTTATCTTTGCACTTTGTAAGTGGTAAAACGACGTCGAGATTTTTCATTGATTATTCCACAAAACAATTTCATGCCACTGTGGATTTCTAACTTGTTTGTTTTTTTATTTCCCCTTAACAGAACGAAAAGCTAGTTCTAGAGCACCAAGAAAAGGCCGAGAGGCTTCAGAAGCGGCTGAGTCAGGCAGAGCAGATGGCTGCGTCAGCTTCCCAGCAGGTAGGAGCATCCTCATTGTCCTGGGTCATCAGTAACACCCCCCCACCGCCCCCCCGTGCATCAGAGCTGAGCAGAGTTCCTCAAAAGTTCCCAGAGAACTAGTAGTTTTATTCTTACTTGATTAATCTATTTAAAATTAGTCTATTTAGTGTTTGAGGTTGAAACAGTAAACATTAGAAACAGAAATAAGTATCCATCTTCTCCAGGTGACTCCTAAATCTAGAACCACTGTCCAATGTGCTAGCCACTCATCACTAGCAGCTGTTTAAATTAATTAAAATTAAAAATTGAAGTCCTCAGTCACACTAGCAGAGTTCAGGTGCTCAGTAGCCATCCATAGCTCTGGCTGTTATATTGGATACCATAAATATGGAACGACTCTGTCATTGCAGGAAGTTCTGTTGGACATCACTGCTTAGAAGTATTTTTAAGACTAGGCAGGTATCTACTCACAGATTTGGAAATAGATAATATTGCTTTGAATGTACTGTGCCGGATTGTACTATCTTCGTTTTTATTGTAGTTTTTAAATGCAAAAAATTACTCGACATGTAGGTTAACTTTATTTAATGCACATTTGTACATCACCACATAAATCTAAAATATGCTATAAAGTTGTCCAATGGGGAATAGAGTTAGGAAATGCAGAGCATCAGGGAAATACTAAGGGGTAATTATGCATAATGCCCCACATCATCATAATGACATGGGCCATTTGTTCTAAAGTAGAGCAGTTGTCCCTCCTGTTAGGAAAAAAATATGAGACCAGTTTAAAGAATAAAAAGATAGGCTGGAAACAGTTTAAATGGTAAATAGATAGAGACAGACAAACAGACAAAAAGAACCAAGTTAGTACAGTAGACTCTCCATTAACCGGAACTCAAGCAACTGGCACTCTCGAAATGTTTTTGCCACTTGTTTGAGATTTTGTTGGCTGCTTGAGTTCCGGTTAACGGAGAGACTATTACTGAATTAAATTTCTTACATCAGAATCCTTATGGTTCAATTTTACCTACCTTTTTTAAGGAATATAGTAAAGTAAACGCCTACTTAAAATCAACTACCTTGAGTTCTTCTATAGTAAAAGGTTGCAGTTACAGAACCCAGTTGGCATCGAGTTTCATTTCCCTCTTGACAGAATTAAACCTAAACAATCCAACACTGTGTTTCTCTTGTTACTTAAACTCTCTGAAGGCAAAGAGTCTAGCATTCTCTTTGTGAGCTTTTTAAAAATGTTTTGTCAATAACCACGTCACAAAGTTTTCCTTCAGCTTTTCTCCTTCCATTCTGTTCTCTTTTGAAGATGGAAAGTAATCATCCAGCCTTCTCCCCATTCACAAAAAGAGTTTATTCCCATGAGTTAATATTTTTTTCCATTTAAAATGAGTCCAAGTTATAAACTTGCTTTATGAGACAAATATTCAGGTTTTTAAAACCTTTATCTTTGCCTTCTCTGAATTCTTTCTGATTTTCCTATTTTTCCTCTAAAAAGAATGGAAACTGATGTTAGAAATAATATCCAGCAAAGGGCCTGATACTTAACAAAATAATGGAGCTAAAAGATTACTGTTGTCTCCAACATGTCGTTTTTAGTAGTACAGCCAACCATATGGGGGGCTCAGCACAAGGCCTCATTGTGTCGACTCAGTTGTGCCCTAAATGTGCTCTTCTGATTCATGTTTCCTGTGCATCCTTCATCATTCTTTGGACTACAGTTACATGTTCTAAGTGTATCGCTGTACGTGGTGGCTGAATGCTACATTGTGTTCTTCTGACAGTGTGGCATTCTTAAAGATTAGTGTGGTGTAGCTTTTCTCTGCAAGAACAGGAAGCCTAGAAACTATGAAAAGAAATCAATAAATGTGACTATATAAAATTTCAAATTTCTGCATTAAAAATGTCATAAAGTAAATGACAAACTGAGAAATATATTTGCAATATGACAAAAAGACCAATATCCTGAACACATATAAAGAGTGGCTAAGTCAGTAAAAACAGTGCTACGGGACAGTAGACAAACAAATGAAGGGTATGTGCAGAAAAGAATGTTGATGGCTTTTAATCACTATAAAAGATGCTCATCTTCACCCGTAAAGACAAACACTGTACTCACATACTGTTCATCCGTCATGTCAGGAAGTTTGATAATGCACTGGCCTGGTGCTTTCACACATCACTGAGGTCAGTGTGCATTGGTGCAGCCTCTTTGGAGCCCAGTTTGGTCGCAGCTCTCAGAAACTGTGACTGTGCATAACCTTTGACCCAGCAGTTCTAAGAATTTACTCTGCAGGGGATGTACTTGCCCCTGGGCAAATCCATACAAGGAAGCATAATACTAATTGCCTATCATTTTAAAAGATTAAAAACTGTCTAAATGCCCATCAACAGGAAACTAGGTAAATTATAGAATATGTGTGCAGGGAAGTTTGCAGCTGTTGAAAGGAGTAAAGTAGATCTGATATGGAACTATTTCTAAGGTAAATCATTTAGCAAGAAAAAAACAAGATGAAAACTCTGTATAGTGCTTTTTAAATAAAAAGCAGTGAGGGAATATATGCATGTACTCATTTAGAATATTTCAAGAAGTAGACTTAGAAACTGGAAATAGTTGTTTCTGGAAAAAAGGCTATGGAATGAAGGACATTAATGGGAAGACTTTTTTATGTATACACTGTTAGGTTTTGTGGGATTTTTTGTACCATTAGGTTTTTTCCTGTGTATATATAGTCAGTATCAATTTTAATCAATTCCAATTAATATTTAAAGGATATTTTTCTATTAGACTTTTCTTACTGTGAGCTATCATAGTTTGTGTTTTAGCCACTTTTCTGATTAACTTCTATCTAGATGTTCCTCATCCACCTGTAAAATATATTTTGGAATTCTAAGTATATCACTGAGCTAGGGAATGTCACATTTGACATGCGTACCTCTAGTGTGATACAGATTTTAAAGTCTGAAGAGTAACATAGAAATAAACACAAAAGGTGACCTCTCACAAGACCCCTTCCAGTAAGATTATTCTCTGTAATGGTAAGTTGTGATGCATTATATTATACTTTGTCTTAGTCTAAGATTCTCCCCAGAAAAAGTAACTACTTACCAATTGTTTATTCTGATTGCAGCTCAGTGTGATTACAGTGCAGAGAAGAAAATCAGCCTCCATGATGAACCTGGAAAACATTTAAAAACAAACATAGCTTGCTGACAGAACTTTAGCGTTGGGCCCGCTGTTGGCCCACCAGTGTACTGAAAAGGTCAGACCTGCGGAGTGGTAGAGGCTTGTGTCGTTTGCACAGGCATTTTCCATTCTGTTTTGAGGGTTATTGGAAAACAGAGCAGTGACAGCTTCCTGTAAGTAAAGAAAATATAATCCTCTATTGAGCTTCAGTGGAGAATAAAGCCAGCTGAGAAGAACTCATTTCCTTCATCGACATGTCTATTTTTTAATTCCCCCTCTTGCCCTTGGAAGAACATAGTAAATTTCAAACTGTGATAAGCATGAAAAAGAATTTTAAGAAAATGCTAGAATTTTAACGTTTCAAGTTCCAAGATTTGAGAATTTATATCTAATTGTTACTCCTAACTCAGTTTTTAAGGTTCCCAAGTGGCCATTTTATTATGAACTCATAAATGTAATAAATTGTGCACTTTCTAAAATGATGCTGTCATGTATTTTCATGTATAATTGTGGTTTGTTTTTAACTTACTCAATGTTATTTATCAAATACTGATATTTAAGAATTTGGGAGGTTTTGGATTTTTTGTTTTGTATTTGGTATTACTAAAAGCAGGACTAATCAATTGGTGTCTAAGTTCTGAGGATGCGTGTGCACTGGACCATTACAGTCCTATTGATTGCTGAGGTCATGTGGTTAAGTCTCCGCGTCCCCACGGCGCGCGCGGCCAGTCAGTCTCCGCGTCCCCACGGCGCGCGGCCAGTCAGTCTCCGCGTCCCCACGGCGCGCGGCCAGTCAGTCTCCGCGTCCCCACGGCGCGCGGCCAGTCAGTCTCCGCGTCCCCACGGCGCGCGGCCAGTCAGTCTCCGCGTCCCCACGAGGTGTTCAGTTACTGAGCCTCCGCTCCTAGTTTGAACTTGGTGCACCTGCTTTTGCTGATTGGAGCAGGTAGGTTTGCATCTGGATAACAAGTTAGGAGACTATTGACAATACCCAGAAAGAAGATAATGAGTGGAGTTGGAAGTGACATGAGAACATGCGTGTGCAAACATTCAGCCAGCAGTCAGGAGTCTATATAAATCTGAAATTGCGGACAACACAGCTGGTTCATTCTGTCTGTTCATGCTTCTTTACTGTGTCTCCGTGAGGAGGAAAGGATATGATTACCTCCTCTTCCCTTTTTGTGTACAAATATGCACCCTGGCGCAGCCAACGGTCTTCTCATGTCTGCTCTGGTGTGAGAACTGCCCCAAATGGGGGACACCGTAAGCAAGGACTCGCTCATTCGTTTACTCAGCAATAGGAGTTATTTCATAGCTGCACATTCTGCCAAGCTGACTCAGACAAATCAGAGTGGGAGACAAGCATTGTACTATAAAGTCTGCTCTTTAACCATAATGTGTCATTTTTTTTCCAAAATAACACTTGTAATGAGCTTTTTAAATATTTTATCAAAATAATGATTAATTTTTTAGTTTACTTAAAAATGTATGTAAACACATATGTATTCATATACACATACATGTATTAATAATACATGTGTACATATACCTACTAAATACCTACCCCCCAAAGTCATAAATATATGTTGATTTGTGTTTAGCAATTGTAACGTGGTTGATACAATACTGCATGATTTCCTGTGTCAAAATTTGGGACTTGGGGGAGTTCCCTGATGGTGTAGTGGCTTAAGGCTTCCGCGCTGGCGCCGTCAGCGCTGTGGCCTGGGTTCGATTCCCAGCCAGGGAGCTACCCACATACCAAAAAGCAAAAAAAAAAAAAAAAAAAAAATTTGGGACTTGGGACTACTTGAGGCAAAGGTCGGACCCCATCTGATACGAAAAGAAGCTCAAGCAGGTCAAGCAGTGAAGCTGGAGCTGAGAGCCACAAGGAGGGACGACGGGGCAAAGGTGCCCTGTGAGGCTCCTCCACCAGGCGGCCAATGCCAGAGAAAAAGACTGGAAGGAATTGTTTCACACTCGTAATAATCCCGAAATTAGAACCATCAGCCAGAGTAGTGGGTAAAATAACCATAATTGACCCACGATTATAAATGTCCTACTTAAAACTCAGCCTTAGGAAAGACGAGTAGAAGTGAGACCATCGGGATACATTAATATTAACTTGGAACCACAGTACACAATATTCTTCTACCTTTGCTATTAAATTTGGGAAATAAGTCATTGCTTGACTTACCTGTAAAAACTAACCAGATTAATTATACTTTGTATCACAGAAATACTGATTTGAAGGTTTTGCATAGCATCAATTTAGTCTTCAGACATTAATCCTAATTCTAGATTCATCATCAGGAAATGATGTGATTTTAAATAACTGCCTTTAATTTTCCAAACAATGTCATAGTATGGAATCATTATCCTTTAGATACAGAATGGTAGCAATGCTGTTTTCTTTGCTCAAATATGTATATATTTTATCTGTAAATAAGTGGATATGTATGTGCTGCATAAATGTATATGGCATGAAATTCACTAATTCTATTCTCCCTAGAAGGCAGGGACTGACCACAACTATGCTCCTCGTGATCCATCAGGTGATGTTCTGCCATTCAACCAGTACAGTAACACCAGGTGTCAAGCCAAGATTATTAGCTTTGGTTTATAGAAACTCTAGAACCTGAAGTTCACATGTATGACCCTCAGCACACTCACACACATGTGAACTACTTTGTATGAACTAGTTTTATATTCTGAGAGGCAATGGGATTCACTCCCAGCTCTGCCACCTACTAACCTAGAGGAAATAACTTAATTTTTGTGCCTCAGCTTCCTCATCTGCAAATTAGATAGTCGTGCCTTCCTCACAGGTGAGGATTAAACAAGTTAATATGCGTAAAATACAGACCGGTGCCTGCCACTTGATAAGCCTTTGTAATTGTCTGCAGGAGTGTGGAGGTTCCCCTGAGGCCACGTGAAATGACAAGATCAGTTTTTAATTGCAGAAGTTATCACTGAGGAGCTAGTGTTGGCAAGGTTGCAGCTAATTGAGGGGAGGAGGGATTCATTTCAGCAACACCTGAGTCAAGGAAACAAGCGGCTGCTGCGATCATCCAGGCAAGAAGTAATGAGGCTTGAGGTGTGTGGCAGGTGGTGGTGGGATTAAGAGAAGTGAAAACTACTGGAGATGTTAAATGCAATACACAGACCATCACCACTTGGCTGTGGGAATTGAAGAAAGGACTTACCAAGGACTCTCAGGTTTCGGGCTTGGGTGGCATGCTCTGCGGCACGATACAGAAAAGGAAGAGTTCCAAAATCTCGAGCACCTGCATGCATCCCAGGAGAAACGTCCAACAAGCAAGCAGTCTGTTAGAACTCAGGAAAAGCTGGATTGCCCAGGTGTCAAACTCAGCAGTGGAGAGCAGAGCTGGACAAGGAAGTAGGTACCACATTTTTTATCCTCTTTTTCCATAACCAGGCCATTACAGCTCTTCCACCCCAGACTAGAATGCATCATCTAATGCAGTTCTGAGCATTAAAGAGAAATCATACTGAAGATTGCAACCTTGAAGTTAATTGTGAAGTTTGCTGCAGATGGCTAATGTTTCAAAGGTAGAAACGGTTTTCTAAGTGATCTGGGCAAAAACATGAACGCGAGTCCCTGGTGCCACATTTCCCATCACAGACTGCCAACGATAAACCCCTTCTTTGGCTCCTAGGGACTTAAGTTCCCCAGGGAACTATTGTGGTTATTCAACTTTAAGACCTTGTAGAAACAATCAGTTATTTCTCTCTGGGGTCTTACTCAGAGCAAGCAACATGGAAGTAAATAGTCACTAAGGAGAAACAAGGAGAAATAAACAAGCTTTTAGCCAAATGTAGAAACAACTCATGTAAAAAAAAGAAAAATAACCATGCTGACAAAATTTTTACAAAAATTATGAGGGACAGTAGCACTACCCGGTTGTGGCTCCTGTTCTTCACAATGTACGTAAGAATGCAGAACCCCCACCTGTTGTTGTGCTGGCCCCAACACAAAGAAAGGTGCGTTTCATTAGGTGCTAATTTCCGCACTTAGTGACTGAATACTGTTTCAGGCCTGGGGAACAAACTAGAAATTAGAACTAGGACGTAGGCTCAGCTCTGCCAACACCACCGCTATGAGCTTGGACATGTCTTCTTCATAGAATGCAGACAGTATCTTCCTTTGCTTTGCCCCAGTGTTCCAGAATTCTGTGATCAAAAAAAAAAGGCATTTAATGAAGCTGCTCTTTAAAAATTGTTTTTAAAGAGTTTTATAAATACAATCTTCCCATCTTTCCGAAATAACTGTTCTCAGAAGGCTCATCAGTGTTATGTTCGAGACATGTCTTGTTCCTCGTCATATAAATAATAGCCTATCACCTACTGAATGCCCTACTACATGCTTTATGGGACACTCCAGAAACTTGCCTTTAATATCACAGTAACCCCAGTCATTTGTAAGATGCATCCCTCTTTTCACAGAAGGGAGGATTGAGGCTTACAAAGGTTAGGTAATTTGGTCAAGGTCAGGTGGCCAATAAACTATAGTTCAGTGTTTAAACCTAGCTCTGACTCCAAAATGTAAGTTGCTTCAACAACTGGGTGTTTCCAGGTTTTCTGGAAAGAACTCCAGGTAGGGAAGGCAAAAGTCCAACCGTTACCATCATTCAGGATCCTCCCATCAGAGATGATCAGAGAGCAGCTGAACAAACCTGTGCTGTTCCCCGTCTCTCCGTGTCCCCTGCAGTTGGCCTTCAGCATCCAAACCCTGACACAGTCACATACACCGGTTCAGGACAAAGCCATATGCATGTTCAGTCATTTAGCAAAGGCAGATTTCAAGACACTTAAAATGTATTGCAAAATGTACAGCATTTATTCACATACAGACAAAAAGGCACAAATTCTACTAAATAGTTCAACAAAAAAATACAGCTGTCCTCAACTAGTTTTATAAATACTTTCAAAAAGGGGGGTAGAAATAAATACAGGATTGGGCCATGTCATATAAAATAGTAATCTCTACATATACTTTGTTTCATTTCTGATTTTTAACTCTTCATGCACCTTTTTTTTTTCAATTTTAGCTGAATGGACACCAAGCTAGGCACATAGTGAAAAATCCTCTGTACAAGGTTACAGATGTAATGACAAGTTTGTCCATTTCAAAATAATTAAGATTCGTACACAACACATATAACCCTTCATTTAGATTTTGTGTTTATAACCTAACAAATGACATTCCAGGCAACTTTACAAAAGTTTAACTAGCCTACATTTTGACATAATACATTGATCATAATCAAAGATACTTCTTGGTCAGGATGCACAAGGAAAGATAAAGCTTAAAAAAAAAAGTAAAGAAGAGCAAATGGTTCCATACTAATAGAGTGCAAGTGGGTAGGTCGTGGGTTGCTGTGGATGGTGGCCTCATACAGAGTTCCCAGCAGGACAGGAAACTAACTTACAAAGCTATCATTACACTGTCAGAGAAACCGTGCTCTATACCATTTGCATTTCAAAGCAGGAATAAAAAGTGTGGGCTTTTTATTTTTGTGTGTTTTGTTTTTGTGTGGGGGGTTTTTATTATTTTTTTTGTTTTGTTTTGTTTTTTTTGGTTCAGCATTACTTGGAACATTTGAAAGCTTTTCAACCTAAATGTGGGGAAAAAACAGGTAAGGCATTATTTTTGCACAAAACTAGCATTCCTCATAGTGCAAATGAATCTGGTACCTCTTGAAATGGTGAGAGGTCATACACTTACTAGAATCAATTTAGATTTTCTTTCTATGGCTTGACAAATTATCTCTCTATATATTCTACTCTCAGCCAGAGCTGTTGCTGTAGTCAAAGGACAACTGGGGATAGAGTCCACCTTCTTCTGTATTCAGCAAAAGGTTTTTGCTCATATGCAAACAATCTGACTTTTAAATTAGGCTATGAGTGAATATCAAAGTTGGATTCTTAAGAAACTTCTAATATCTGTCGCAACAGCTTATCTGGACAGCAGTCTTTCAAAATGAGCCCCATAGCTCAAAAATAGTCAATCTAAAAACCTGGGTCATCCTTTCTCCTCCCCTGAATTAGCTACTAAAATGTATTCAAAAAGTTAAGACTTGGTTTGAAAATGTCATACATACAATGGGGGTGCATCAGATCTACTTTCTGATCAGCTGATAAAACTTGCATAGCAAGATGGAATTCAATAAGCCTTTGTTGTTGTTGACAATCATTTGGAAGACTTGAAAGTTAACTACAGAACTCAAAGCATCATTCATTAAGTATCAGACTGTCCCTGCCACATGGACACAGATGCATAAATGAATTAGGAATCTGAATACCGACACCAACAAACTAAGGGGAATTTAGGGGGAGTGGGCTTGTTCCAAGTGCCCATAATTCTAAAACTCATTGCTATTTCAACTTTCCTTAAGTTTGAGTCACAACTACATTGAATTCCAAAGAAAATTAACAGGACCTTAACACTATCCACTGCCTTAATACATACGCACTGCAGTGAGTGCAAAAACAGAACATTGTACTCAAATTTAATGCTAAATTTATTATTGCTGATAACTTACTAGTTATTGCCATTTGCAATTCGAAAGTCCAAGTTACGAATTAGAGCTTAAAACTCTGACTCCAGAAAACCTATTACACTCCAATCTCTTTCCTATATAAACTTGGTCAATGGTAAGAGGTTATCGTAACTTATTGCCTTTCCATTGTTTTTAAAATATAACCTATTTCACCTTTTTTTTTTTTTTTATTTTTTTTTTAAGGTTTCCATTCATATTGGAAGCCCAGATTCCCCGACATGCACTAGTGGTTGGCGCTGAGGGGTATGATTCACCAGAGTCTGGAAGTTCATCGCTTCAACTCGGACAATGATTATATTGTTGGAAGCCAGGTGGCCAGGTACTGCCAATGGCCGGGGAACTGCCAAGCTGGCCCACACGGCGCTGGTCAGGGAAGAGGAAGGTCAAAGAGGACTGGTAAAAATGGGACCTCAACCACCCTTTCTCACAGACAGAACTTTCTAGTGATCTCACTCTCCACCAAGCCTGTTTCCATGACATATTCAAGGGCTTCCAGCAGCAGGACTCGCTGCATCACCCCATAGCTCCAAGCGGCACCCTGTCCCTTCAGATTCCCTCGTAATGACCCTTTCTGAAATTCTCTCTTCCCGTCTGCTCTATTTACACGCGAATTCCCGAGAGTTCCTGAAGCTTCAGCGCTGCTGCCTGTATACTATAATGCAACAAAAACAGCCTTGTGGACAAAGTGTCAATATGATTTCAAGTTCTACCACAGTCCTAGAAAATAAGGTTTCTGGGCAATTAAATGGTATGTGAGGATCTCAAGAACCATATCTGATTCTGATATTCAGGTAACCAAGAGTTTGTGCTTTGGGAAGAATACAGAGGGCAGTAAGAACTCATGAGGCTTCGCTTAGCCTTGCCCTCTTTAAAAATTCCATTCATTCTTATTTTAGTGTTTAATTCAGCTTCTAGTCTTAGCAGTGTCTTAGGGTCACAATCTACTCTTGTGTTTCCTCAACAACTTGCAAATACCACACGCGTCTCACGATTTATAAATGACTCTGAAAAAAAATTCAATCTGAATTGCAAGTAAATGTGTGTGTAGCTCAGGAGAGCTGGGTTTCTGCTTGTCCCCCGAGACAGCGCTCTCATCTAGCAGCTCAGTGACGAGCCCGCCGGGCGTGCACTCCACCTCCGTTTCATCAGGAGGCCAAAATGCTTCTCCTGATGATGTCTGTCCTCCTGCTGATGGAGCTGCTGGCGTGCATGCATTTCTTTTCCGAGGTCTCACTCTCTGAGTCACTCATCTCCACATCGGGGACATACCCGTCATTCTCGTTGTCAGACTTTAATTTGCTCTTGGCCCTTTCCTTGGCTGGAACTCGGCCTAAGCCCAGATAGGGGTAGTCCGAGTGCTGGTGGCAGGCTGCCCCGTGGGCCTCACCCTGCTGCTGCCGGTCCCCCTTCTTTGGAATCCGGAATCCTCCCCAGTTTTTCACGGGGCTGGCGGGTGTTGTAGGCACTTTGACTGCGGTCTGGTTATAGTTCGCTTTGATTAGGGAGCCATTGCACTTGGGCACCATCTCCTTCCGCGTGCCAGGGCCTGACTGCCCTGCTCCAGGGGAGGCGGCAGCTCTGGGGTTGTCCAGATGCCTCTGCGACACGTCTGTGGACCTGAGAGGCTTGTGACTCTGTTTAAAAGGTCTGTCCTTCATATCTCCCTTACTGAGATCACAATGAAAACGGTGGTCTCTCCTGTTCCCAGGGTCTGACGTCACTACGCCATTTTTCTGTTGTGCTGATGTGAGACGTGCTTCTGCAAAGGTCTTTTCAAAACTCAGAAGGCTCTCCGGGCCCCCCGGGCCCTCCCTCCTCCCACACAGGTCTGGCGGCTTCAGCAGGGTTCTGCCGTCACCCCCAGCGCTATTCTGCAACAGGTCTCGCTTGTGGGGCTTTTTCAGAGAATGAACCAAGGACGTACCCATCTGCTTCCTGAAGAACGCAGAATGCCACTTCAAGTCTTCTATCTTGGGGGCGTCGGGGCCCACAGAAGGACTATTGAAGAAAAGCATGCTTCCCACAGAGGAGGAGGAGCTGGAGGAAGAAGGCACACCTGTGAACAAAACCGCAAGGAGAAAAATTACAGCGGAAGCCAATCCAAAAGAACACAGTTCCAGATCCTGGCACGGCCCCACTAAGGCAAACATCCCAAGCCAGCCTACAGCACACACCCAGCTTCTCAGAACTGGGTTTTTAGAGTAAAGGTAATACCTGCCTTGAGAATCTGCATTCAATCTGCATAACTCAAGTCACTGTGCCATAGTTTCTAAAACAACTGAAGCTCACGAAGTTTTTCATGAAAACAACATCTTTTCAAGGAATACATTTCCTTCAAGCAAAATAACTGCCATGATTTTCAGGGGAACCCTGAGTCAGTCTGGTGGTCCGGCCCAACCCCTCCCCCACCCGGTTCCAGGGCACCACCTGCTGCACACGTGGAAGTCACCTGCCAGTCCTCTGCCCCCTCCACCCCAAGGAGACAAGGGCAGGGACTGTGGCTTTTAAGTCTCTTTCCCCAAAGTATCTATACCCTCACAGTGCTATGAGGATAAATACATGTAACTATGTAAAAGGGGTAAGGGCAGGGGTTTAAAATCATTCCTGACACATTGTAAATTCTTTTTCAAAATGTTTACCATGATATGCAACACGCATTTGTGGAATTAAACTAAATTGTCAATCAATATGAGGATCAGTGAAATTAGTGTTTTTCAAACATTTGTGACGCCTAACACAGTAAGAACTAAATTGCCCACCACCCAATGAAAGCTCACATTTCATGAAATCCAATTAGCCCTCATCATCTGCTATACACTCGGACTTTTCTATTCGATTTCACGTGTTTTTAATGCTGGAGGAGGCCTACGGAAGACACTGGGCGAACTCAGACACCCTGGAGTCCTCGGCGGGACCCCGCTCCCGCCAGAAGCCGCAGCGCACCCCGTGCTGGGCGTCCCCGAGGACAAGGGGGCGAATCCGAGGACAAGGCCGCGCGCGCGAGTCCCAGGCGGGAGCCCGGCTGACAAGGCTGGGCGGACGCTCACGGAAACAGCCCCGAGCTAGCGACGCCGAACATACACTTGTCACAACCGAAGAGAGGGTGTTCTCACACTCATTTCTATTTCGTGACTCGGGGCAGCACCCCCTCCGCTGCCGACCCCAGTCTGCGGCATGGCCCTCCCAGTTCTGAGTCACAGCACAGCTCAAACCGTGGACCCTGAGTGACACGCGAGGTCATGGCCGTCTTACAGGGCAGGAGGCGGATGTGCGTGAATAAGAACACAGCTGAAAGTCTAAAACTGGGAAAAGAAGGCAGAGCAATGGTGCCCTCCGCCCATCACAGGCAAGGGAGGATTTATTTTCGTTTTCTGAAGTAGCAGCAGGACTTCTGAAGGACGCCGTCACCCACAAAACACTTGCTCACCTTGCTCAGAATCTCAGCCACGGAAAATCCCCAGCCATGAAACACGCAAAGCTGCCTGCAACAGCCGTGAGAAACGACCCACGTGAAATCCGATGTAACTACTCTTCCCAGCTCACGTTTACAGGTGATCGTGCATTACCTAAGGACCCAGCAGCGACACAGAAAGCCTCCAGTGTAGGAGCTCGCAGGCGCGGCCCGAGTTCTGGCTCCGGGGAAGCACAGCGCCTCTGCGGGCCGGGCTGTGCCAGACGGACCTCCTTCGTGGTCCGCTCACGTAAGGGCGCAAAGGCAAGGGGTAAATGGGCCCCGTTTATTTGCATTCAGGTACGAATAACGAAGCACGTGACAGAGGTTGGTTCACTTTAAAGAATAGGAATCGAAGTGATTTGCTGATGACACCCTACTTGGAAAAATTTATTTTAAAAGTTTTACAACTAAACTCTAGGTAATGATGTAATAAAACATTTCTTATTGGAAAAAATAACTAAGATAATATTGTTAATAAGTTAATGCCATTAAAACTGTATTACTTTGAGAATGGCATTTAATACACCCTAGGCCTTTTCTCTTTATTGAAGTGTCCAATTTACAGCAAGTCCTCACTTAGCATTGACAGGTTCTGCGACTTTCAGTGAAAGGATGTGTAACAGAAATCCATATTACCAAGATGAATTGATACAAACAACAGTTCAGTTCCTACAGCATCTCATCAGTATTATAACAAAACAATGTTGAACAAAACGACGTTATTCAAGGACCTGCTGTACCACTAGTCACACATCTTGTCAGTTTAGATAAACCAGAATTGGTACTTCAACATAATAGGTTTTAACAACTTCTTTGTTTCCATGTGTCATAATAATTTACAGTGACAAAAAGACACAAAAGTATAAAAAATTAAAGTGAGCTAGTTGTGAGTCTGTACAATGCAAGCACTTCAAATGCTGCTGCTGTAACTTTAAGGGCAGACGGTAGTAGCAGAAACAAGCTCACTTAAGGCCCACCTGCTCCACGGCCCATCATTCTGGCCCACCTTGTACTCATCAGATCTCCTGCTTTAACACTGTGACACCTGCTATGTGGGGCTGACGGTCCCAGAATGTCAGTGCTGAAAGGCAGCTTTGATTCTGGACCAAACCTCTTTCACAGATTGAGCCCCAGACTGGTTAAACAACTTGCCCAACTTTGTACTCGATCTCCAAGTAATGGCATGGTTTTTCTTCTTCTCTTTGCTTCGTCCACAGCAATGTGAAATGGAAGGCACTAAAGAAATAAATACTTGGTGCTGAACCTCCAAAATATTCAAAATTCCACCTGCACCAAAAGAGTCCGCTGAGAATGTTATCTAAACATGGACATGCACCGCAAGTACACAGTCCTAAGAGGTATTTACCACGCATTAGGGGTAGAGCCAAGACCATTTATAAGTCTTTCTAAGAATCCCCATAATACCTTACATCTACCAAGGCTTTGCAATACGGAAGTTACTCTTTCAGTTGAGCCTCCCAACAGTTCCCAAGAGGTAGCTTGAGACATCATCCCTGAGTTACATATGAGGGAACGAGGAGATGCGGAACATTCGAGACTTGTGTTTGGCCTGGAAGTAGGGGATATAGGATTCGACCCAAATCTGAGGCCAAATTCTTAGCCCTTCCCCCATACCATAATGCCTCAAACGCCTCAAGATTTTCTTTAAATATGGAAGTCTGTGCTGCTTAGATTTTTCCATAGGATAGGTAAGAGAAAATAAAAGAAACTATTATTTCTTCCCTTAGCAGAGTTAAGGCTACAAACCCTATTGGACCTCCAAGGGCTCAATGCGTACCTGAGACTCTCTCTCGCTCCAAGAGCTTAGTGTAAAGATTGAATAGCTGTTCCTGGAGCTTGCACACAGACCGCTTAATCTTTTCCCTGCGGGTCACCATGTAAGTGAGGTTCCGAACCTAGAATGTAGAGAATAAAGATTCTAAGTAAGCAAAACATTGTAACAGTGCTCGGTGATTGATTGATTTACTTTGTTCTTTATGAAGAGAAAATTATCCTGCTAGGGCCCTGATTGACATTGAAAATCAAAATGTACCTCCAGTATTTTGTCCTCTCTGATCTCCTCTGGGTTGTTAACAAGGGCTCTGCATACACCCCTCAGCGTAGGCAGCAGCAACTCAAGGTGTGGGGGGACACCTACAGAACGCCCACCAAAGCCCTGCCTTCTCCACCACGCCCCACCATGGGCTCATCCCAGCACGGGAGGCTGTGGGCAGCCAAGTCCAGGCCAAGTCCAGGCCGGCTCCCTCTTGCCAAAGGACTCTGCTTATCGCCCCTCAGGGTCTTGATCTGTATTGTCAAAGGCTTTCAGAGGCCACCCGGGCTGCACTTTATCAGCTTCTGAAGACAGAACTAGATAAGAGTAGGGTCAAGGGCAAAAGACAAGGAGCCCCTGCAATGTCCCTGGACAGAGCTTACTAGAAGAACAAATGGTCACCAACAACCCAAGTCAACTCTGTGAGCTAGACACAACTGTCTGAACTCCCTGGGTCTAATAGGTAGCTGATGTCCCTACACAACAAGAGGTCCAGGGCATGTCCTCCCCTTGCTTGCCATTGGGTTTGCTTCGTCAAGATCTCAAGTCCCACTCTCTGTATCACCATCTGAAAAGCGGACACGGTCCTCTTCCTGATTGACTTGGAATGAACTGAGAAGACGCTGAGGGCTAAGCACTTTGCATGTGCTATGCAGTCATCAGAACCACATGCATACGCCAATCAACACTTGAATTCATCCCTGTTTTTAAGGTCACTTGTCATCAGCCAATACAGAAACAAAATTCAAAGGACTAGTCAATAAGCCCCCTTAAATCCTTCAGTCCGAAAACCTATTGGTAAACTTGATTAGAAATTCATGGGCCTGAAAACCCAGTGTCAGTCACAACACAGCAGATATGCAATTCAACCTTCAGGAAGCGTGGACACGACCTCCAAAATCAGCTTGGTGGCAGAAGTGACTGTGTGCCCCATCAGCTCTCCCATCAGAGGCATGACTGCGCTCTCCTAAAAACCATAGCTCCCTCAGGCTTGGCCATCCTGACCACGCTCTTCCTCAAATACAAGTCCGACGGTCACCGACCTTTCCTTCTGCCAGTGAGGATGGCAACAAGCCACACACACACGATTCTGCCATGTACCTACACCTCCACGGTGGTCTTCAAGCCTTTCTGAACCTATCAATTCCAGCTGTGCTCAAGGCAATCGTGTCTGCAAGAGGCCGTGAGGCAGAAGGGCAGCAGCTTCCACGTTTGCATGGTGGTGTGATCCCCAGCCTGAAGCAGGCCCTGTCGGGAAGCCAACTGGCTATTCAGGACCTTCCTAACACTTCTCTTCTTGATTTAAAACCAACAAATATTAAAAAAAAACTTAACTCAGAAGCAAATCACTCTTTCTCAGAGTAAACATTGTGGTGCCTTTCCCCCTGGTTGATTCCTATTCTTTCTCAGCCTCAGACCCCCAGGCCAGGACACAGGTGTCTTACAAAAATCCTGACCAACTGGGGAGTGAGGTAGCTAACAGGCCATTCTCTTTAATAAATATTGTTCCACCCAGGGGAGATTTCGGGAAGCTACAAAAGAGAAAAGGCAAGACCTAGATCTGTGTCAGATTCAAAACTTTTGGAAAACATAGTGCAGTTTTTGTATTAAGACAAGGAATCTGTCCTCTGGAAATGGAAAATGGAAACAAATTCCAAGCTCTAGGAGTAGACAGGCCACTCTTCTATTCAAGTTGGGTGTAGAGGAGATACCGACCTCCTTCCCTCTTACTTGAAATTATCCATGGAAAATAGTAAATAGGGAAGCCAGAGGCCTCAACTTTCTATGTGACTCTAATTGAATTTTGGTAGCTTCAACCACTTGCCCCAAGAAAGGTTTCCACCCTGGCTGCTAAGTAGGAAAATCCCCCTTTTATACCCCATCTCTGTTGAGAAGCATGTAAATATAAGCCCAAAAAGGCAAAGGCCCGGATCCATTTTTAGCTGGATCAGCCCCTGAAGCACCCGAGGCCTGGCTGACCACGTGTAGAATAGCGAGCACCCTAAACCTTACCTCCCCCGCGCACAACACTCCTCACACAGGACTTGCGTCAGCCTGTGCAGAGCTGGGTCGAGGCTGTCCTGAATGAGGACCTACGCCCCTACAGACTGTGGACCCGCTTCCTCCCCTGCTGCATCTTCCGCCAGCCACTGGGTGCACTCACACTATGTTCCCCAAAAGCAGAGGTTCCCTAACACACTGAAGGCTGGCCCCCACCCCCAGGATTTCTGGACTCAGGGGTGGGGCCCCAGAATTTGCATTTCTATGAAGATTCCAAGTGCCGCTGCTGGTGGTTGAGGAACCAGCGCCCTCAGGAATCTAACAGTGGTTTGCGGGGCAGGGGGTCTTGAATCCCAAACACCGCTTGCCAGTGCTCAAGTTTAACCTGCCTTTTGGTCAGGGACCACTGCAGCCACTACCAGATTTTCAGAGGTGACCACTGCACTGAGTGTTGAGTGGGACAGGCCCCAGGCCTTGGCCCCTTTGGGTGCCCTTAGCCAGAGTGCGGTATCTGAGCAAGCACTCATTTGCTGAACTCCTGTTTACTGCATCTTTTAGAAGACAACATTTAGGGGGAGGAAATCTCCCCAGGGTTGCAGCGTCTGGGGAACCTGACACGGTCACCTGACACACATCACAATGGTGTCTTCTTAAAGGTGTGGATTCCCAACCCCTCTGAAATCTATTCCTGTCACCCAAGTCTCTGATGCAGAACCTGAACCCCGGTGTGCAGTACCCCAAGGTGTGATTGTGGGAGAGCGCAACGGCTAGTACCATTCATCAGTTGTTTGCATTTCTAAGGAGGGCCACTGTCTCTCAGTTCAGGAGACCAGCGCCTTGGTTACTGTCCCGTGTACTACCTGATTCTGCATACCTGCTGTGAAGTACTAGCATGTGAATTAAGCAGAACTCTAACCTGAGGAAAAACAAAGCATTAATTTATGATTTGTTCTTAATGCTGCCGGGTCCTGATGAGCCCTTGGCCCGATACGCTTATTGTTCATAGTGAGGAAGAATGGTGAGGCTCTGTGGGGCAAAGATTTCAATTTTTTAGAGCCTCCACCACCACAGGCCACATGGCAAATTTCGGAAAACATATTTTTCATTATAATAAGTCCATTTTAAACTGACACTAAATACCCTAAAATCTCTTAGGCTCTTTAATAATAAATAAAGGTAAGTAATGCCACACACACACACAAATCCTGATTTATTCCCTGTTTCTCATACATAATTAGTATCATTCTACTTAAAAAGCAACAGTGATGACTCCAAAAAAAATGTTTAGAATTTAATTATAAGTGTGTGTTAATCTGAGTAATTTAAGTACAGAAAAGAGTTAGTACACCACAAGCATTTTCTACACTTTTATTTTGTGGTGATTGTGAGACAAACACAGTCCAAACGTTAGACTTCTCGTCCTCCCTCCTGAGGACTGTCTGACTCCACATGCACCCCAAGTACAGCAGTTGTAGGGCTGGGGTAACGGCTTCTCGCCGGGGTTCGTGTATCCTTTACTCCTCTCTTAACAAAAACGCCACACGTACATGTGGTTGGGAGGCGAGGTCTTCTTCACACTCACCAGCAGGGGGCGTGCGAGAGCACGAGCGCCTCGGCCCTCCGCCCGCTCCTGCCTCGCCTGAATCCGGAGTCCCTGACCCGGCCCTGGAAGGGGGCAACACAAGGGGGCACTGGGTCGTGGGCTAGAAGGGCCTCTAACACCTGAAACACGCTCACTTCTGTGCGCTCTCTAACAAGGCCGTGCGGGTCTCTGTGAGATCTGATCTTCTTTCTGGTTCAATACTTCTTGCATTGACTCCTACTCTTTGCCTACACTCTCATTTTAAATCATCTGGGTGGTCTTTCCCAGACAGGTGAATCACTCCGCGCCAGCTACCAAGTTAGGTGCGTGCTGCAGATAGGTTCACTTTTCCAGCGCCGGTCCAGCTCCTGTGCACTAATGAACTTAATGAACTTAGTCAGGGGAGCTGCCGCAGAAGGTGCTCCAAGGCGCATCCTCAATTAGCAAGCCTCAGTCAGAAAGTACCTGCAGGGACCGGCAGCCCCTGGGAGAAGAGAGCCTACTCCTAATTATTCCTGCCGCAGGAAAAGGAGTCCAGCCTGGGACTCCAAGGGTACCGGAGTGGGGGAGGCACAAGCAGCACCAGCTGAGGGAAGTGCGTCAGTGGCTAGGGCAGCCCATCCCGTAGAGGAGCAGCGTGTGGAGCAGCAGAGGGGCGCCTCCCACAGATCTGAGGCCCCTGTGCACCCGGATCCCCGCCCCACACCCACACATCGACACAGACACACATGGACACGGACACACACGCACACACAGTATACATACACACAGCCTCAGTGACAACTTAGCACCTCGCTGCTAGGAGTACCTTCTGTGACAGGTACGCGCACGTGTGTGTGTGTGTGTGTGTGTGTGTGTGTGTGTGTTTTGAGGAGTGCACGCACACACCAGCACCCACAGCCTGCCCTGCTCCGTGACAGCACTGGGAACACCCCTGTGAATTAGCCAAGACACAGAGGGAGGCCAGAGAGGCAGTGCTGGGCCCTCCCTGAGGAGCCCGGCGGCAGCACCCAGTGTGTTCCCCAGGGGGAACCAGAGACCGCCCTACCTCTGCGCGCCCCCACCACAGACCCTGTTCTGTTTTCTAACTCAGTCTGTCAACCACTCTGGGCCCATACCTGGGTCATTTTCCTGGGGCTCAGTTCCCTCTAGCTCTAGAATGAAGGGGAGACACGCCCCGTGTGGTCTTGCACAGAAATGGGGATCAGTGGGAAAGTGTTTACGTGTAAATCACAGAAGCGCCCCTCTGTGGCAGTCTCGCACGTACGTACAGTGAGTTTACCAGCCCATGAATATACTGAGCCAACGCAACCTCGTGCTGAGGTGTGTACAAGGGTCTGACATAAGTGGGCCGCTACCGTCCCTCGCTCTGGGCCGGAGGCAGCCTCTGCAATCTTCTTGTCTAGTCACTACAAGGTGTCAGTGTCGATCATTACCCTCTCCAGGTCCTGCCTCAGGTGCGTGAACAGCCGCAGCCTCCTAAACAAGACATCCTGCTCCCGCTTCGCCAGATTGTCCTCTTCGTCTCTCTTTGGGGTGATCAGGGGCTTGTTGAAGTTGACCTTCCTCTTCAGCTTCCAGTACTGGTACAGGAAGTCCACCACCTCCTCGGGCAGCCGCAGGGCCCTGGCCACGTCCAGCAGGTTGACGAAGGTGTAGAACTCGTCCTCCAGCTGCTGCAGCTTCTGTTTCCGAACGCTCACCCGGTGGGCCTCCTCCTGATTCTGCTCGAGGCTGCCAAAGGGCTCCAGCGGATTCCGGGGGGAGCACTCGGAGGACCCGTTCTCCTGAGCAGCCCCCTCCCCAAGGCTCTCCTCGGCTTTCCTGTGGGAGCTGTGCTTTGGGCAGTAGGACTTGAACTTGACTTCGTCGTTCTCCGCCAAGATGGTCTTCATCTCCAGGCCCCGGTCAAAAGCACAGGTCACATGGAAGGCTGTGCGGCAGTTCTTCACAGAGCACTGGTGAGAACACGCAAGAACAGAGGAAAGATCATTACAGAGGACAGCGACTGGCGCTCCCTCAGGGCCGGCACCCCCATCCACACATGCACACTCGAGCCAGCTGCAAAGCATGCACCTGACGGTTCCACCTGGAAGAACCCTGCCAGGTCATCTGAAGAGAGTTAAGGAAACTCCAGATGAGGGGTTTTGTAAACCAAACCCTAACTCTCTCAGAAAGGACGTGCACCCCACTTGCCTCTTCCAGCAGACACAAAGGCACAGACTAGGACGGTCTGGCACCCGGACTGACTCAAAACAACACATGCTTCACGTGCCGAGCGTACACACTCTGAGGCACAGGTCTGCGCTCTTTTCTTGTTTATATAAAAAGCCAGAATGAGAAGAACGTCCTCGGGAAGCATGACCACCAGTTAGAACTTTTAAGGAAACCTGAATCCTCACACCCCCTGCAGGCAGGGCGCCGGCAGTTTCCGCCCAGCAGCCAGGGGCTGCTCAGGACGAGGAGGTGGATAAAAATCTCCTGGAGAATGAAGGGCACGGGGGACAAGGCGCACCCAGCCCAGGGAGGGTGGTGAGGTGTCACATCGGTGACGCAACAGCTGCAGGAGGCTCCTGGGCAGGGAGGTGGTGCAGGCGGGTGCTGGCACTGACTGCAGTGATGGCAGAGCCACGAGGGACCTGCTTCCCGGGGACTGGGGGTGGTGGTGGGGTCACCTAGAGGCCGGGCACCGTCTGGCGGCGCCTGCCCCCATCAGCCGGGCTATAACTCAGTGCCCGGGATCCAGACGGCCAGCCAGCGGCCTGGCGGGGGAATGTGCTTAACTTCTCCCCGTCCAGTCTCACTGGGCAAAGCCCTGGAAGAGGTTCCTGGTGGTGACTGAAGCCAGCCCTTAAAAGAATCCCTGTACTGTCTGAGGCCAAGAGATCGGGCTCGCCAGGGCTGGGGACGCAGAACCCACTGGCCCCGGCCCCGCTGAAACCTGCGCCTCGTTCCGCAGCCCGACTCCACCCCGCAAGCGGCAGCAGCCGTCCCTACGTCGTTCAGAACTGAGTGGGGCCTGCCCTTCGGTCATGGCCTGTTCCACTATTTCCAGTCTCTTCTACCCACAGGTACAGGAAGTCCAGCTCCCTTCACCATCCCGTCACGGCCAACACTTCAAGCACATGAACTCACAGAAATCTGTATGGAACTTCACCTATAAATAACCTCAACTCGGAGAAATGTGTGAAATCAGCGTTAGTGGCAAAACACACGTACACACCTGGCCACTACCGCTGAGACACCCAGTGGGCCCCCTGTCGGCACGCAGCCAGGTGGGGAGCAGTGGGGGCACACGGGGGGACAGCGGGCCTGGCTGACACTGCGCCTCAGCCGGGCGCCCCAGCCTTGCGGAAGGACCGGGCTGCGGCGGAGTGTTTGTACAGGACTCTGTAAAGACGCCAAATGGCCTTCCTTTGGGTTTTCCGATTCAGGTTGACTCAGCAAACAGATGTTACAGAAACGTCAACCAGAGCCTTCACAGCTGCAGACATTTCAGAAAGGAATTCTTTAATAAAATCAGTCCATCCTGTGAAGATATGAAAAATCATCAGCCCTCCTTCCTTGGCCTCTTCTCCTTCCAATTAATGTTCTGGGAGAAAGAGGTCAGCGAAAGAGGAAAGTCATTTTGCCAGCTCTCTTCCAAAGAGAAACAAAGGTCCTGTTTGCCCACCTCTCGTAAATGCCACTTAAGGACCGGGGCTGGCGTGCTGGGGAGGGGGCATAAACTACCCTCGAAGACGATCGGTAACTGGGTTTGCCACAGCGTGTCTGCTGGGAGCACTCACACGGGCATGTCTACACACACACGGAACTCCTAACACCTTCTTTTTATTTTGAGGCTTTTAAAAAATTTCTCTTCCATTCCCTAAGGGCAGAGGCTGCAGTCATGTTTTACTTTCAAGCGATTCTGTTTACATACAAAACTGTGCCATTTGCAGGGTCCACCGCCAGAGCCTGCCAGTTGCCTCGTGCCTCACCCTCTGAACATTTGTTACATTCTGGATTCTTGAACAGCAATGGAAGTGATAAGGAAGGAAAGCAGAACTACTTGGCACATAAAATGAAACATTTTTAAAACCACCAGTCAGTAGGTACCTTAACAAAAGAAATATTTATCAGCCAAAATACAAACTGGCTTTGCCAAATGAGATCATTTCTTTAAAACCCACGACTGGAGCCTGACCAAGCTGCTGGCCTGTGTCTGTGCCAAGCTGTTGCCTTTTCCGTCTCAAGACAGAAGCTGCCCCCAAACGGCACCTCTGCTCCGAATGTGACTGGGAGACCAAGGGCGGACACACGGGCCTGAGCTGGGACCTCCCAGAAGAGCCAGGCTGGCCTTCCGGGCCAGCGTCCGCCACAGCAGGACAACATCTGAAGGCCTTGGGGGAACGGCATTACAGGCCTCCGAAGTCAAGACCATCTCGACATGCCACTAAGGCGAGGCCCAGAAATTAACTCCTCACATAGTCCTAAACAACGTGGAAAAACAGGCAGCATGCCATCTATTATATTCTCTCCTAAATTCTATCTACCTATGATTTTCTATGTCTGTCTGTGTGCACACAAAGAAAACGCAGACGAAAGTTTACAGACAAGCTACACACACACACACACACACACACACACACACACATACACACACACACACCGCACAAAGAACTAGATATCCAGACTGTGTTCAGATAACAGCTTCTGTAGATAACACCCGTGCAGCCCCTCGCGGGTGCCCCCCTAGCCAGCTGGTGCTCCAAGGAGCCTGTCTGGCCAGACGCAGAAGCATCAGCATGCCAGACTGAAGTCACACGTGCACCCAAGGCATGACACCCCATGCGCACGCCGCGGAAACCAGCCACGCCAAGGGCAGCCAGGGGCGGGCCTATTACTCGGCCTGTCACGGGTGAGGGGGCAGCGACTCCCCCGCCAAGGTGTGACACCAGGCTGGGAGCAGGAAGGAGCAACCAGAGAGAACTGGGACTTCCTCGCAGCCCACACGGCTCTGAGTTTCCCTCTGACTGATAAAGTTGGGGTTCTGGTGACCTTCAACTAAAGGGGTTCATGCCAAGCTGGAATCATTCCCCAGCAACCTTGTAAGAGCTGTGAGACCCCTGTTCTGTTTCCTGGGTTCTAGTCCCATCTTCAAATCCTCTGGTAGTTCACTGAGCCACCGCCCCCCCACCCCTCTCCAGCTCCCTACAACCAACACAGGGAAGGGAAATGAACCCATTGGGACTGAGCCAGT
This sequence comes from Lyroderma lyra, assembly GCA_004026885.1. Taxonomy (NCBI): domain Eukaryota; kingdom Metazoa; phylum Chordata; class Mammalia; order Chiroptera; family Megadermatidae; genus Lyroderma; species Lyroderma lyra. The sequence continues at coordinate 191,072 of PVJL010000940.1, forward strand.
TACCTGTATGGAGGCCCCAAACTTCTCATTGCAGAGGCTGCACACCAGCGCCCACCGACTGCTGGGAATGTGAGACACCTTCGTGATGGGCTCCATCTTCTCAGGGCTGCCAATGCTCACCTAGGGGCCCAAGAAATAGCAAGACACGTGGCAGAGGCCGTCTGACAGACAAAGGCTGGACACAGGTAGTGGAAACTTAGAAATCTGTTACTTTTCTGGGCCCCTCCTTCTACCTGACAGTGGCACGGGGCACTCGACCTCCTAGGACAGGCAAACCCCTACTTTAAAGCATCAGGACAGCAAGAGACCAGCTTGGGGCCAACAGCAGTGGAGCCCAGAGCCCAGGCCCCAGGTCCACTTGCTCCACGGGCCCAGGAAGCCATGTGATGCAGACATCCCTGTTTACAGAACACTCAGATGAACAAATGTTCACTTCTCATCTGACTACGTATCAGGACAAGGCAAGTGACTACACCTCTGGCCCACAGTGAAGTGGTCAGGACCGAAAATCCCTCTTAAATACGTATACTAAAATAGGTCATCAACCATGGGGTAAGGCAACATAAACTGCTTTTAATACAGGGTCCAGCGCAAATAACATCCCCTTTTTATGAGGTGGTAATCTATACCATAACTTTTATTACAAAATCATAAGTAATAAAATCATAACTCAAGTCCAGGCATTACTTCTGCCAGGCCTTGTATGTCTCTTACTAAAGAAAACAGTTCTCTTTAATCCAAAAAGTTTTCTACATTCCAAGTGGAAAACTCGTTTGTGCATGTGACCTGGGTCACTGAATTGGATCCCTATTAATACCAAACCACCAGGGCCAGTGCTACCAAGACCCAGGGCATAAAGCCACGAACCCAAATCGTCCCCAGATACTTTGGAAAATACACCAAAAATCACACACCAAAAAATGCTGAAATTTTGAATCACAAATGATATTCTCATAGTGAGCCATGCAAATTAAATTAGTCAAGGTCTGGGGCTTGAAATAAATTACACCAGACCTGAAATTTAAAAGGTTGAGGCTAAGAAAGAATTTTAGAAAACGTCACACAAATGTGACAGAGCAGTGGGCTCTTGACCCTGGCGCTGCCGTGTCAGTCCCAGGGCGGGCCTGGCTGGGACGCGGCGGGGTTAGAGGTTAGCTGGGACAGATATGGGGTGAACAGCATGACCAAGTGCAGCTCCTTCCTGCTTCCAGCTAGCTCTGCCACAGATCTACATTCCACGACAAGGTGGCGGGGTGCTGGAGATTCAGGCTAAGGGCAAGACACGGGGTGCGATGAAAGGTGTCTTCCTCCACATCTGCTATAATCACCCCCATTTGTGAATGGCTCCCCAGCACACCCACCCTGGCTACCTGTCAGGACCTCCTGGCTGAGCCTCTGTGCAGCACACCTACCTCAGGGATCCACAGAGCACAGCTGACGTGGACCCACTTGGTCCCACTGCGGGTGGGCTTCATGGCTCCGCCTTTCTTGGGACACAGCAAACACTTCGGCTGAACCCCCAGGGCACAGGTGCGGCAGAGCCAGCTGCCCTCTGGGACCTTAAGGATTCCGTAACAGGCCTGTAAAGCCACAGCAACACCCCCAAGGAAAAGAGAGAAAAGGAAGATTCACTTTTCACGTTATGTCTGTTAACTTGAAAACACAAGAAAGACGCCCAGCAAAGAGGCGTGCCCACGTGCAGGAGCAGTGCCCGGGCTCTGCACGGCCCAGCAGGGCTCAGGGCTGGGGGCATAGCACGCACTTCCCTACCACAGGCTTGTCTGCAAGCTGCCTGAGGACACAAAGTCTGCAGCAGCTCCGCCTGGCTGTGCTGCTACGGACACCCGCCGGGACCGGCCGAATGACCACTGAGCAGAGAAGCCTCAAGGTACTCCACAGGGCTAAGTGGAGGAAGCGGGTCCTCTCTGTTTTCCCGTGTGGGTGGGGTACAAAGTGAGGGGAAAACAAAGGAGCTGAGAGTCCCCGGAGATATTAAAAGAGACGGCGGTGGAACGACACGACTAAGGGGCGTCCCCATTCCCCAGGCTGAGTAAACCTGCCGACTAGCTCCCAACGCCGTCCTCCCAAGTGAACATGTCAGGCACGGAGAGATGAGACTTTCTAGACAAAGAGAACGTGCTCCTTTTAGCTGATATTTAAAACAAAGCCTGCTTTACACAGGACAGCAAAATCACACACGAGAGCAAAACTGCAAAAATCAAGGCTTTTACTACTAAAGTCACTAAGAAGATTTAAAGAAAGAAAAGGCAAATGTTAAGCAAGTGAAGAAACAAAACCATGATGGTACCAGGAGCACATTCAGACTGTGCTTCTAAAAACAGCAGACTGTTCAAAACTGTATCCTTAGATGAACTACGAGTCAGGAAGTCGAGACAGTAACTTAGCTGCGTTTCTCCAGACAGGAAAAACACAGCCGCCGTGCAACCCGAATACCCAGGACGCGAACGGGAAGCACAGGGACGGGGCCGAGCGGCGCGGAGTGGCGCGGCGACTGCTGCGGAGCGCGTGAATGGGCCACTGTCAGCACAGGCTTACTGGAAAGAAATGACTTCAATCGGGCTCAGTGACACTATTAAGGTTTCAACTACTAAGAGGTTTCTATGGGGCATTTTAGAAAAAGTCACATTTGAAGAGATAATTTTCTTACTGGAAAAGCAAGTCTAAACAGAATTAGAAGATTAAATAAAGTTTGCCGGAGAGTCAAGCCATGAAGAACATCTCAGAAGAAAAATGGGCCACAAGGAAACATTAAGGAAAAGAGACGACATGGTACACGGCAGAAAGAACGTAAGGGGTGGGGGTCCCAGAGATCCCAAGTTCCAGTTCCAATTCTGCCACCAACCCACAGAGTGACCTTGAACAGCCCACCCTGATGTCAGTTAAACTCATTTGCAAACAAAATTTTTCTTAGGTAAAAAAAGTGAAATAGCAGGAACAAAACCAAAAACTTCATCCAAGTTAACAGCACCAGCAACAACAAAGAGCAGCTATGGTTGGTCGTCACCATGCTTATGATCTGGACACCACAAAACCACTACAGGAATTCCTGACTGTTCCAAGGATACTTCCCAGACCATCTGAACACCCAGAGCTCCAAGAGGGTCTTTGATGGGGCTAAAATGAGACTGTGTCCCGGCTTCTCGTCAGGATGAGCTGGGACAGGGTCACAGCTGGCAAAGTCATCAGGCAGGAGCGAAGAGGCAGACACGATAAAGAACTTCACAGAGTGAACGTGATGCTTCTCCCTGAGGTCCCTCCCCATGGCAACTTCAACACAAGTGTCAGCAAGTTTTACATCCTAGCATCAACAGATGAACTCCAAAAAAGGACGTCAGAACAGCCTCTGAAACCCTAAGAGTACATGTGAACCTGTGTCCCCCTAGACACCCAAGTTACTGCACTATCACATTAAAAAGGAAACCGAAGACAGACCGTCACAAGCCTGTAAGGTGCCCAGAGCCCATCCTCGCTCGCTCAAGTCTAAGGGTTCACCTGTTCACGGGAGGCAGTGAGCAACCACCAAAGCCTGCTTCTCCAGGGAGGACGGAAGCCACCTCCAGGCCTCGTCCCTCTTCCGGAACAGCTCAGGTCACAGACTAGCATGTGAGCAAATGTTATGGGTTGAGTTGTATCCCAAACAGATATGCTGAGGTCCTGACCCCAGGACTCAGACCGTGACCTTATTTGGAAACCTTGTCACTGCAGATGTAATCGGTTAAGAGGTCACACTGGAGCAGGGTGGGCCCCAAATCCAATCTGACTGGCATCCTTATCAGAGGTCGGGTGTGAAGACAAACACACAGGGAGGACACGTGTGACAAGCACAGCAGAGACTGGAGCTGTGCAGCTACACATCCAGAAATACCAACAGCCATCAGTGCAGCCCTGGAAGCCTCTCAGAGGGGCACCCCGGCCCCCAAGCTTTCAGACTTCCCATCTCCAGAACTGTGAGAAAGTCAATTGTCTGTGGTACTTGGTTACGGTTATGGCCGCCTCAGAAATTAATCCCAGAAACTAACCATCTTTCCAAGGTTTTTGGTTTTTTTGTTTAATGTTCTTAATGCATAGACTCACGTGCCGGAGCAGGGCAGAGCGGGCTCATCCCTTCTTTCAAGTAAACTTGACTTCTATGAGCAGCACTTAAAGTGCCATGTGAAGGAAGACGAGCCCTATGGGATTCTGGTTTTCTGGCAGCAAAAGCAAGAACTACTTGGGACGCTGTAAGAACCAATGGGGAACAGGTAGATGCTGTCCACGGGGCACCCTTCTTTACATCACTCAGGACCTCGGGAGAATGGGCCCCCTGGAGGGAGACTCCCAGAGCAGAAGACCAGGGGCTCCTTTCTGAGCTTCACTGCCCACATACCTGATGCACGCAGATGTTGCATTTGTCACAGAACACCATCTCGTTGCCATCCTCACCGTCGGGTGACTGGCAGACATCACACACGACGTCTTCGTCATACTCGATGCCCAGGCCCTCCTCCGTCTCTATGGCATGGTTCATATTGTCGTAGCATCGTTGCTCAAACTCCTCCAGGACCCTCTCCATGGTGTACTCATCCAGCTCAGGCATGCCTGTGGGAAGACGCCAGAGCCCACTTTGATAAACCCACATTAGCAAATGTTAGCTGACAGTATCAGTTTTATTATACGAACCAATAACACTACAAATGAAGAGCCTCAAATGGTTTTCACTGAATGCCTCTCAGACCCTTCCAAGAAAGGATTTCCAAATTAAAAGGCAGAAAAGTCTTTCATGCAAGAGTCTTTGTTTCTTATGGTCCAGCACCAAAGATGGCAGTGTCATCAGCAGAAAGGCAGAGATACACGTTGGACGGGTCAAGGGTGTTAAACACACACATGGACAATGGTCCTCTCACTACCAAGTTACGCACAATAACAAACACGGAAGTGACTTCCAATTCGTGACCCCAGATCGTTGTTTGGGTGCTTTTCTGAAAACTTTCCTTACTTGCTGCTTAAAACGGTGCTCTGAAAAAACAGACCCCACTGTGAGCACGCCAGGTTTTTAACCTGCTTATCCATGCTCACCCTCTGAATTTGCTAAGTGGAGAGGCGCAGTTAATCAGACACATGAAAGGCCAAAACACAAGGAATGTCTGAAGCAAAGGAGACGGCTCATTGTGAATCAAGTAAGATGCATTCTGAAGCAAGAATGATCAAAAATACATTTCCAGTGGTTATTGTGGTTACAGCCAGTGGTGGGATGAGACTTCTATTTTCCTCCATTTGTGGATGTATTCCAAACTTCCTACAATGAAAATACTCATGCAGAAACAAAAAAGCAGGTTGCAAAAAACTACTCCGACAGAACACCAAGTGGTAAGAAACAACAGAAATGTCCTAACAGCTAAAATGACCTTTCATGAATTATCATGAATTAAAATCAAACAAACGTCTCAGGTTTTTAAAACTTTAAAGAACACATTCGCGCTGACATTGCTGTAGCCCTGAACACATATTCAAAAAGTTACCTATTGTTGCAAACCCTGTTTAGTCATGAGACAGTTTCTGTGTGGCCAGGTACTTACGTCTCAATTCCTCCTACCAGCTTTGAAAATACAATCCTATGCCCTGTTACTAATTTTTACCATTAGAAAGACCAAAGGAGGCATGTGTTCATTCAATTCGCGTTACACAGCTGTGTAATCCGTCCTGCCAAAGCAGTCGACAGTGCCTCCCAATCTGCTGAGCAAGCCCAGGACTCATTCCTGAGCCATCTGCACGGGCCAAGTGCATCTGGTTGTGCCCTCTGCCTTAATCATCTGGTTGTGCCCTCTGCCTTAACCCTGGGCACTGTCAGTCAAGGGCGTTACCTGGTCTTCACACAAAGCAGAACTCTCTAATGTATGCGCTAACACTGCATTCAGTTCTAAGAGAGCTTCAGAGCAGACTCTGATACAACCCCAGACTTGCTAACATTCTGGCCACCAACATTTGAAGCAAGGCCATGAGGGAGCAATCTACTTGGTCAGCGAAAACACCCGAGTCACCAAGCAGGGAGGAAACGATTCTCCAACTCAGTGCCCTCTCACCGCCACTGCACAGGCTCGGGGCAGGGCGGCCGTAAGCACCCAGCGTGCTCCAGGCCTGTGCCGGGCTCAGGGAGTGACATGACACAGGACACCAGATGTTTCGTAAACACTATATGCTAGACTGCAAACAGATAGCCTGGGCCACCGCTGCCCATCCTGGACCCGGAGCACAATGCTAATGAGTCCTTGAGGTCCCTCACTGAACCCAGACTTGACCTCACAGTCTCGGCATCAGAACACTTCAGGTGACCCTCATCAATCGGAAGTGCACAAGGACAAGAGCCGTGTCTGCCCTTAGCCTCAACCCCAGGAGAGGCAAGTAGGTGATGCAGAAGCTCCGTCCTCCACGGCTGCGGAAACGAGTAGCAGGGAAGAGAGGGCGCCGGGAACGTGCTCAGCTAGGCGGCGGCGCCAGGGCGGAAGTGCGGGCAACGGGAAGCACTCCGAGTCTGCGGGGGTCGGGCCTTAGGGGACCCCCGCAGTGTCACTGAGGAGCAGCAGCAGGCCAAAGCTGCCGGAGCAAGGATGTGAACAGAGCAGGGAAACCAAACAGGATGCCTAGGGATACTCACTTCACTTCCTGGGCTTCCATTCCCTCAAGATAAGTATAAGTCAGACGGAGGGAAAGAAGGGAACCCTGCCTCCACGGCCGGGGGTACAGCCCTCATCAATGCTGTCACTGTCTTCCACGAGCCACCACAGACCCGGAGTCCACCTGCACACACCTACCACAGCTGGACAAGCCACGTACTGAAAGAGCCCAGATTCTGACACTGACGCCATGACGGAGCCGGCTTCACTGCATGACGGAGCCAGCTTCACTGCATGACGGGCGTGCCTACTGCTCACCTACCTGCCTAGAACTCTTCTCTACTCATCGTTAATAAAGCGACAGAACCCACGCCTCTCACCCATCTCCTTGAACTCCTCATTGGTCAGCTCCAGCCACGCCGTGTCCATGTCGTTGAGGTCGTAGCGACACACACTGTCGGCCAGCGTCCGGATGTCCACGTAGCCCAGCTCGGGGGGCTCAGAGCCCGAGGAGACAATGTATTTCTTGGGCCTGATGAACATGAGGGATTTCTCTTCAGACACAACCCTAGTTAACAAGAAAACAAGGCAGCCAGCTTACTCTTTCTGCCACATAAAAGGAAGTCTGTCAGAGGCCCCAAGTGAGCCTGCACTTCCACCCCCAAAACCCATGTCATCACCAGGTTAACGTGCTTAAAACTCTGCTGTCACTGCTATTAAAACTAAGTGGGAGTCATAAAGCACTCAAAATGGAAAGAGACACAAGTGAAAACATGGCAGTCTTCAAAACTAGCTTCCTCTTCCACTGGCTCCTCGGGACCCCACTGTGCCCTGCCACCACCTATGACAGCAGTCTCTGGTCTGCTGGCATCGCCACACATCAAGGGTCAATGATATTACTTTCCACTAACCAAGCCTGTCCACCGAAGCCAAGCCTTAGGTTCTCAAAACACAAGGAGCACCGCGGCTACAAGGACAGATGCCGGGGAACCAGGGTAGAAACCCGTCATCACCTCTTTGCAGCCTTAAAGATAAAATCAGGCCTTGGCCGCTACTTGGAAGTCTAAGAATGAGAGTCGAGCCAAGTCGAAGGACACCTCCGACCAAAACTTGGGATCCGGGGACAGACACGAGTCCCCTCCACTCCTTATCCTGCTGCTGTCCCCCAATCAGACACCTGGAGTGCCATCCACCACACCCCACTCAAAGCCCACGACAGCCATGGGAAGATCAAATCGCGCCCAGCATGGAAGGCGGGGCCGCACATCCACAGTCCTGCACACCTGTGCGCCAGGTGCTCGTGTTCACATCAGCAAGGAATCCACAGGCTTTGTCATTACCAGTCATTCCGTCTGCAGGACACTGAGAGGACAGCTACTTCTCCTGCTGACCCAGGAGCAGGGCTGCAGCTACAAACTGCCGTAAGCTGCATCAAACACGCACTTCCACAGTGCTGGGCTCCCACAGGAAAGGGGGCGATTCGGTGAGCAATCGGGGCTCCAGGCTGCCAAGCAGCATGGCGGCACCGTGCCCCAGACGCGCTGCTCGAAGGCAAACACGCGATTCCCACGCAGATGAACACGCCCTCTGTCACAGGCCAGCAGTCCGGCTCGTGGAGGCCACCTGATTGGTCACCTACAGTTACCAATGCATGCAGACACTTGTCACAGATCCCAAAATAGCAATACTCCAACTCTGTCATGTCAAGTGCCGGAAAAGGCACGGAGTGGGTGAGGGTCGAGAGGTCAGTTCTGTGTACACTCAGCAGTGGTGACAGAGATAGTTTTGCACAGCAGGTAGCCAACTGAGGACACACCTGGCTCAGGTGCTCGCTGAACACAGAGCACTTGATCCTCTGCGAGCGAGGAGCCCCAGGTCCGCAGAGCTAAACCGAGGGGAAGCGAGCAAAATGGGCCTCTGCTTTAGCTGACCGAGTCAGGCAGGCCCGCCTCTCAGGGGAAAGCGGTCTGTAAGTAAATCCCGAGCAAGCCCCAGACACAATGGGGCAAATGCCATCCACAGAGAACTTGTTAAACCACACCTGCCCTCCTCCAAAGGCATAGTGACCATGGGAGGACCCAAGAAGCCACCCTTACAGTGTGCAGCATGGCCAGGCACGCCTCCCCAGGGGAGCTTTTCCACTGTGAGCACGACTGGAGGGGAAGGAGGAAACGGGTGCAAACGTCCAGACTCCCCTCCCCCACCCAGGCACTTTCTAGAAGCCTTAGGGTGTGGCCCCTCTCCTAAGAGAGCAGCACCTTCTCAACCTGGCTGTAACGTTTAGCCCGGGGCCCAGGGGCCCATGGCCCTCAGAGTCACTGCCATCCAGACCGGAAGTGCCTTTCTACAGCACTTCCGTGTCCACTGCAGGGCTCGCTGTCAGGGTGGGAAGGCCCGGCGCGTGGGGAGGAGACGCTTCTCTCCCCGGGGCACGTCTACCTGGCCACAGGCTGAGGGATGGTTCCGGGGCTCACTGGCACCTGGACCCCCTTCTCCCACTCCTGCCTCCAGGGGTCTGCCAACACGTAGTACTCATCTGGGTTCAGCTGGTAGGAGTCATGCAGCTTCATGGCGGTGATCAGGTCCGTCCTAAACACCTGGAACGGGAGACACAGGGTCACTGACATGTGCCATCTGCATCTTCTTCAGAGCGCCGGCAGCTTCAGGGTAGCAGAGCAGCAGCCTGACTATTACGGAAACCCCTCCGACTGCCACCGTCCTGGCCTCTCCGCACGGCGGCACTGGCAGCTCACACAGCCCATCACTCCCTCATCACCCCCATCGAGACACAGTGTCCACAACAGCAACAAAGCACGTTCAACTGTCCTCCCCAAATCCCAGGAGGGAGGGAGGGCTTTCACTCAAGGGTGCTCTTTTGGTAGGTACTTCCAAAAACCAAATTCCACTGACCATGCAGCACAAACCCGGTACCACCAGGGCCTCCTCTCCTATACTCAGCACCTCCTGCCCGCCTCCTGGGGCACCAGGACTGATGGCAAGCACCTGGGAGTCAGGTACTGGTGAGCTAGTACCAGCAGAAGTACAGGCTGGAAAACTCTGGGACGGAAACCACTGCAGACCCACGGAGTCAATCCGCGAAGGGGCTTACAGAGCATGTCTGTTTGCACACCTGTAACCTGCATAACTGCCACACGGAAAGGGGCATTTGTAGGGAAAGGAACGGAGGGAAGGAGAGGGAGAAAGAGACAGAAAGAAAGAAAGAAGAAAAGCAAGCTACTACCCTTCCCTCACCCTGCCAAACACAGACCCACAAGACTCAAAGCACCCTCTGCCAAAACACTTCCTCAGGCCTGCATCACAGGCCAAGTGGGGACATGGCCGAGGCAGCCCCCACAAGCCTGCTCCTCCGATGGGCCGGGAGCCAACAGTGCCCACGCGTGTCCCGGGGCTGCAGGAGGAAGCCTGACCTGGCACCAGCGCCAGCCCCGAGCTGTGTCTGGAACAGCAAACCTGACCTGAGAGCTGCCCACTCTGTCTGCACAAGTCACAATGCTGGAGTCCCTCTGCTTGAGGACAGGGGGCCCTTTCTTGTGCTGCTGAGCACAGTTCTCACTATGTGCCTGCTCATGGGTCCATATTTGTTTTTCCTGGTGGCTTTTCAGGCTGGCGATCACTTTAATAAACTTCACCATAATAGAGTCTGAGGCATGAATAAAAGGGCCATTTCTCCAGCCTGCCCCTCTCGACACCGGCTTTCCCCCAGTATGCCACTCCTCGTTTCCAAAGCCCCAGGAACAAGAGAGAACCTGGCAGTGCACCTTCCGCAAAAGCACCAGGTCCCTAACAGCACGGAGCCCCAAACCAGGTGCCAGGCCGCCATGCCCTCCCTGCCCAACAGAGAAAACATCCTTTAAAACAAAGTCACAGGTCGACATCACCATCAGGAAGCAAATTAGTAACCAAAAACAAAAAAGAAAAGAAAAGAAAACATTCCAGCTGTCTTACAAGTACAAACTAAGGCGTTTGCCCAAGGAGGAAAATCAACGGGAAGCAACAAGGTGGGAGAAGGCAGCAGCCCCCTGTCCCTTTTGGCCACGACTGGGAAGGACGGTCAAGAACCCAAACACAGGACCCGAAGTGGACGCGCACACCCAAGTCCTGGCAGAGTTCAACGTCAGCACTGCAAGTGTCAAGTCCTTTGAACTCAAGAGAAATTTCAGATAAACTCTGGAACAAAACATGGGTCGGGGACAAGGCGCGCACCGTCCCCACCGCTCAGCCCCTCCTCGCTGCGGGCGCGAGCGCTCCCGGGGCTCCCCCGTGCTCCTGCCCTGGGACCGCCCGAGTACTACGTGCACATCAGAAAGGCACTGCGGAGCTGGAGCAAGCAGCACGGGGAAGGCAAGAAAGACACCCCAGAGAAGGAAGGGAGCCCCGCGGGTTCCGAAAGACCAAGCGCCGGGAACACATCGAGGCGACAAAACGGCTGCCTTCCCACGGACACTGGATCCCCCGGGTAAGCGTCGGCTGGGACGATTTCCACAATTCCGAGGGACGGACCCCCGCCCCCGGCGGAGGGTGTTGTTCCACAGCTCACTGCCCCGCACTCCAGGCTTCAGTCCGCAGGGAGGTGCTGGAGGGCTGCGGCCGGCCCCGCCTCCCCGCCCCGGCCCCGCCCCCCCACCCTGGGTGGGGTGGGGGTGTGCGAAGGCAGGAGCACCAAACCAAGGGGCAGAACCAAGACTCTCCCCACCAGCTCCCTTGAAAACCTGGGTAAACTAAAAATGCCTTTTCTTCAGTGATTTAAATTCTCGGAGCCCCGCAAAGGTGTTCAGAGAACAGACCTCAGGATTGGGGGGGGGCCCTTCATCAACAAAGGCCAGCAGAGAAATGCACCTCAAAGCAATTGTACATAGATTGATAGATGGTAAATGATAGGTAGATAGGTAACAACATAATGGGGAAGAGGGGGAACATAAGATGAGAAGCGAATTGGAAAAGAAGGGGACAAAGCCTTAAGCACAATCCCCAAAACAAAACTCCAGGAATTACATTGGGTTGTTGCCACAGATTTATGGCTAAAACTAACTTGAGGCTGGCAGTGACCAGCAGCAGCCGAACCCGCTGATGTCCTGGCCAGAGGAAAAGTTGTTGGGAGCCAGCGAGGATGGAACAGAAAAGGAAAAAAGAAGAGAATTAATAATAACAACAGCTAACATTTACTGAGCACTTCTTTGCGTGCTCTGTAGTATTAACCTCTGTGTTAATCCACTTAACCCTCGCAGGAGTCCGAGGCAGACATCTGTGTTAGCACAGGTTCGCAAACTGAGCCACAGCGCGGTTAGGTAACTCGCCCGGGGTGCGCAGACAGCAGCAGCCAACCAGGTGGGTGCCAGTCCCATGTTCTCATGCACGCGTGGATGGCATGCACGGCTACACCAGCATTCAGAAAATACCTCTGATGGCTTTCGATCTTCATGTCTGGAGCACGAACTTCTCCGGTGCTGGGATCGGGAGTTCTGTGACCACGTAGTGGACAGGCCTAAAGAAACAAATACCCAAATGGGAACGATTAAAAGCGCACAAATCACTGAGTGTTCACAGGGCTTTTGTTTTTTTTAACTCAAATTGAGGAAACACCCACCTCTGTGACACCTGTGGAACGCCACCAGGGGAGCGAGCCGAGCCGTGGTGGCCCTCCCCCACCCAGTGCTCGCTGAAACACTCGCTTCTCAAGGCCCCGGTCCACATTGGCTCAGGGACTCCATAGGCACCCCAGCCAGGCTCCGCAGGGGACCTTCACCTGGAAGCCTGAACTTAATTTGGAGGGTCAGAGTCTCCCACTGGGAAATACCAACTGAAAAACAATTGACTGAGTTTTCAGTAAATTTTCTAAATGCTAAGATCATTGTGCTAAATCCAAAGGCTGCCCTCAAAACTTTAAAAAAGGAAGCTGTGACTTTTCTATGAAGCCTAAGCACTCATATTTCTTAGCACAGGGCGGCTGAGATGAGACCTACAGCAGACAGGTGCTGTGGACTCCCTGCTGGCTGCCCTTTCCCAAGCCCTCGCCAGCCGGCTCTTCTCGGAACCTTTCCTCCTGTATGTATGCTCCGGCCACTCCCCAAGAGGCCAGAGGCACCGGAGCCCTGCCCTGGAGCCCACCCAGGGCACATGTCTCCCAGCTGGCCCAGTGTCGGGGCGCCTGCCAGGCCTCCACCCTCTCAGCAGCACCAACTCCATCATTCCTGAAGTACTCCCTTGGCCTTGGTGTCAATTCTTTTTCTCTCACTCTGCACCCTCACTTCTCCCATCTCTCCTGGACTCTTTTTCTTGCTACGCTTACCTACCCACAGGAGGGCTCATCCACGCCCACATCGTACCCAGCTCGTCCATCACCGGGGAGACGGTGAGACCTGCACCCACAATGACCTCCCTCCCCAGCTCCATATCCGCGTTCACCTTCAGACAAGACATGGACCCAAGAGTTCCTCAGAGCTGTCAACTCAACCAAATGTGGGCTCGGCATCTTACACAAACGCGATCTTCCTCTTCTACTCCTGCTTTGGTGAACATCCACCACCACTTCTATTTGAAGTCAGAAGTCTAAGACTCATCCTAGACTCTCCTCACTCAGGAAGCATCCGATCAGTGGCCCAGTTGTACTAAGTCACGCCCAGCACCTCAGAATCCCAGCCTGTCTCCATGCCCGCCCCCACACCTGCTTGCTCACATGTCACATGGATACCAGCAGTGGCCTCCTGTTTGCAGGTGCTACAACACCACCTGAGTCTGCAAAGGCCCCCACAACCACCTGCATGCAATATGTGTCTAAGTCCCCAATAACTCACCCCCACCCTCCGCGCACTGTACTGCTATGAAGAAATTAACAACCCTCCCCCGCCCTCCCCCCAAAAAGCCCAAATTTCACAGAACTGTCCTTCTACCAGTAAAATCACTTGTCATTCCAACGAGAGCTCTTATCTCTACAGATTCCAGAGACAAGGGACACAGAATCAAAGTGCCCTTAAGTCCTTGGGACATTAAGAAACACGATCTGCACGTAAACCTCTCATCAGATTTGCAATGGCCGAGACTCAGGGGAATGCCCGGCTTCCCTCTGGCATGGGAAACGGTGGCACTGCCCGCTGTCACCAGTTCCGAGGCCTGTACCTGGGTCAGCCAATGGCTGTCAGGCTGGCAGAATGCCATTTCTTCCAGGTGGCCCCATGCAGTGCTCTCAGTAAATACTTTAGAAACTTCTTTAAAACACAGGAAAGGGTGTCTCCTCTTTAAGCCCCAAATGAGTAAGAATGTTTCACTCCCACAGTGAAAGAAACCTTCCGGGCATACTGGGGTGAATCCAACTTACTGAGGTTCTAAACCTGGTCATCACTGGGAGAAGGAAAAGAACCAGGTTAGGAGCCTGGAGAGGGAGGCGCTGGGCAGCTCCTGTCTTCAGAAAGGCCTCACTCACCCTCGGGTCCTGCAGGCCACCCCCCAGCCGGCCCAGCAGCTAAAAGAGCTCGGCAATTCGAGATGGATGACCAGGGGCCCAGGATCAGGAAGACGGCGCAGGGCAGAAAGGCAACACTGCAGCAAAGGTTATAAACAGTAAGGAACAAACATAAAAATGTAAAAAGAATCACTCTGTCGCTATACGTTACAATCTAGCAACGGGCAGAGGGAGGCGAGGTCTTAAAGCCTGATACTTGCAGAGCTAAAGCAGAAACCATACATTTGTTCATTCTTGGCTGGGGGGGGGGGGCCCTTCTTGCCTTTTCTTGGGGACCTGTCAGCATCCATGCAGGGCAGTGTCCAAGGTTCTCAGGAACCATGCAGTTTTGCTGGTATGGAAAACACCCCCAAGTGACGGTCACTTAGAAACCTGCACTAGGGCTGCATCACTGAAAAATGGGTGTCAGCAGCACACATGCTTTTAAAAACAGAGATCCAAAGGTGCTACAAAGTTGGTATCTGATGATACTGCCCAAGGGAAACACTGGTCCACCCAGAAATGTGTTCCTCTTCCTTTTGATTTCCTTAGTGTAAGAGGAGGAGGAAGACCAAAAAGTAATCCCCTTAAACTCACTTTGCAGAAAGGGAGACTGTGGGGGAAAGCAAAGTTTAAATTATCACTGACATAAGAAATATTCTTAGCTTAATTATAAAAGCCAAAAACCAGAAACTTCCCAAATGTCAGCCAACAGACTGAATAAATAAGCCGTAGTATGTCCATACAATGAATGCTGGCCACACTGAGGCAGAACCAGCCACCGATGCACGCAGCATGGATGACTGGGGAGGAAAGCCAGATGAAAGGATACAGACTGTATTATCCCACTCATATAAAACTCTGGAAAGTATAAACTGATCGACAGTGACACAGGAAGTCAGCTCTTGACCAGGGAAAGGTGGAAGGGAAGAATTACCTTGAGTTTTCTGATTTCACAGGTGTAAACACGTCAAAGCATATTACACACTTTAAATGTGTGCATGAAATAACGGATGAGTTTTCTATCATCCACTCGCAATGAAGGAAAAGAAAATGCTGCGTTTTACTTTACACAGGTGGCTGGTATAAAACCTGGACCTGCTGCTGAACCAGGTGAGAAGGTGGGGCGGGGACCAGGTGATCCTTCCGTGTCCAGCAGCAGGGACCTGCTGCTGACGGCCTCTTCCTTCCAATGCACTTGCTCACGTCAGAAACCACGTCAAGAACCATCAACACAAGACACTGACTGCTGACAACATAGAAGATCTTTAATAGAATATTTTTTGAAAAGTGGACAGAAATCTAGCGTTGAGAACAGAGTCATGGTCAACGAGAACCACCACTGTGACTCAAGAACTGCAGGCGGCAGGTACCCAGGACATACTGCTGTTGGACTAGAAGACAGGAAGCTGGGCTCAGGGGAAACAAGGCAGTACGCGCGTCGCATCCGAAGACGGCCGGGCGGGACCCCGCCACCTGCGTCCACAGGCACACTCACAGGAAGTCCTCAAGTAGGAGACTCGAGCAAGTGTCCTGACACCGCGACCCCAGTCCTCCCCGAGCCATGCTCTCTCCGGACACTTCCCAGATGGTCCAGAAGCTCCCAGAATATGCTCCAAACAAAAATGACCCGCATTCCTTTTTATTTAATTTAAAAAATAGCTATGTTATAGAACACCTTTTTGAAATTATGTTGGGTGGGGATGAGGGGACTCAAATACCAAAAAGACTAGGAGAAAGTGGTATTTATGCCAAACACGAGCCACTTGTTAGCTCTTAAACTCCACGTGCAAAGATCAAGCTGGGTTGGTGCTGCATTTTGTTTGTGTTTTCAGAATGCTAACATTTAATGACAAACCAAATTAAGAATGTGACAAGTAAAAAAAATCTGTTTTCTCTTTGTGTTCAGGAGAGGACTTGGGAACTCTAATTTGGTAAAAATATCTATAATTATCACATAATATTATTACCTAAAATTAAGTCCACTCTAGTGACAAATTTGGGCAACTTTAAAAATTCCTGACTCATGTTGTTTGAGTAACAACAATTCAATATTGAACACTGAAAAGAATGAACAGAAAAAAAATACCTTGTTTTGTTTTAATATCCCCACCTTCCATTAAAAGTATAAAAGGCTCATGGACGGCAACACCGTGGGCACGGGGCCTGGCCAGTGTGGCATTCTGAGCACTGTTTTCTGGTCCTCTTATGCAGGTATTTCAAACATGCTCCTCTGAAATATTAAAAATAGCCATGCTGTCTCGCCCTACATCTAAAATAAGGAAAAGCCTCGAGAGTACTATCTAATACGCATTGCATACTCTTCCCACACTTGGTAGCTCATGTGTGCAAAGCCTCCCAGGTTGTGCAGCGCATGAGAGGTTCAGAAATCAGACGTTAAGCGGTGGTCTGGGCGTTCACACCACCGCAAAATGCAAATGACCAAGAACCTCACCACTGACCAAGTGACACATCTCCTATGTCTCAGACCCTGCTTTTAGACACTGAAGAATAATACGCAGGTGTTTCTAAGAGTATTAAACCAGCTTAACAATGTAAGACGCTTAAGACCAGTGAGCATGGGGCCCAGCAGGCCAGCCAGTGTCAGGCAGAGCTGAGAGTGCCCCTGGGGGTTACTTCAAGGCCACATTAGCCCTATGGAAGCAGAGCAGGACCCTGGAAATTCCCATCTGAAAGTCAGCAAGTCAATGTAGCAACTGGCTGCTCGCTTTAACTTAGCTGCATCACAGAAGACACGCTTCTAACATGCTCCTACTCGGGGCTGGCCCTACACCTCCCAGTGCTTGCGCTTCCGTCCCACAGCTCAGCCCCGTGGTTCAACGCCCTCCCACCTTCCAAAACACAAAAAGCACAACACATGCATTCAAAGACCTGGCCTCAGAATGTTTCGACTTAGGTATCCTGGGACCTTCAACCAACTGACACAAATGTTTCGGGCACAAAGCATGCACGAGTGCTGAAACCCAAGTCCGAAGGTCACAGAAGGTTCATCGATGGACAAGACGGTTTTGTGTGAGTGGCTCCTCAAGCCCAAGATGACATCCTTCTCACCACTGTCAAAGTCAAGCCACAAGTCAAGTTTGGCATGGGGCAGAGCCGCCTTGAGGAGACATGGACACAGGACACGTTCTGCAGTATTTGAGCCAAAAGCCCCACATTTCAAGAATTCCTACACAACGCCGCGGTATGTCACC
Source organism: Lyroderma lyra (assembly GCA_004026885.1). Classification (NCBI taxonomy): domain Eukaryota; kingdom Metazoa; phylum Chordata; class Mammalia; order Chiroptera; family Megadermatidae; genus Lyroderma; species Lyroderma lyra. The sequence goes on from PVJL010000940.1 coordinate 208,354, forward strand.
AGGTGCAACCGATGAGGGAAAGGAGAAATTAAAGGTACAGTCAAACAGGACCGAACTGGCGCAGAGCTAACTTTTGTGCAAAAGACAAACACCCAAGACTTGTATGACGATAATCAAGTACAGCCAGCCAAACCTAAGAAAAAGAAGACAAGTCATTAAAAAAAAAATTAAAAATAAATGAAGGGAAATCCACTATTTGCATGAAGACATGAAGGGAGCCCAAAGCAGAAAGTATGAGTATGTCTCATCCACTAAAAATGCTGGTCTCTCTTTCTTGTTTATCTGGAAGCTGGGGGGAGCCCAGGAAAACCGAAGTGCCCACACAGCTTCCCGTCTGCCAGTCAACCTGCATTACCAGGTGTGAAATCAGCAGGTATGAATGTGACTCAGCTCTCCCTCCTAGACAGGAGGTGGAGCCACGCTCAGCTGGAGAGCTGGAGGTGACAGAAGTGTGTCAGGGCCAGCACAGGTGTGGATGCCCAGAGAGCCGGGTCCCCACACTCCCCAACTTGCCACGGGCACAGACAGACACAGCCCTGAAAGCTGGGATGTCTGGTAGGAGAATGAAGCCCCACTCCACTTTAGGAAAAACTTGGGAGTATCAGGACACTTCTCTCTCTCAGAGGAAAGCAAAGAAACCAATTTCCCTTTAGGTCTCTCTCTGAGAGGCACACAACCAAAAAACCAAAAACACCATTTATATTTGGCTCCCATATCCTCACCAAAGCCCCCATATTTTGAAAAGAGTTGCCAAATAATCAGTATTTGTTAGGTACTATCTAATTCTTGCCTTACTTTTATAGAAAAAAAATACAAGGGTGCTGATTAGACTGTTTAATTGGCCTGAGATACCTATTAATAATAATAATATATAATAATTCCTGCCAAAGGCAAGGACAACTGCAGTTTTATGAAAAGTGAGACGCAATCTCCTTTAGGCTTTGGAAATACTGAAAATAGCTGGTAGATCCCATTCCCTCATGTGCTGAAGCGAAACCCCTAAGGACAGAAGCATCCTGGGCAGGCAAGCAGGAAATGAAGGGCTCATTTCTCTGGCCACACCCTGGCACAATGTGTAACTTCAGAGACTGGCTGGGCCACCAAGTCCCAGGAGCCCAGCAATTACAAAGGCAGCCTGCACACACCCCAGCGCTGCTCCATCCAGCTGCAGGGCCAGCCCTCCAGGGCCTGGACAAAAGCTTCCACAGCTATGGCTGCAGCTGGATGAGGGCGTGCACTGGCCCAGAAAACGCCCTTCCATCCCCGACTGTAAATCCCTCACTGGTGTTCCCTGGACCCAGCCAGAACACAAAGCGAAGGGCTCCAGCCCTGGAGGCCGAGGCCGCGGCCGGTGCCGGTGCCGGTGCCGGTGCCGGTGCCGTGGCCCCATGCTGACATCTGCAGCTGCCTCTCCTCCACTTGGACATGCTCTGCATCGCACGGGGAGCTGCTGCCAAAATTCTGTCAGGCCTGCAAGCTGGAGACGCTGGGGAGCGGCAACTGCTCAGACCCAGCCCTTCTTGCAAGCAGGGCTTTCCTAGTGCCCAGGATGGGCTCAGTTCTGGCCACCTGACTTCAGGGACAGAAGGCACCCCACTCACCCCATGGGCCTCCACGAAAGGACAGCTGCAATGCTAATAGGCCGGCTGGTTGCAGAACTGTGCATGGATGACGAAGCCACCCTCAGAGAAGGCAGGAATGGGACGTGTTCCGTGGAATGGATACGAGGTCGGACAATTAACTTCGGGATCACCCTAGAAAAAGCACTACGTACCTCACTGCTGACTATCACTACAGTCCCCTTCGAAGCACTCCCCTTGGGAAGCTCTGCACAGACACCAGCACCTAGTCCACCCTTCAGAGCAGTTTTGGAACTCTTTCTCTGGAATGGCCGTCAGAGCTGTCGCTGTCCCCAAATCTGAGTTATGACACTCTACTGAGTTGTTTGTACAGTGCTTCCAAGGTAAGTGCACGGTGGCAAGTTCACAAACTTAATTGTCAAGACTTTCGGGGACCACGACAGCTGGTAATGAGGTGTGTAGCGCTCTTTCAAGGATGAGTTTGCAAAATTAACTGATGTCGTACGTGTGCATTTTTGTCAGGCTTGGCATTCCAAGGTTCCTGCCACTATCAGCACCCACCATAATTACTACACCCTTAGGCCTGGGTGCACAGCACGGCCATAAAGCATGTGCTTTGTCCTGAACCAGCTGCATGACTGACAGCTATCTGCTAGCAACTATCAGCCCTCCTCTCCCACCACCATCGAGGGCCAGGAGCCCAGCAGAGGAGAGGACCAGCTTTGGGGTCTCTTAGGTCAACCTCTCAGAACCCTATGAACATTTACCTTCCTCCTCCCCACATGGGCGTGGGCATATTAGGAGGGGGAAGAAGATGGCCCGTCACCAATAAGGTGACTTCTGATGAACACGCTTTTGATGGAACTTCAGGTTCTCCTTCCTCTAACCAGAGTTAGGGGCCAGGGGGTGATGCATGTTTAGATGAAGCTTTTGGGGGCACAGAGTTAGCTGACCTGCATCCCCCCAATTCTGATGTTGAAACCAGACCCGCAGGGCCTCAGAATGTGAGGTATTTGGAGACTGGGCCTTTAACCCATATCCCACTTAGAATAAAGAAAAGGTGCAGCTCACTGCCACATTTATTCAATTTTACGTAAACACTCCCCTTTAGGCTAAAGCAAATCTGACTGGTTTTCAATGTGAAAATAAAAAATAAGGTATTTCCAAACAGAACTTGTCTCCAACCCTAATGTAACAGAAATATACTCGTAGATGATGATCGGTATCTAATAATTTTTTTCACGCATAGGAATGCTACGCCTCCCAGGATTTGAAATCTGCAAGTTATTTCCAGGTGAAAAGTTGTAGCCACCAGAACTGCTGGCGAGTATGCTCGGGGCAAATGGGCAATGGGTTAAAGAGGTGATTAAGCTAAATGAGGTCACGTGGGTCTCACTGCTGTCCTTGTAAGAAGAGAACCAGCAAGCTCATGCACAGAAGACTGTCAGGACAGAGCAAGAGACTGCCACCGGCAAGCCAAGGAGAGAGCCTTAAAACACGCAAACCTGCCGACACCTTGATCTTGAACTTCCAGTGTCCAAACTGTGAGAAAGTACCTGCTGGTTAAGCCGCCCAGTCGCTACGGCAGCCTGAACTGGCTCCTGCAGGGCCTTTGTGGTATCCGGGAACCTCTGGACAGCTGAAGAGGACCAGAACTGCACTATCCAGTATGGAAGTCACAAGCCACGAGTGGCTTTTTACATTTAAATTAATAAAAATGAAGTAAAATTTAAAAATCCAGTCCCTCAGTTACACGAGATAGGAACATTTCTATCCTACCGGGCAGCCCTAGTGCAGAAAGGGGAAGGTTCTAAGCCTGAGGGATCAGGAGGGGCTTTGCTTGCGCAGCGGCCAAGGGGGAAATGAGGCAATGATGGGAAGAGAGCGAGCAGCAACCTGTTGCTCAGTGCCCCAAACTCCTAAAACGGGGTGCCTGGCCTCCCACAGGACCCCATTAATAGGAGGTCTTTATTAATATGCACAGGTAATCCACAACTCTCCTCTGGTTAATTCTGAGCCTGAAAAAGCAAGGTTTTTTTAACCGAGGACAAAACTGTGTACTTGGGCAAGCAGCAGACATTTGTTCAGTACTTGTTAACGCCTGGGAACACTGAAAGGCAGCACGGGGGCAGAAAAGAATTACCTAAGCATCCTTTGGGCTCAAGGAGTAAAACGCCTAAGCACTTATTAGAGAAAATGGGCAGAAGGGCCATGAAATGAAAAGTGCTAAGCAGTTCAAAAGGAGCCCGAAGGCTCTGACGGGTGGCTTTAATGCCTGGAATTGGGCACAAGACCCTCACTACCGCTCCCTGCAATAAAATGAAAGCCCTGCTCTCTGGAGCCCACACTCCCGTTTCTCTCCCATCTGCCAGTTCACTCGTCCCTGTGCCAAACACCAGCCCCCACACCTCCATCCCAGCCCTTTCCGATCTGGTCATGGCTTACCTTCGCCTACACCCCCAAACACACAACACCCCTCCTCTGCAGCCACCAATGCAACTTCCACGGCTTCATGTCTGAACCCAAAGTTCCAACCAAAACACCACGTTTGAGTTCTGTTCTCGTGTTTCTGGTCCCCTTGTCCCATGTACCCCAGGCTATCCGTGTGGCTACCCACGGCAGCAAAGCCTTGCTTCCTAACTTGCAGCTTTTAATCTGTTGAAAACTTGGAGACCAGGAAACTAAAACAACCCTGTTTGCCTAAAAACTATTTCATCCATTAGGATCTGCCCAACTTTCACGTCCTCCCTGTAAGGCCCCTGGCCCTCCGCTCCTATTTGTGCCCACACAGATTTCCACAAGATGACAGACATCTCCATGCTGCCAAGACTTCGGAGCAGAGCGGGAGTTTACATGTCCCTATGACAGAGTTCCTGGAAAGCAGGCCCCGTACTTTTGTCATCACGCAGGAGAGCCAGCATTCGTTTCAAGGTTTCCCGAGTTTAATCTGTTACGTAAAACATCAGCTCATGAGCGCTCAGGCACTGTGCTCCGTACAAAACCTCCTTGTTATCTGAGGGGAGCTCTCTGAGGAGTCTGTTAGCTTCCCAGTACACAGATGCTGTGTGACATTTATTTTGACTGCCTGGAAGCCAACTAACTTCCGGTTCTCAGCTGCACTGTGGAAACACGAGGAAGCCAGAGAGCTGAGGTGCAGGCAGCAGTCGTATTAAATAGTCACAGTGGAAGCAGAGGAGCAGCGCTGACTGGCCACCTGCTAAAAACCTGCACTGAACATTTCCACGTCCCACGAGACGGTCCCCAACCTCCTGCACCATACTAAACTAGTTAATAATTAACTGGCTTTGATTAAGTTCCTTTTCATAAAGAGCAACTGTGGCGTGCCATAAACAGTGTTTAGGAAAAGCACCCGACACACCAGTGGCACACACATGCGGTGACAGACCCGCAGTATCCCTCTCGGACGCGGTTCTCCGACCTGCCTGGCAGGCCCAGGGCCTCCGCACGGAAAGCACTGCATTCAAAAAACCATGTTTGTACACTGACTGACCCAAACCCTGGTCGGCTCCAAGAACAACAAAGCAGGACTTACTGCCATTGTCGTCAGAATCCTCACTGCTGCTGGGAAGGCGACCTCGTTTCATGATCTCCCCAGGAGACAGCAGGCGGCCTGCAAAGCAATGAGACAGCACTTAACCCGAGATAATAATACACAATCACCAAGTTGTGCTTCAGTTGGCAGCCCAGGACTGAGAGCGCACAAACGCAAACAATCGGCTTTAAGGAGCATTTGAATAGTAAACAGTGAAAAGCCCAAAGATACATAATTAGGTGCAATCATTAACAGAACAGGTTCAAAACAAGGGGGAGGGGCAGAGAAGTGTCAGATCAGGTCTCCCAGAGGTGCCAGGTTCCTCGCATTCCTGTGACATTATTGCAGCTACTCCAGAAGCCTGTTCCCTCAGGCAGGCTGCTTCCTGCGGGGGCCTGGCCGTGTGACTGCCCACACCACACTGGACACTGAGGTGCTTCTCGGGCAGCTCTTACTGAAACAGTCCGAAAAGCTGAATAGGAACCCAACAAAGGGGTGGCAGGATGGCCAGGCCCCCCCCCCGCCCCCGGCGCCTTCTCCATCGCCTCAGCAATGGAAGGCTGGAAGAGGAAGGGGCCACACTCTGATGCAGACCCATTTCTTTACTCATTGGGAAACTGAAGCCAAAAGATTTCAGCACGACTGGCCCAAGGTCACACGGTGGGCAGAGCTTCTAATCCAAATCCAATTTCATTGAACTTGACCTCGACTCCTCCCAGGAGCTCCAGGGGTGCAACCTAACCTGGCAAACTAAGAAAGCCGCTTGCGCCCAGGTCGCTGGAGCTCACAGGCCCCACCCCCGGGTAAAAGGAAGGCCGCACTTAGGAAGGAGCTCGGGGCACGGGGGCTGACTGGCCAGTCACTGAACGCACGGGCTCCTGGTACTGTTCGCAGAGGGCAGCTCTGTAAACAAACCCCAAAAAGTTTTTCCAAACTAAAATTATTGATCACTGACATATCTTTAGAGCCCTGCTTTTACTGCAGATCAATGCCTCCCAATGAAGGAGGAGGGCTTTTTCCACCCAGCCGCTCAGAAAAGTACACCCCAAGCTCCCCCATGGGGAACCAGAGCATCGGAACGTGGTGGGTTTCCAGGAGTGGGCACACAGGAACGGTGTGGAGAAGCCCTGTGCCAGAGTGAGACCAAAATTTAAGCCCAAGCTGCACTCTAAATGGGCCTGTAACAGAGGGGACAAAACAACCAGGGACTGCAGTCCATTCCCACCTACAAACAGACCTGTACGATTCTTTCCAATATTCCGGCCCCTGATCTCTAATTCCAATGTTCTAGATTTTCTTTTTGAGACACTCACCAAGTTAAGGTTTGTGGGTGTTTGTTTGCCAACAGATTCTTCAAAAAACATGAAAGGAATTTACCAAGACGAAGCCAGGACGTGAGGCCTGAGCCGAGTCAGCTGTCATATGGACTATGGTTTCATACCATAGGACAGGGTCACAGTCCTAAAACCTCCCCCAGCCCTCTCCTCAGAGCCCCATCCCCCCAACACCCAGCTACCTACAGCTCGGCCTGGAGCAGGCTCACTCCAGGCAAAACTTTGCCTGCGGCCCAAACACTTGCGGCCCACGCCCCACTTGAAGACGGTCTTCCCTGCCCCATCACCATGTACACCAACTCTTGACAGTGAAACTCTCCTCTGACCTTCTAGAGAAGGTACCTTGCTCCCCTGGGGACCCATCAGAAAGCAGTGCAAGAAAAGGAGGGAAGCAAAAGAGCCCTTATTCCAAGAGCTGCAGCAGCTCCCACAGCCTATGTCACAAGAGAGTTAAGGGGGAAAGAAAAGGAAGTGCTACCTAAAGAGGCATTCTTAGAAGTACCAGTGAGATGCCGTAGCATGCTCCGAGAAGAATGCAGTTCCCAGCTCTGAGCTGGTGCGGAGAGCTACGGGGAGAAGTGAGGGCCCGAGAGAGCCCACAAAGCTACAAACAAGGGAGCAAATGCTGACTGCATCCTCATGGATTTGGACCTACATTTACCTAGATACAAGAGCTTGGGAAAGGAAGAGTCTTTCTGAGTTAAAATGCCTTCCTCCCAGCTCTCACACACAACTCCAAGAAACACTTGCTTCCGCAGCCACTCACTAACTGAAAGGAATGATGCTCCTAACCACACATAAATACTCTCAAGCAAATTATGCAAGTGAAGAAGAGTAAAAATAGTATTTTCCTCCTAATGAATTCCATTTCCATCCACGCTGAAAGGGCCTGAGTGATGGAGGCTGAGAAGTGTCCTTCTCCAGGGAGCCTGGCAGTCACGGGGGTGAGTGAGCGGCCCCAACTTCCTGCTCTGCAGCCCTCATGTACTCACACCTTCACATCAGGCTGCTGGATCTCACCTGGGCTACCCACGCTATCAAGGAATCAGAGTACATGTCACTGTCTCCCAACAGACAACGCAGTGACCGCATGTTGCCAACATCCATGCAGAAAAGCCACGCAAGAAAGCCCCCCATCGCGACCTTGGCTGGCTCTTCAGGGCAAGGCGCTTAGGATGTGGGTGGTAGGAGGGTAATCAAATAAAAGGGATACTTGAAACACTCCAGAGACAGCAGCAGAAGGATGCAGCCTACGAACATTTGAATACCTAATCTAGCAGGTGGTGCTGGAGGGCAATGGCGCTGTCCCTGACCTCAGGGAGCTGCTGGTCTGGTTGAGGAGACAGACAAGTCAACAGGGACTCAGTGGGGTTAGCGCCTGACAGTGGCCGACACAGGGCTCTACAGCAGCGGTGTCCAACCCTGTGGCTGCCCTGGACCATACTGGAACAAGAATTGTCTTGGGCTTCACATAAAATACACTCACACTAACAATAGCTGATGAGCTAAAAAAAAAAAAGGTTGAAAAAAAAAATCTCATAATGTTTTAAGAATTTGTGTGGTGCCCCATTCAAAGATGTCCTGGGCTGCAGGTTGGTCGTGCCTGCTCTGGGGACAGGGGCTGATGGGAGTCACGGCAGGACTCTGAGCAGTCATAAGAGCTGGGGGGGCCGGTGTGGGTAACCAGAAGAGGAAGCACATTTCCGCCAAAGCACTGTCACAGTCAACATGCATGTAACCGACCGTATTATTACTCCGAGCAGCATTTTCACACTCAGACTCTTACTGTTTGCTCATTTCTTTACTAATACACATCCCTTCTTACTGTGCATCCACCTGTCACGAGTTGGCGGTTATGTAGGACCCTTCCACGTGCCCCCACTGCCCGCAGGTTTGACTTCAACCACCTTCACCTACACTGCTTTGTGCACCACCCTCCGTCCTCCATGCCCCTTCCCATTAGTACAAGTCAATCCTCCCTATGAGGTCTCTCCTGCTCCCCATGGCAAACGGATCCACCCAGAACACAGGCTGTCGGGCCTGCAGCTCTGCCCAGGCCTCCCTCGCAACCAGCCCCATGACCGGCCTGCCTCGCTGGGCCAGGCCTCTCTCTGTTCCCAGCCTCTGCCTGCTCCTCACCGCCCCACTGACGGGATGGGACGTGACAAGACGGCCGCCAGCTGTGTGGCTGCTAAGAACCCCATCTACCCCTCGGGAAGCACGGGCACCTCCCCACCCCCTGGCCCCGGTCCCCATCCAGGCCACACGCAGACGGCTCTCCTTCGGTCTCTTTGTTCCCTTGGGTTAAAACCTAGTGAATTGGCTAATATATAAATTCAATTAAAATTGTATGGAGTCAGACGCCAGCAATGCGGTGGATAAGACATGGAATGGCCCCCTGGGAGACACGGTAAGCAAAGCACCAGACACACAGCTGCAGTGTGATCACTGCTAGGAAGGCTACAGGAGTACTGTCCACAGACTACAGTGGGATGTGGGGACATGCACATGACATAGCAAGGTCCCCCAACACCTTGAAAGGTAAGTTTCCTTGGACTGAAACTGGGGGCAAAATCAGCATGCACTAGCAGCAGCCACTGAGCTAAAGGAACCCGTCCCCAAAGTGGCTCAGTATTGTGCAAGTGGCCAAGTTCAGTGACCTGGGTGTGGTGCCAGGGAGGCACGACTGGTATGCGGTTCTAACTAAGAAAGAATGAGAAATGACCTCAGGGACAAGGAGATAAGGGCTTGTACAAAAGAACACGATGAGTAAGAATCTGAGGATGTTTATTCAATGCTCTCCCAGGGAAGGAGGGGTTCCTGTGAAGAAAACAAAACTGTCCAGTTACTAGAATTCTCTCTGCGGTGGGATGGGGACCATTTATCAGGCCATAAACTACAGCTGTAATAAGAATTACACCCCAGTGATTTTAATTATCTTAAGGCTCATACTCAGAAAGGCTGTTTTCGTCCTCAAAATTATGTTTTCATTCTCATGTATTTCACTCAGGAAGTTCTATAAGGTACTCAATTAAAGACCTCTACAAAATTCTTCTCTACGTATCAACTAATGCAGTGCTATGTATTAAAAGAACCTTTGGATGAATGGCTGAATTCCGGTACGTAAACTATACCCTATGCTCACTTGACTTTATAGAATTTGAGAGGCTTTCACTTTAATATCTAATTGACCTTTCAATGGAGCAACTTCCATTACATTTTTAAATTTATTGGTGTCCTTCCCTTCTCCGTAAAAGTTAATGCTCTAATGCCTAAAAAAATGTATTTAGAAAATGTATAATATACAAATGTATGTTAAAGATTCGAGGGGCGTCTTATGTAAATGATTTGTTTGCTAAGTTTGCATAATGAGTATTATTTTTAAACACTATGATTCCTATGTTATTGATCATATACCCCCTTTATGAAAAAAAATTACATTTTCTTAATAGGTCACCTTCCTGTCCCCTACGGAGTAAGGGTACCCAGTGTAACAGAGCACCCAAATATTGACCTGTACTTCACAGTAATTTCCTGTCCCTAAGTGAATGTGAAGAATATCTAGCTGGTTTCTTGCCTCAAAGCATGCATTAACTGTCTACGTAGGAAGTTTTCAAACTGGCAACCTTATCTAATTCAGAGAGTCAAAAAATTACTGTGACTTTAACTCAAACCCAGATTTCTTACTTCAACCCAAGGGTTATATCTGGTTAAAAAAAAGTCATAGATTTGATTTAACTGACAAACTGCTTAGATCTTAAGCATTATAAGTTTTAACCTTGTCTAAATATATCACCCCCCCCAAAAGAACTTTTAAAAATGTGTCCTTTATCATGTTAAACCTCCAAATTTGTTTAAAGAAAAGTGCTGCCCAAGCTATTATAGCACACCTTTGCAAAGGCATCACACTTGAAAACATTCAGCTATAAAGAATTTATATTGTCAACAAATAACCAACTCTCCCAAAAAAGATTATAAGAACTGACCAGATAATCCTAACTACAATATACTCCTAAGAACATTACTAATAAAGCCTAAGTGCTATATCACACTAGTTTACTGTAAGTTCTTTATAAATCATTTTAAAACTCAGACTTTAAGTCAATAAAAGCATTTTTCGAGATCTTGAGGAATTTGTGAATTTGAGTGGTTCTAAATGATACACAAGCAGCAACCATTTGCCAATTTATAAATAATCCTATCTCTACTTATGAGCCCTAAAACAATCCATTAAATCCCTCTCAGATCTCTGGACTCGCTGACTCAATTAGTCAGCAACTGAAAAGTAGCTACAACAAAACATTCCAATCATAGTATTTGGAATATTATTTTTTTAAACGTCCCTTGACAGGGGAGTAAATGAATTCACACCCAAACAACAAAAGCAGTCAGTCACCATGGGCTCCCATCTTGACCTTCTATCCCTATCTCCATCTACTCAGAATTCCTTTCTCTTAGATCTATATGCTCAAGAGATGGAAAGATGCCAAAGACAGATTAAAAAGGAAACACAGGCAAACTGCAGAGAAAACCCCTGAAATATAAGCCCATTTATATATAAAAGGGAGGAGGGAAGAGAATACATACAATTGCTTGCAAAAATCATGAAAACTTTCTGGAAGAACATTAAGGTTAATAGCGTTTATCTATGAGAAATGTAACCAAAGTGTTCCAGATAGAATGAGTTAGCAACTTTTACTTCTCTTTATACTGTTTATAATTTTTTTTTTACTTTTTACCATGATCCTGTACTACACTTACAATGGTAAAGATTCAAAATCCAAAACCTTTCGGATTCCCTGCCCGCCCCCATCAGATACATAAGACCCTCAGGGGACAACTTCCTGGCCCCACGCAAAGCACTAGCCTAAACTGAGCAGCCATCAATACACTGTATATTCCACTCCCTTCCTGAGGCATCCGAGACGCGTCTTGCTTCAAAAGAGTATCTGATGGAATAGCGCAAAGATGATCCTATTACCTTTTCTAATTTTCATTACTTCAAAAACAAAAGTTTTCAAATAAAAGAATGGCCAATGTCAGAAGCAAGTCACTAAAAATGTATACAATTAAGAACAGAAAAATAACCCAGATGGGAAAAACAGGGTACAAACTACCTTTAAAGAATAAACACTCAACTTCCTATTCATGTCAAAAGTAGAAGTATTTTGGGAATGATTGACTAGCTAGATAGATAGGTAGATAGATAGATAGGAAAAGAGAAGCAGATATGATGAAGAGAGGGGTAGCTGTGTTCCAGGGATGGCTACCAAACACACCACTTCCCCCATCCCTTAGGCTGTCCTTTTCCACAAGCCTAGACATGACTTCAGACCCCTCCCGAACAGTGTTACCACAGTCAGAATTCATGAGATAAAGTCTCTTTGCTCCATAAGTCCTACTCCTCCTTTCATACTTTTGACCATTAAGGGAAGACCAATCTCTTCAGAATATAAGAAAATCTTTCCTGAAGCATTTCACTGCAACCAGACATTTGTGTTCCGTTTTGTGCTGGGGTCTCTGAACCAAGTTCGAATTAACACAACACACACACACACACACACACACACACACACACACACACACAGAGTTCACTGCAGAACACTGTAGAGAAACCAGGTGTTGACAGGAGATGGTTTCTGAACGGACCAAGGTAAAGGTAAAGATGGGAAGGCATCTACAACCCATGATTCTACCCGTGGAAGAACAAGTCAATAAATGCAAAGTGTCTACAGGGGAATTTTAAAAGATTTTTAAATGCTCAAACCAGATGTTCTTATACAGGATGTAACAAAGCAGCTTCTGCAGAACCAGATTCAACCAGCTAATGACAATTACACTGTGCAGATTGAAATGCAGCTGTTTTGAGGAACTTTGTTCCTTGATTATAGCTGGTTGTCAGAAACTATCAGTTACCACTAACAACGTTAAGTCACCAAAAAAATTTAAAGTACTGTTAAAGAAAGAAACTCCTAATATGTGTATTAGAAGACCTAGATGGCCCACTTAACAAAACTGCATTTACACTTCATGAGTTGCGTATGAAAACAAGTTGCATCACAACGTACAAGTCGTTTCATTATGATCACAACAATACAAAATGGTCTCAAATCCAGCAGTAAGGTCTGGAAAGTGTTCTCCGGGTTCAAAGCTGAAGGGTCTCACCCCACAGATTGTGTCTTCAGGAAATCTTCCCCAAAGACGACCATCAAGTCTTTACTGCAATGCTACAGAACCTTTCGGAGACAACTCGGCCTACCTTTCTGAATTTACAGACAAGCACATTCAATTCTGGGGAGGTTAAGAGACATGAGCAAAGACGCGCAGATACACCCAGGACAAAGCCAGTTGCTGAACCAAAGACCCTGATCCCAGGGTGGGTGGGCACCTGGGTGCCTGGACCTTGGGCTTCCCCCTCCCGGGCGCCTGCTGGGTTTAGAAAAGTTATCTAGACAATTAAGGGCATGCACTATGCTCTCATGGAGCAGACAGCTAAGATGGAATCAGTGACCAACGGTCTGGTCTGTTACCGTGGAAATGGAAACATGGTTTGCTGGAAAGCGGGTGTGAAGATGGCTGCAAAGGCCATGCTGCCTGGTGGTACACACAAGAGGTGGGGCTGGAAGATGAGCGCACTGGCACAGGGGGCGGGTCCTCCGAGCAGCAGGGGGCACTAACTTCTGGCTGGTGTGACACAGACACTCCACTTGGAGACAGGCCATCTCCCTCTACGGGAGACCCGTTTATAAAGCACATTCCCTTAACACGGGGCTTCCCGGCCAGGCCCCTTGGGAGGGTGTGACTACAGAAGTGTGCTTTCCTAGGTACACCGGGTCACATGCTACACGCTGACCCTCAAAAGGGGTCTTGGAACCTAAGAGTTAAGAGCCAAAGCCCTCCGTCTAGCCAACTCTGTCCATATTTATCAATCAAACTTCTGATTTCAAGTTGTTATTTCAGGTTCCTACCAGAAAGGGAACCCAGCCCCAGCAGACACAATCTGGCGGCCAGGTAAGGCTGTGTTTACTATAAATCAGAGGTCCCTGAGCTAAGAATCGTTTTCACATATTTAAATGGCTTGGGGCAGGAGTAGGGGGGAAGGATCAGAACATTTCATGACACATGGAAATTAAACAAATATCAAATTCCACTGTCTGTAAATAAAGTTTTATTGGAACAAATCCATGTTCATTCATTTACCTTTTGCCCACTGCTTTTGTACTTATTAATACAATGGCAGAGCTGAACAGTTGTAACAGAGACCATTAGGCCCACAAGTCCTAAAATGCTGACTTATTTACTATTTGATCCTTTATAAAAAAGTTTACTGATCCCTGCTATAAATCAACAGACTGGCGGTATGATATTTATAAACCAGCATTATGTATATTTAGTGAAATGTGAATCAGCTACCAGGTCCTGGGCAAATGACAAATACCTTAACACTTACAAAGTTAAGGATCAGACACACTCAGTCCTTAAGAAGTCCTTAACTAGAACAGGCAAGAATCAAAAGGGGACATGGTGGGAGGAAGGGCACTCTGAGCAACTTAAATAAAGGCCATGTCTAAAAAACCCATGAATTTTTCTCAAAGGAAAACCCCTGGGGCTCCTACTGGGGGACAGTGTACACTAATTTATAAAAACTTGTAACAAACGTCTTACCTGATTTTCAAGCCAATAACCAATGAGCAGAACAATGACTATTCTAGATAGTCATTTTAACTACAATTTGTGGTAACAGTGATATAAAAGGATGAGACAGAAATCATTAAGAAGTCACCAGGATTTAAACAATAAACTGGAACCCAAGGATACATTTTAAAATACCCAGCAAGTCCCTGAAATGACATACAAGTTTCAGTGTCATTCATTTTTTCTGAGGGAGAGGTTCCACAGGTTTAGAGCTCAGAGGTGTCCCTGACTTTAAAAAAGTTACGAGCCACCAGTACTTAGCCTACACTTCTTAAGTGCATCATTACATCGCAACACTGAAACAACTAATGCTCATAAAGCTGACCATGAGTAATCAAGAAAAATCTTAAATCACGCTTAGTATACTCTGTGCTAAACAAAAGCAACTCATGCAGCTCAAACTCCAGCAACCTGTTAAGCTTGCCTTACTTTCCCTTACCCTGGAGGAGTGGGGGTAAAGGAAACAAATGCTCATTTTATTCTTCAGGTTGGATCCTCACCACTTAAACTAACTGCCTAGAAAGTGTCATAGAAGCTGTCATGAAGTTTCAAATTAATAAAATCCTCTGTGCAGATCTTAAACAATCAATATTAAAAATATTATTGCCAATTGTGAGTACTTTCAAAACAAGAGAGAACTGTAGTTTAATTCCTTCAACAAATAGCCCAAGAGAATTTCAGCTTTCAAAAGTGAACTTACTTCAACTGTCCTCAGTCACTTTATTTAATGTCGACACCACCCAGAAGAACCAAAATCAAAAAGTAAACACTAGACTGGTTGTAGAGTAACCAAAGTTTGGTCTCTGTTACGTGCACATCACACGCCACTGGTCTAGAGTTAATAAAGGATTCAAAATGGAGGGAAATACAGTCCCTATGCCAGCAGCTAACTAAGCCTTCCAGAAAGCTCCTGGTCTGGCAATCTTTGTATTGCTCCTTTCAGGTGAGGAAAAACATCCTTAGTTATCATTCAAGGTCCAGGATACATAAGGCCACAGTAACACAGCCAGAGTCAGCATCAATATCCTCTGAGACTAGATTTTCTCTCCGTTCCAGGACACTCTTGTAGCTAATCAAACAAGCACAAAGCCACTTTCGCTCAAAGGTGAAAGGCCCTCCAGGGCCACTCTTGCATTTATTAGGAATGCAGAGTAACTCCATCAGAGCCCATCAGCTGGGAAAACATCAAAATCTATACCCTCACCATCAAAGACCAGTAATATTCTTGTAAAAGTACACCATGCAAATGGCAATAGATTCTCCTTCAATTAAGTCTCAACTTTCTGAAATATCACATACTAAAATGATAAACAACTGATATCCAAATTTTAAATGCACGGTCACAAAGTGCAGCCACTTCTTGAAAATGGAGAAAAAAGACTGAATGCCAAAACTTTCAAGGACACAACTTACTATCTCAGGAATAAAAATACTTTCCCAACTAAGGTTCCTATCAGGCTTCTCGTACCATGTAAGAAACTAACAACTCCAAATAAAGCCACCCTTGACTTAAAAAAATTTTTTTGAAACGTATTGTTGAACATGGTGCCAATGTTGTAACTTACAGGCTTGGACAGGGAGGCTGAAAAGAAGTTTCACACCGATACAACTCACCATTTGAACAATGAAGTCGAACTTTTTCCTGCCAATCCCAACAGAAAGCAAGATATATTGGCTAAGGTGTCATATTTTCCTCCAGAGGATTTTCTTAACCTTGTGGGAAAACTAAGTTTATAATGCAAATTCTGACCAGTAGCTGTAATGGTGTAACAGGTGCCCATGACACTAAAGGCAGGACGGCCTTCACCAACAAGAAGGCGGGAGGCGGAATTGAGACTTTCATTCTCCTCCTCACGCCTGACAGCCCTGTGGATGGACGATATGATCAGTGTTTGATGACTTGATGTTTGCCGATCCAACTTGGTACTGAAAGAAATACTTGATCATTCTTTTTCCAACAAGTCTGATATGGATATACATATCAGGCAAATCTCTTTAAAGCAGTATTCGTATTTTTCAAACAGAATCTCCAATTCTAAGACTTCCAAATTACAATAAAATGCTGTTTTGATTTCCAACTTTTAAAAATCCAGTCATGATTAATTCCAAAGAAGGCTTTCCTCCTCAATGTTAGATGTTCTGTCAAAAAGTTACTATAGATTAAAACCTACTTATGGGAAGTAACCAGAGGTAATAAACGATCCTCGACTGGACAGGGCTTTAGACAAAGTTGCTATTATATTCCAAGTGAGGAAATGTGAGTATGTCCCAGTAATAAATGAGATGAAAACTTACAAAACTAGCTGACGGGGGAAAAAACTCCTTACAGAACTGCGTGCACAGCATGACCTAATTCTGACGAAAACATGCACACGTATGCATAGACAATTATCTGGAAAATGAAGCAACGGGGAGTTTCTCTGTGTTTTCTAGGTTCCAACACTCTAACACCACTTCTGTAATAATACTTTAAGCCACTAAGGGCTCCTTAGAGTCAAAAACCAGTATTTATAAAGTGCCTAGTATAGGTGAGACACATGGAGACCTGCTCTTATTCTCATCAATTCCTCTGAGGTTTTTTTGTTTTGTTTTGTTTTGTTTTAGTTAATCCTTCTCCCCAAGTCTCGGGGCTAAGCAACAGTCATTTCTACAATAATAACATTTCCTTAAGCCCCAAAGAGTTTTTCCTCTTTGGTCTTATTCTCAGGCATACTAATCATTTTTCACTGATTTCCCTTCACAGCTATTCTTTCAACCTCGCCAATATAAGACCAACATACTCGTTTGTAGACCGAAAACCTGTCAAGTGATGGTGAAGGAACTAGTACGGTGGGGGCTTTTCTTCCTTTTGACACACTTGGCTAGTTGTGTCAAAGTTAAAATTTCTGGGGCAATGCACCCAACTTTTCTTATTAGAAAGCAGTCCATGTGATCTTAAGATGGAATCAAGTCCAAGTTTTACTGTATGTCAGGCAACACTCCTTATCTCTGGCTAGTGTAAGGATGAAGGGAGATGTGGGGAAACATTAACACTTAAATAGCTGAAAATTGTTATTTGTTCAAGATGTAATAATGAAAATGCCACATCATATAAACATAAGCAAAACACAAAGCAATCAGAAAGTCATCTGATTTAAAAGTGACCTTAAATGAGACCGAAATATTTAAGATAAAAGGGCAATAAAAATTCTGAGTTGTAGTGTCAGGGTGTCCAATCTTTTGGCTTCTCTGGACCACACTGCACACTGGAAGAAAAACTGTCTTGGACTACACATAAAATACACTAACACTAACGAGAAATGATGAGAAAAAGAAAAGGGTCGCATATCTCATAATGTTTCAAACAAGTTTACAGATTTGGGTTGGGCTGCATTCAAAGCCGTCCTGGGCCGCAGGCCGGACAAGTTTGTTGTGCTCAAAAGATTGTCCTACACAAGAATATCCTAAGTACCTCTCCAACATGTGCTGCCCAAGCTACAACAAATTATTGCATCAAGTGTTAAGTATGGCTACATTGAAGGTTTCCTTTTCCACCTAGAAGTGATTAGATAATGATTATCTGTGATTTTATCAAAACCCAATTTACTACATTAATCTCTAACCATTGGTAGGTCACTACCTAAATCGGCTTTCATGAAAATAATTTGCTCCGTATCTTAAAACTAGTTCATTAGCTTTGAAAGGTATTAGCCTTGGGCTACGAGTAACTAGAGCTAGTCTTTCACAGCGGGTTTTCTAAAAAGGAAAAATAGATCACCTAATAAAAACCTTTGGGAAAGAAGCCCCCAAGCATTCCCATCAATGGAAACCTCAGATTCTCTCCCTTTTCTGAATATGTAGCTGTCTTGAGTCATTCAACTACAGCTACACAGTTTACAAAAAGAAATTTTAAAATCCCTCTTGGCCGGGGTAAAAAGAGGGCGACAGACCCGAGCCCCTCCGAGGCGAGGTGGGGCGCCCGCCTCCTCGTTACTACAAAGCCAGCCAAAGCTGCTTTTAAACGGTCTCCGGGTGACGTGCATTCGTAACGGGTTTTGAAGGCACGTTTAAATCGCCCGCTTTTTTGTTTGCTCGCCGCATTCACCCGGCGCCGAGACTGCGGCCGCCCCTGCGCGCCCGGGAGGGGGAGCCCGGGGTGGGAAAGCCCGGGCCCTGGGTGCTGGGGAGGGGCGGGGGAAAGAGAGCCGGGCAGAGGACCCCCAGGGATGGAAGGCCGGTGTGGGAAGGGCGGAGAGTGCGGGGTGGGCTGAGAGGAGACGGCTGGAACCCCAAGAAGGGCGATCCGGGGGTGGGGGGAGCTGGGCCGCCGCCCCGCACGGAGAGCACACCGCGCTGCTCCCGCCGCCCGCCGGGGTGCGCGCAGGGCCGCGGCACCGCCCCCTCCCGGCCGCCCGCGCGCCCTCTCTCCCCCCCTCCTCCCGAGGCGACAGAAACAACAGCGCGGGAGGAGGGGAAAGTAACTCCCGGCACCTCCGCCGGAATTAGCCCCGGTGCAGTGATGACACCTTCTCGTGGCGCAACCAAGCGCCGCTCCCTCCGCAGCGACGTCCCCGCCGCCGCCCTTTCCATTCGAAAGTGGCCACCCCCCCTCCCCCGCCGCCGCCGCCGCCGCCGCCGCCGCGGCTCCTCCCGCCCCGCCGCCGCCAGCTGCACCAATCCGCTCGGCCCCAGTTGCAAATCAAACGCTCCCTCGCGTCCAGAAGCCACTTGCGCCGCTGGAAACGGCCGCGCGCCTTCCCCCTCCCCGAGTCCCTCCCGGGCGGCACCTTCGGGCTGGAGCGGGCACTCGGCGAGAAACGGCTGTGCTATGGGAGCGGCGTCGGCGGCGAGCAGCCCCGAGCGGACTCGGCTCCCGCTCCCACTCCCGCCCCCAGACAGTTCTGGAAACTGTGTATCACCTCTGTCACAGGAAGCCATCCGGCGAGGAAGGCGGCGCGGAACCAACAAACAAACGCCCGTGGCCGCCCGCCGGAATCGGCGCGAGGGCAGCGACGGGCTTCGAGTCCTTCCCTGGGCGGGGGCGCGGCGGTCGCCCCCGCGCCACGGGCTTTGTGCGGGGCTCCCGCGGCGCGGGCGCGGCGGGCCGGCGTCCCCGCCCCCGTAGCCCCCCACCCCGGGCCCCGGCAGCGCTGCTGGGACCGTTAGGTGACGTTCCGGCCGCGGCAAAGAAAGCAACGCCTGGGCCGCCGCCCGCCCCCATTTCCACATGGAGCCGCCTCTCCTCGAACGCCAGAGGCGGGCTACAAAAGTTGGCCCCGGGGCCACCCAGCACCTGCCCACGTGCCGCGGAGGCTGGCTCCCGGGTCTCCCCCGTTCCCTTCCCCCCGCCGCCCTCGGCCGCCAGGTCACCTATTACCGGTGGGAGGGGAGAGAGGCTATTTAAACGCCCGCGGAAGTTGAGGCACCCCCACTGGCGGGTGCCGTGCACCTGCCTCCCGCCGCCGCGCTCCGCCACTTTGAGCAGCAGCCGTGTCCTCGGCCCCGCCTCCTGCCCGCAGGCGGGCGGGGGGAGCGGGAAGGAGGTGGAAGGGATCGAATTTCTCTAGCAAATGGGACCGTTCCGACAGGATTCGGTTCCCCGGTCAACATTCCACATTCCATCCCTCTCCCGCATTTGCAAGCCAGCGCCAACAACCCGGAAAGCCTGCTGGCTCCCGAACAACAACCCCCAACTCACAAACACACACTCACAGGCACAAGACACGTGCACTAAAGGGCTTTGCAACTTGCAGTCCCGGGGTACACATTGCACGTTCATTTAAGGCAGCGAAGACCAGCGACCCCACCCCCACAATTTGCAGATGGTGCCAAAGGTTCCAATTTCCAATCCGTTTTGAGTTCATGGTTATTCGGTACTTTGCTCCACCAATGCAACTCCTTCCCGATTTCACCAATGAAAGGTTTTACACTTTACCGGCAGTCTCACTGTAAGTAAAAGGTCTGATCATTGGAAACCCAATCTGGAAGAATCTAAATTGCCAAGCTGTCCCTCCACCCGCTACTCAATGCCCTTGAATTGATGCAATGAATATTTTGAACATGTGGTGACGCGGTGACAAGAGCAGGGGCTGCGGCCACCCTCACAAATGTACCTTATACACGCACATCTATGTTTAGACAAATACAGTCGTCCCCCCTCCACGGTCACACACACTCTGGATTCATATATGTATGCGAACCTGCGTTCTGCCATTACCATCTGTCTACCAAGTTGCTACTATGCTTTCCACTTTCATGCAGCCTAATGCACTTTGGGTTTTCTTTTTAATTTTATAAACTAAAGCCAACTAAACTCGGCGTCTGCTGCTGAACGCGTTTAATTGATGCTTCGTCTGAAAACCGCATGTTCTTCGCAAACCCAAAAGAAAAAGCTGTAAGTCTTCAGCACCCCCCCAAATTGAAAAATAATCGTAATAAAACTTACTGATCCAACATAAATCAATTCTCAGGCTCCAAAAACCATCCTGTCCTCCGGCCCCCGCCCTGGCAATGCCCAAGTTACTGGTGGGATAGTAAGGCTGCGCTCGGCGGCTGCCTGCCCTCCCTCCTCGCTACATATCGAGAACCCAATCTTTTGGCGCCATATTAATGACGTACTATATTATTTCCACTAGGCAGCGACCTTCGGCATTAAATTACTCCCGAGAACTCCCGAGCAAAGCAACAAAACCATCAAATATGGCTGAGCCTCTCGGCTCGTCCTGCAGCCGCCGCCGCCGCCGCCGCCGCCGCCGCCGCCGCCGCCGCCGCGAGATCGGGACGCGCACACGGACCCACACGCGGACACGCGCGAACACACGCGCGGCGCGGCCCCCCGCAGCCCGCGCGCGTACCTGCTGCGGAGGGGTTCGGCCGAGGCGCTGGGCTCCGCGCCGCTCGCTCCGTGCCGCATGAGTTCGGGCCGCGGCGGGCGGGGAGCCGGGCAGGCCCCTGCGTTCGCCGGCGCGCACACACTCGGCACTCGAGCAGGGAGGCACTCTCGGACGGGCGTTTGGCTTGTTATGGAGGAAGGACTGTGTGAATCAAACTCATTTCTGGGTCACTGCTGCCACAGGGGGGAGCACTTTAATCCCTTGCCAAAACGAGAGGGTGGGGACAGGAGGGCGGAGGGAGCGTGCGGGGAGCCCGCGGCGCGGGGGGATCCGTCCTTCGTTAACTCTTCGCGGCCCTCGCCGCAGCCGGCTCGGCCTTCGTCCGCAAAGGCTGGCGCTGCTCAGCTTTCAAAATCTCCTCCTTCATCTCTCTTGTGAGCCTAGAAATTCTTGAGGTGTCTCCCAGTGGAGAGGGGGGCTTCTACATTATCCCCTGCAAACTGCCTCACTTCCAACTCCTGTCTGCCATCACTGCACCTAGACATAGAGTCTTTCAAATCAGTTTAAAATTATGTGGATAAAAATGTGGCTATTAAGGCGTAAAATTTGGGTATAAGCTTTTATTTTTAGACAGAATAGCAAAATAAATTGTCTTTTGTAGTAACAGTTTTAGGGAATTGCGAATTAGAATGCCATTTTTAGATCCATAAAATCCAATTTTGGAGCCGGAACACGTCTTTACCTAAGTTAGTATGAACTGATAATTGCAAATGAGCATTAATTCATTAGAAGACAATGATTATTTATAAATTGACATCACCTTTCTGTTACCCAGTATTACAGAACTGGACATCGCCTTCCAAATATGAGACCTGAGACTAATGCTAAAATTAGAGTTGGAGACTAATATAAAATTATTCATCAGATTTATTTGGGGGGAATTTATGTGTAAAAATTAGTGGTTACTGATTTTCCACAATACAAACTTGCTTTTTCATGTGGAGGTTAACATGTTTCTTTCAGGGATTCCCGCCCCCCCCATAAAGAAATAAAGGTGGATATGGCTTTCTGTTTCAAAAGGTACAGATTAAAACTCCCATTCAGTAAGTAGGAAGTGATCACTAATTACAGGATTGAATATTGAACCCAAAGGCATACTTATGGCACTGGAAGAATTCTCCTGAATATATCAGGTTTGACTTCACACAATCACACATCAACTCATCCATGCACCTCAAGAACATAATAATCTGATAAATGCACCAAAACAAAACTAATTGAGCCTTTCAATTATTTTTCAGAAAACAAAGTAAGTCCAAGGAAATCTTAAGTATATTAGACATAGTATGTTTCACTAACGAACAATATGAAGAAACACTACAACAGCCCTATGTGCTCACTTAATCCTTTTCAAAGAGATCACACTTTAAAAAAGTACACTGTGCCATCATTATTACTATTGCACTGCAGTTGTTATGATTTCATGGTTCACCTTACACACACTTACTGGAGAAATAAAAGTACACAGGTTCGTAGCCGAGACAGCCTCTGTGTTGGACCTGGCTTTACCAGTTATCAGTTTGTGTGGCTGTGGAGTGAGTGACAGAAGTCTGAGCCTCAATGTCTTCATAAGTAATAAAATGAGGTTGAGAGCCCCTACCTAAAAGGTTGTTAAGAGGAAGAGATGACCCCATAAAAGTGCCCAACAGAGGCCCTGGCAGCAGCAGGTCATCAATGCCCTGGGCCATCCCTCCCATATCCCTTTTTTGATCTTTTTTCCATGGAAAATGGCAACTTCACATTTCCAACCTGACTTTCTTGACTCATTCTCCTAAAAAAAAAAAAAAGTTTTTTAATCACATATGCCACTTGCAATTTTACTTGCTTTTTCTGACTCTCCCTACTCTCAAAACATCAAGCAACTAAACCCAAGTAGTGAATTAATGGATGAAAAAAAGGAAGAGGTAAAATGGCACACAACGGCCCCACACTGACGCACTGATCAAGGCTGATGGTCCCAGGAATATCCTCCCAGTTATGTCAGTTCTTCAGAATATTTACTAACGGGCGAGTCAGTGCCATGTGCTGTAAAGAGCTCAGGACCACAAGTCAGGAGACTCCCCTCAACTCACTAAAACCTTGGACAAATCTCCTTGGGCCTTAGTTTCCCCCACTGAGATGCTGGATAAGATCAAATCCAACTTGGAATTTCTGATTGTTCTTACCAAATTTAGAAACTGATTAGGTGAAGAGATGGAGGACAACTGGAATCAGTAAGGAATATGTAAAAAGACATTTGAGCATGACTGATCACCTGTTGACATTTTTAAAAAAATAGGTGTCTTTTGCCATCAGGCTACAAAGGAAACTTTGATACAACCTATTTCTAAAATGTGAAAGGCAGTAACTTGGCTTGCCCTGCAGCAGCGCAGATGGTACAGTCCAGAGTAAGAAGTACAAGCTGACAATTAGGAATTCCAGTTTCTGGCTCTACTCTGTTGCTTACTGTCCTACCTTACCAAATCATTGAGAATCACTACTTCCTGGTCTGTAGGATGGTTCAGATTATTCACACTTTATTATAGGATTTGAAAGGACATTCAAGGAAATAACTACAGAGTAGTCAGTGTAGTTAAAATATTGAGATTCTAGGATTTTCTGATCTGATCAGTGTTCTTGGTGATAATTACAATTCTATATATCCCTTACATTTTGCTATATAGTCATACACATTTAATTATTTTCTTCAATAATAATGGATTTTTAATGGAATAAAAATTTTAATATTTATATTCATATTCCTGACTTTGAAACCATTCATGATTATACCTATAAATGTTGACTTGGTCATTTTTTTTCTGTCTACTCTGTAAAGAATTATAAGACTCTGACAAGATTCAGAATTGTTCATACTTGAAGTGAAGTAAATGCATATGCTAAAGTCCTATCTATCTCACGCTTTTAGAAAAATAAGCAAGAAATTCTTACTGGCTACTACCATTGCCCATTGGTAGACATTACGATGCTTAGAGAGAATATTGTATTGCGCACGTGGTCTCCTGGATAAAATTGGTTGTGTTCTAAAATTTTATTTGTACTTTGGAACTCTGAATTTATGCCCCAAATAAACTTTATTATAAAGGGCTTAGCTTGTCAAGTAATTTTAAAAAGTAATAATTTAAGTAACAATGACAGAAAAAATAAATTTTTACTAAGTGTTTTGAATGATATGTGGATGCGAGGGGATCTAGTTCAAAGAAAGATATGCGGGCATACTCTGGACAGGAAAAGTAGAGTTGGGAAGTATACTCAGCCTGTGCCTGAACCCCCGAGAAGAAAGCCCTGGGCACACGAGTTGGACGAGAGCTCCCTGTCTGACCAGTCCATGAGGTCACCAGCCCTGAGCAGCCAGGTGGGCGGTTACAGCCTTCAATTACAAGGAAGAGCTGAGACACTTTTTTGTGGGTGTCAGTACCAACTCAATTATTTTTCTCCTGAGGTTCTTCCTTTTTTCTTTTTGTTTTCTTCTGGTTGTTTTAATTTTGTTGATTTTCATACTTTGGACACAAGTTAAGATACCAAAGAGAAACAAGTCCGACAGGGACAGGAGGGGAGATCATTTACTTTCAACCAGGATGAAAGATCTTAAGACATTTGAAGAGTTTCAAAACTGGAAAAGATTTTCCCTACTCTTAAAAAATAAAACAACATGATAATGGAGAGCATTTTGAAAATTTAGAAAGGTGAAGGGAGATAATAAGGCTCACCCATAGAGATAGCTATTATAAACATTGCCATATTCCATCCGCCTCTTTTCTAGGCATTTTAAATAAAATCGCAATGATGTCACTCTTGCTTTCACTCACATCTTTCATTTCAGCATTGCACTTCCTCACGTAATTTTAAAAATTTATCTGTCTTTGAGTGCCAGCCTACCATACCCTCACCTACAGGCCATATCAACCATTCATTTACAGTTACTCGCTGGAGCATGTCAACAATTGGGAAGTTCCACCATCTTTGTCTCCCATTTTACTGCCTCTGAGTCTTCCAAGCATATGCTTCACCTTCAAGCTTTCCTTTTATCTGAAAAGTCACTCCAATCTACCCTTACTAGAGGCCCAGTGATCGCAACTCAAAATCTGATCTCCAACCAGCAGCTGCACCCAAGAACTTGTCAGAGATGCGTGCCTTTCAGCCCCACCCCAGACCTACTGAATCAGAAAGTGGCACCCCGCAATCTGTGTGTTAGCAGGCCCTCCAGGTCATTCTGACCCACACTCAAATTTGAGAACCATTCGTGCAGATCTTACTGCCATCCACCACACTGGAGGCCGGGGCCAGCACCGGAGACAAGGTGGCAAGGTGGCCAACAAGGACACCTCTTCCCTGCCTCCTGGTCGGTTAAAAACAAGTGATTACAACAAACACAGGGTTCAGAGGAAGCACGCTGGTACGTGGAACCTAATTTTACGTCTGTGCAGCGAGAGGAGGGTGGGCAGAGAAGACATCTCAGAATAAATGACCCTAAACCTGAACCCTGAGGGATTATAGACAGATGTTAGCCAGGTGCGGGGCCCAGTGTTGCGCTTTAAAAAACTTTTTTCACAGAAACTCTGCTTTCTGTGTGGAGAATGGGTGGGTGGGGCGTGAGACCCAAGTAGGGAGGCTACATAGGGAGCTTCTGCGGTGACCCGGTGAGAGACAGGATTTGGTATGCAGGCCCGGGCTGTGAATGGAGGCCGGGGCAGCAGCCCTGATGAAGGCACCGCTGACACCGCCCAGCCACGCCCCTGCGAAGGGGTGAGCCCTCCTTCCTCCAGCCAATGAGGGATGTCGAAGGCGTCTCGCGGAGGGCGCCCACCAAGTAGAGGCTATCACATGGGGAGAGCAGCGCCGAGGGGACCAAAAGGTCCTTTGCGGGGGAGAACAGGCAGA
This sequence comes from Lyroderma lyra, assembly GCA_004026885.1. NCBI lineage: Eukaryota > Metazoa > Chordata > Mammalia > Chiroptera > Megadermatidae > Lyroderma > Lyroderma lyra. The sequence continues at coordinate 234,266 of PVJL010000940.1, forward strand.
AGGCCGTGCAATGGAATCATCAGTCTTTCTGACTCCATCTTGCTTGGGCCTGTCCAGGCCCTTTAACAGGTCAGTCGGCAACTTTTGCTTAGACTTGCGTATAACTATGCTAATCATTAAAGGGATCTAACCTGTAGCTAGGAATGACTGAAACAACCTTCCTGCTGGAACCCAACCCCCCCCCCCAAGGAGATAAGGCAGGGTCGTACAAAAATAATGACGCTGTATCAAAAGATTTACAGGACCCTCGTGACTGGGGGACCGAAAAGCACAGCCGTTTCACCACCCGCCTTGGCCCCTTGCTGTGGTCAGCCCTCGCCTCCCTCCCGTTTCCCCTTCCCCTGACACAGAATAACCTGGATTCTGTACTTCCTCAAGAGGGTCCTTTAGGATGCTAGCCCGCCATCTTCTCGGCTGGCTGCTTCCCACGTTTAGTCCATTTCCTGGCCCTAACTTCTTGCCACTCGACTTATTAGCTGTCGTGGCGCTAGCAGTTCAAGTTTGCACTGGATTGCATCTGGTGCCAGTGGCCCCAAGTCAGGTGACGGGGCCGTGGCTCAGGCCGAGTGGCCCCGGGGGGAGTCGGAGGACGCGGGCCTCGGCGGGGCTCGCTGGGGGGCATGTGGGGCCTCGGCGGGGGCGTGTGGGGCCTCGGCGGGGCTCGCTGGGGGCGTGTGGGGCCTCGGCGGGGCTCGCGGGGTCTCGGCGGCCCGGATCCGATCCCAGGCCCCCGCCCCGCCCCCCGGGGTCACCACCCCACCGTTCTCTGTCCCTCCGCAGGAAAGCTCCGCTTTCCTCTTCTCTTCCACAGAACACCTTAATGGCCCATTGTAATCTGAGCCCAAATCATTAGCAAATGAAAAGCCGGCCTCCTACCCTGCGAGGCCGACAGGGCTGGGTGCTGGGCGGAGAGGAAGCGGGAGCCAGGCGCCCCCGACCCCCGGGGTTAATTCCAGTGCTAATGAAGCCAAGAAAAGGAGGGAAAGCAAACGGCTCTGGGTTAGAACTGTTCAGTGATTCACTTTCCCCCCTGCCCTGAGGCACGTTTAGCTGAGAACCAGACTCGACGGGCTGCGCTTGGAGGTAAGGAAGGAGTCGGAGGGAGCGGCCAGCCTGGGCGCGGCCCGAGGACCGAGGGTTCCTGCCTGGACGCCACCGGCGCTCCCTGAGCTCTGAGCGCGGGGAGCACGGCCCTGAGGACCACCCCAAGCCTCCGCGCCCCCGGAGGGGTGCAGGAGCGGGACGTGACGGGTCGGCTTGAGGAGAACCCCACGAAGATGCCCAGAGAGCCGATTGGGGGTGGGGGGAGCTGCAAGTACCGGTGTAAGAGCACACAGAGGCCCGGAGGCCGCGGGAGTTGGTGCGCTGGATCGGACGTGTCTGCGAAAGAGGTGAAAGGACAGCCTGGGCTGGAAATTCAGGAGTCACCTTTCAAGGATGGGCCCAGGAAGCTGCGACGCTTCCATGGTTTCACTGAGGACAGTCCGGTTTAATTGAAATAGTTTGGTCTTCTTCATGCCCTAATTAGGACTTGTAAGCTCCCATGGAGAAAACCACAGGCCCGTGCTGATTGCTTCCCGATGGGTTCGTCCCCCGCCACCTTCCTGATGTCCTGAGACCGTTACTTCCCCAGTCAGTTCAGTCTCCCATTGTCCTCAGCATCTTTCTCAGCGCTTCCTTCTGGTCTCTGTCACTGTGCCACTGACCTCAGCACACTCAGCAAAAAGCTCCTAACTCCTACGTCACAGGAGCCCCAGGCCAGCCGCACTGCACGGGAAAGCCTTTGACCTCCCACCAGCAAAGTTCAATCAAATAGCAAGTTCTATCACATGGCAAACCTGCACGCAGTCTTCTTGGCAGGGCCACCCTCGCCCTTCTTCCCTGTCACGGTGGGAGAGAGGTGACCTTCCCCCCACCTGGGCCCACAATCCCCCGAGCCTGGCCCACGTCCGCTGACCTCTCGCTCAGGATGAGCCAGCCATTCTTGCAGGTTCCTTCTACTTTCCTGGCTACTGCGCCGGCCCAAGCACACTTCCTTACACTTCTGCCTCCCAGTGAAAAGAAACCCTTTCAAAGCTCTCTTCCCCTTCCTTCCCCTTTGCAGTCACACTTTTTGAAAGAATGGTCTACACTCACTCTTGAGCCCTCTGAAATCTATGCCCCAGTCACCCAGTGAAGCTGCTCCTGCCGGATCACCGCTGACGCTCTTCCTGCTGAGGCCAGGGGCGATGCCTCCTCCGTGTCTCACTCCACCTCTCCCAGCAGCTGATGCTGGTGTCCGGCACGCCCTGCTGTCGCGTGGCTTCCAGAACACCAACAGTCTTCTTTCTCTCCTACCTGTCTGGCCTCCTACTCTCTTGCAGGTTCCTCTTTCTTTTCTGTTAAAGCAGTGCCTCAAACAAATTGTTTCTGAGTATACGAGAAGAAGGCTTTTCAGAAAAAAAAAACAAAACAAAAACTGAACGAGTAATTTAGGTTGAAACATTTTACAAGAAAAAAAAGAATGGTTCAACAACCATGTTTAGAATGGAATTTAAAAAACGAACATCTGGTTAAAGATTATTGGGCTAGTCAATCAGCTGGATGGGTAACCCTAGCTTCCCAGAAGGAGTTCTCAGTCTTATTAAAGTCTGTCAGAAAACTGTTCACGTACTTTATCAGGAATGCTAATTGCTTCCCAGAAGGAGTTGTAAATTACATCACACAAAAATTTCAGTCCCGGGCCAGGGTTGCGTCGATTTTCTTTCTTACTTTCAGTCCCTTAAGTGTGGACTTCCCTTATGGTTCTGTCCTCACCCCTCTGCTCTTCTATCTCTTGGTGACCTCATCTACTGTCATTACTGTCCCCCACAACACATGTTTGTACAGCCAGTCTCACACCTGACCTTCAGACTGGTATCAACCCAACAACTTCCTAAACACCCCCTTGGCAGCTCCAACTCAGTATTTCCCAAACTGAACTCAATGTCCCTCCTACTTCATGTCTCATCTGTCCCATATCTCAGTGAGTGGTACACTATCCACAATTGCCAACCCAGGGGTCAAAACATCTTCCTTTTCCTTGATACCTCCTCTACCACCACTCCCAATCCAGCCTATCGCCAAGTCACTCCTACAGCAGGTCTCATCTCTCATCCCTGTGACCACTGTCATCATCACAGTGACCTAAGCTACTACCTAACTGGTCTCCCTGCCTTCAGTCCTATCTCCCCCTAATTCCTTCCCTGCTTTGTAGTCAGTAGAGCAAAAATAGGATCATGCCATTCATATTTAAAACCCTTAAATTGTCATTTTCCCCCTGTTTATTCCTAAGGATAGAACATGTTATCGATGTAACCCATAAAGACCTTCGGCATGTTCCAATCCTACCCACCTTCCTAGGTCTCCTTACCACCCCCAATTCCCCCCCCCCCGCCCTTGCAGCCACATGGCATTTCACATGTCTTCAGTGGTATACTCTATTCCCCTCAGAAGCTTTGATAATGTTTATCCCCAAGCTTGGTCATTCTCCCCTATCTACACCATTTCTTGTAGATTCATCTCACTCAAATTCTATCAAATAGCCTTATCTTACCTCCCTAACCCCCACCCCTCTCTAAGCGTCCATGACACTCAGTACCATCACTATGCTGTGGTCACCTCTCTCTCCGTTTTGAAAGCTGTTGTACCACTCACTAAACTATCTGTGCTTCAAGGACTGTGTCAGATGGATGAATGACCATTACATTCATGCAATTAAATAGTCTCTAAAATACTATTTAAAAAACAGCTTATAACTTTTGTACTTATTTTCTTATGCTACTAGTAACAAATAGAGCAGCTAAAATCAAAATTAAAGTAATAAAAAAAACATTATTAAAAGGTAATCAGCACTAAAATTTTGGTGTATGTTTTATATGCTGATGATACTTGTGTGTATGTGTCTATATACATACTTTTTTTTAAAGAAATAGAATCATACTCTAATTCTATTTTGTGATAATTTTTTAAAATTTAATTTATCCATAAAATTGGGCTATTAGGTTATTACTCTGTTTTCCTCTATTATAAAGAGTGCTTTAGTGAATATCCTTATAGCTATATAATCTCAGATTAGAGAAATTGAATTTTATTGACAGTATAATATTCTACCCCATAAATGGAATTTGCCTAATTTCTAATTTTTTATTGTTATATATTTATGTTTTTCTTAATCCTGACTTTTACAAAGAAGGCTGTGAGAAATATTCCTATACATAAATTTTTGTTCAAATACCTGACCATTCTTTGGATAGAGTTTGAAAAAGGTAAATTATGGGTCAAATGTTTAAGGCTTCAGATTCATTTTGCCAAATTACTTCCTATAAGACATGTTGTCATTGAGATCCACACTGTCAGTGGACTGGGGACTTGCTGAGAATTTGCCACCTGCCCACCACGAAGGGCCAGGGGCGTGGCTTCAAGGATATAGGTAGTTGGGGAGGCCCACAATACATCCCTGCAACAATCAAGGTAACCCGAGCTCATACATGACCATGACAATAATTTAGAGATAGGGAATTCTCTCATATGCTGAAGTAGGTTGAGAACGTTTTATAAAATAAGTAGAATAATGAGGACCAGAGGAGGCAGGAGGAAGAAATGGAGACAGAGGAAGGAGACGCTGAGGTGAGGAAGGCGCCTGGAGAGTCCCTGCCTGCCCAGGGGGCCGCAGGGTGGGGAAGGAGGGGACCAAAAGGTACTGAGTGTTTTCTATATATGTGCCAGGCACTGAGCTAAGCATTTTGCACATAATATTTCACTTACTTCTTACAAGAATCCTTAGAAATAGGTATTATTATTTTCATTCAGATGTGAATGAGGTGAAAAATGAACGTTCAGAGGGATTAAGTAACTTGCCAAAGATCACAAAGCTTTTGAGAGGTGGCACCAGGATTTGAACCAAGAGTCTGGCTCCAACGTTCACGCTTTAGGTACCTCATTCGGCAGGCTCATTACAGAATCCGAGTCACGTACTTCAGCAGGAACGGTGCCGTGACTTGGTATCAGTGATCTGAGTCATAGCTGGCTTTCAGTACCTGCTTGAGAAAGAGAATGTGGGCAGAAAGAATACTCCAGGCCCAGGGTTGTTTCCGACAGCGGGCATCCACACAGCTAATTAAACCTATGTGGCCGTGACTTCAACGTAAAATGTCAAACCATAAAACTTTTTATACTTGATCTTAGCCAAAAGGCTGAGAAGCAATAAAAAAAAACCTTAAAACTTTTTGAAAAAATCATCATGACCTAGAGATAGGCAAAGGGTTCTTATACTTGACACTAACAACACAATTTATAAAAGGAAAAAAAAATGATATATTGGATCTCTCAGAATTAAACATTTTCTCCCCAAAGACCCGGGTAAGAGAATGAAAATTCACACTACCGATTGGGAGAAAATATTGGTAAACTACATATCTAACAAAGAACTGGAATCTGGAATATATGGAGAACACACAAACTCAACAATTAAGAAAAAATGATAACCATGTCATTAGAAACTGGGCAAAAAAACATAAACACATTTCCCAAAGAGGACATGCAGATGGCAAATAAGCACATGAAAAGATGGTCGGCATCATTAGCCATCAGGAAAATAATGCAGATTTAAACCACAGTGAGATTTCACTATTCGGCCACCGGAAGGGCTAAAATCAAAGCGCGCCAACACCAAATGTCGGCAAGGACGCCGGGAAACCGGGTCACTCGTACATTGCTGGTGGGGATGTAAAACGGTCCAGCCACTCTTAAAACCAGTTTGGCAGCTTCTTATAAAACTAAACATGCAACTACCGCGAGACCCAGCACTGCACTCTCGGGCTTTTATCCGAGAAAAATGAGAACTTCTGTTCGCGTGAAAGCCTGGACACAAATGTTCGTGGCAGCTTTACTCCTAATCGCCAAAAAACTGACAACGACCCAGATGTCCTTCAGAGAGGGACCAGCAAACAAACTGTAGTACATCCTCACCATGAAATATTACTCAGCAATTAAAAGCAGAAAAGAAAGTAAGAACTATTAATACACATACGAATCTCCAAGAATTTATGCTGAGTAAGAAAAGCCGACACTAAAAGGTTAGAAACGCTGCACGATTCCACTACATGACATCCTTGAAAGACAAAATTCTAGATTAGTGGTCCCCAGGGGATAACGAGGGAGTCGGGGCAGGAGGGAAGTCTGTGACTTTAAAAGGGCAGAATGGGGGATCCTTGTGGTAACGCGAAGGTTGTGCATCTTGATTATGTTAATCTCTATGGTACCGTATGTGCGTGTGTCACACAATGGTGCTGTGTGTGGATGTATCCCACGACAGTCCTGTACTATACAGTTCTGCATAATGTTCCTATCAGGGAAACTGGGTAAAGGGTACACAAGATCCCTCAGATTATTTCTTAGAACTGCATGAGAAATTATCTCAGATGAAAAGTTTTAAAAATATATATAGCCCATTAAAAGAGAAAAAAACATTTTTTATGCTAACATGCTCCTAAACGCAATCTAAAAGGTAAAGGAATGTCCCGATGTCATTCAACAGAGGCACGTGAGTGACAATTTCATCGGGCCACAGGCTGTCCGGGGCACACTTCCCTGCGATGCCTGCCCTGGGGCAGGAAGGCACGACTTCTCAGCACTGGTCGAAACAAGAGCCTGAGCCGGGTTGCAGAGGTGGGAACAGCAAAGCAGCTTTGTAAATAGTTAAAAATAGAGTGGTTCCTCCGCAAGTCCTTTATAAATGTTCTCTGTCACCTGGCTTTCTGTTTTCTAACCAAATGGTCAAAAGAAATGAATGGCGTTGCCCTTTCTATGGTAAAAACACACTGAGGGCAGGGGAAGAATCTAAATCTTGCCTCACATCAGCCAAATTTCACTTAATCTCTTGTACACATTTCTCCACTGCAGTCCCAAGGTTTCACCCTGGGTGCACCTCCCCACCCTCCCAGAACCCCATTGCCCCAGCAGCCCCACTACCCAGAACAGAGCGTCTGTGCAGACATCTAATATATCACCACCTGACTTCTAATCGGGGGTCGAGCCCACTAGGCCACGCTGTCACATTCATCTCAGTTTGAAAAACACGAGAAGGACATTGTTGGCAAAAATCCAGGCGTGATGAATTCTATGTTCTAGAAACAGAGAAACTGAACTATTTAGTTTGAAAGTAAGAGCTGGCAGGGAACCAACAGAGCCAAATCCTCTAGGAGGAAAAGAAAACAAAACCAAACAGGCTGGTTAGTTAACTTGTAGGTCTGTAAGGTGGGCAGATTTCTTTAAAAGGCAAACAAAGCAATTTTAGACTTGAGAGACTTAATTGGCGTCCAAGGCCCAGAATATGAATACTGCTATAGAAAAACCTCGCTCAAGTGAGAATTCTGCAATCGAAGCATTCTATTCTAATAGGCAAAGTTTAAGGGAGAAGAATCTAGAAAAGGCTGTGTATTTATCCACTCCTATTATAATACATACCATTCATGGTATCAAGATAGCAATCTCATCTCTTTTTTTTTCACCAAGGCAAGAAAAAGTTGATACTTTTCAGAATTTCTGTGTCTAAGAAAATAAACAGTCAAGCTACTGTTGTTGGTTATAAACAATGCTAAGATATGCAGGCATTCCTACACTTGTTCTTCACTCAATGAAATGAGAAATTCTGTTGATGCACAAGGTAAAAGCAGGGAACTAACACGGCGTCCGAGCAATTCTAACCCCTTCGTCTGGCGATGAAGGACAGGAATCGCACCTATAAATAGAATTCAAAGACGACGAAAAATCGATTTGTTGTAACGCTTTCCCTTTCTCACACCCTCCCTGCCCCGCTGAAATACTGCCAGTAAAATCAGAGGGCGGCCCGCAGGGAGGACGACGTCAGGCTCGGAGCCCGGGCAGCCGGGCCGCGCCATCGTCTCTCGAATTTCGAGCAGCTTTGTGAGCGTTCCGAGTGGGCAAAGATTTACGTAGAAAAAGTGTTCGCTTTGAGGCTATTCATTTTATTATAGTAAAAAGTTAGAAACAATCTAAATGTTCCAAAATAGAAAATATTTAAGTCATTTGTGGCACGTCGATAGGATGTGTGGCAGCCATGCAGGGAAGTCACGTTTTCAAACGCCAAAAACTGGGGACGGGGAGGACCTACCGCTGGCGAACGGGGGCCCTCCCACCGCGCCAGCGGAAAGGGGACTGCTGTAGCCTTTTAGGCAACCTGGCGATTGCCTCAAATTAAAAATACCCTATCTAGTCAAAGACCCTGATGTGGGTAAAGAGTATTAAAAAATAAATACAAAAATCCCCAAAATAAACCAGATGGAGACTACGCCATGGAATCCTTCTGTACGAACACAGAATGATGTTCAGGGAAGTAACCCAGAGAGCTTACTTCCAGCTCTCTGACCACTCGTAGTGTCCCCGGGGGCCAGCCCCGAGGGGTCCCCAAGCCTTCCCTTCACTCTGTGGGCCAGCCCTCTGGGTAATACCAGCTCCCACTTGGCAACCGCCCAGTGATGTCTGGGGACCACCCATAGTGTGCAGGGCGGTCCATCTGGGCCCTTCCCTCCCTGCCCCCCGACCCTGTCATCCCATTAGCTGCCTCTTCTGGTTCCCCTGAATCTGCAGCGGCTCTCACTTGTCCTTCCTCCTCTTCCTCTAGCCTGATTCAAGACTGCATTACCTTTCACTTGCATTATCAAATAGTAGAACCGGTTTTTCTGCCTCCTTGGCCCTTTTGGAGCCAATTTATTTTACACACTACGACCAAAGCAATCCTTCAAAACTCCGACCACGGTCGTCTCCTGCGTAGAGCCCTCAACGCCTCCTCTCTGGGCGGAAAGCAAATCTCAGCAGCCTCGGGAAAACACTCCGGGTCTTCACAGACCCGCTCTGAGCATGGCTTGACTTGGAGCTCCAGTGCCTTTGTGTACTGAATTGGTGCATGAGCTTGAACTATTCCCCGCCCACCCCCACCCCCACCCCCGCCATTCATGTCCATCTGGAACCTCAAAATGCAGCCTTGTTTGGCAATGGGGTCTTTGCAAATGCAAAACATTAAGATGAGCTCTTACTGAATTAGGGTGGGCCCTAAATCCAACGTCTAGCATCCTCAGAGGAGTGCCAAGTGAAGACACAGAGAGACACACAGAGGGCAGGTGGGGATTAGAGTGATGCAGCTACAAGCCAGGGAGTGCCAAAGTCTGCCAGCAGCCACAGAAGCCGGAGAGAGCGCAGAAGGAGCCCTTCCCTAGGACTTCTGGAGGACACATAGCACTGCTGAGACCTTGATTTTGGACGTCTACCTTTCAGAACTGTGAAGAGAATCAACTGCTGTTTTAAGCCCCAAGTTGTGGTAATTTATTACAGTAGCCCTAGGAATCTAACACAATCAGCTAGGAGGTGTTTTGGGTGAAAAAAAAAAAAAACAAACCATCCAAACAACTCAATTTTATTTAAGGGAAAAGAAATATATCACGAAAACACTACTACTGCTGTATTTCAGGAAACCCAAAACCAGAAATGCCGCTGAGCCTCAGGAACACCCGAGGCGAGAGACACAAAGGTCACCAGGGCTCTCGCTCGGACACTTCTTCCCCCTTGGTACCCGCTTCGTTGCTTTCTTTTTCTCACCCTTCCTCCTTTCTCTCTAGCTCGCTCTCTCTTTCCTACATTTCTCAAGGTCATAGTCATCATTAGCTACAAGGATTACCTTCTGATACCCAAACAGAAATTGACTCCTTTTTTTTCCTTTCAGTTTCAGTTCGAAAATTTGCAAGGGAGGGCGGGGTGGCTTGCTGGGTCAACGTTCCGCCAGCCGGTATCGGCCGTCAGAACACGATTTTTACAGAGACCACGCGGACCGACTAGAACCGGGACCGGGAAGAGCAAAGAGACCACGAGTGTCTGTGGTACATCAGTGTCCCTGGGCTTACCTTCTTCGCTCACCCTCCGTCTTCGCTTGTTGACACTGCAATGTTTTCCAAAGCCTAGCTTAAATGTCACCTTTTCCACACAATATGTCAGTCTCTGCTCTTGACCACGAATCCTCAAAGGTAGGAGCCACTGTCTTTCTCCTTCCTACGCCCTCTTCCCCTAAGCAGGCCTCAGCACTTGGTGGCCGCCCAGGATCTACCCATTGGGAATTCATCGCGCTGCTCCAGGCCCCGGGCTAGGCTGTGAGACGTCCTCCATCCGCTGGCTCCACCGAGGTGCCTGCCCAAGGCTTTTCCCCCCTCCACGGTGCTGGCTCCTGGAGGGCAGGCTCCAGTACTTTGCACTTAACAGTCAGGCAGTAATTCTTGGTTAAATAGGATCCCCCAGCCATACCTTAAAACTTCTGCTTTGCTACCAAAAATGAAAATGTGAGACTCTGCTACCCCATCTATCAATGTTTGGCTATACTTTTGTTTTATATCAAGAAGGCATGTTACCACAAGGTGATACATTTACAGCTTTTATGTCCAGGGACCTCTTCAGGTTTTTACTGTACTTTTTGCTTAATACAGCCACAATTAGAGCTGCAGGTCAGTCAGAAGTCCCTTGGTCAATTAAAGACCAAGTTAATAAAGAAAAACCATTATGCCACGTGCTCGGCCTCTTCGCAGAGAGCCAGAATCCTGCTGTGAGTCGGTATTAAGGCCAGTGCAGCACTTATGACATGCACAGAGCACAGTGAGGACAAGGGGGTGATCTGGGGGACAGACAGCCCGGCCAGAGGCATGGCTCCTTCTGTCCCTCCCCATCCCCGCCTCTGGCCCTGACGGGGTGGGGCTCATCCAGGTGCACCAGTTTAGCCCTCAGGCCTGAGCAGGAATCAGGCCCCAGCTTCCCCGGGGGCGAGGCGGGCCTATCCCCAATCTCTCTCCCGCCCTTCCCCACCTGCCACCCAAGTGCATCTGTTTACTCACGAGTGACTTTCGTGCACAGAAAAATTATTCAGAAGTCACTTTGATTTTGAAATTAATAGTTGACTTTACAAAATCAAAACCCAAGGAGATTTTTCTATAAGTTTGTAAATTCCACTTACAATTTTATAGATGTGTAGCAAAATTTAAACAATCACTTCCAAGGGGGCTTTTTATCAGTGTTGTGTCACATTTACAAATTTACTTAATCAACCTATTTTAAATATTTTAACGGCATTTGTAAATTTAATATATTCAAGTTTTTAAAAGTACTTCAGTTGTCTGACTGACACACAAAAATACTCTTTCCAACTACTTAAGTAATTCATATATATCCAATAAATCAATCTTATTAACATGTTAATTTTAAGTTCTTCTAAATGTCGAATATTGCATTTACATTTTGAAAGATTTCCACTTAAAATCACAAGTGTAAATCAACTAGTTATATTGCACATTTTTTTATAGGGGAGAGTGCGAAGGCAGTCCCCCACTGCCACAAATTACGCAGTCGAGTTTCCCACATTTGGGGAAATCGTGGGGGTCAGCACATCCGGAGTGCAATGGGTAAGCCTCGCCCTGGGAAAACCACCTTCGTGATCATGGTATCTCCCCTGCCAGGTAAGTGTATTACACATTTTAAATAGTACTTACTACACATATACTTTTATTCTAACAGGTTATATTTCTTAACCATTATAAATGCTTCAAATGCAAATTATATAGTTTTTTGCACAAAAATACTAATACAATGTGTTTGATTTTCTTAAACATTTCTATATTTAACTATAAATCTTCTCAGTATTTAAAAAAATCTTTATTGCTTAAAAAAAAGGGTATTTTCTCAAATTCTTTTGATCATACCCTCCAAAGCTGGTTAAATCGTATATGAGGTCTGGAGCCACAATTACCTGGGGGAATTTTGCTCCTGACACCATTACGAGGATGAGTCTCTTTATACTCTGAATGTATCATTAACTCCAAAACTTAAAAGGGAGTTATCGCCAGCCTCAACATGGCCCTGGATGAATGATGGATCTCACCTTCTATGAGTCGCTCCCCTGGGTAGATACCTCCATTCTGAACAGGGCTGACCTGTGTAACCAATAGCATTTTGTGGCAATGATTAAGGACAACTTCTGAACTAGGCCAAGAGCCGTGGCTGCTCCCTTGCCTGTCTTGCGTTGTTTGCTGTGAAGGAAGCCAGCTACTCACGCAGCCCTGCAGAGAGAGAGGGCTGTGTGGTAAGGACCCAAGTCCTCCTACCGACAGCAGCACGACACGCCCTGCATATTACTCACATGTGCAGGAAGCAGAGCCTCCAGCCCCAGCCGAGCCTTCAGATAACAGCAGCCCCAGCCAACATTTTAACTGACTTTATGAGAGCCCCCAACTCAAAACAAAGCAGCTTCTTCCTGCTCAAGAACACAAGAGCCACTAAGCTGCTCCTAAATTCCCGATCCACAGAAACTGGAAAAGAATAAATATTTATGTTGTTTTAAGCCTCTAAATTTGGGGGTAATTTGTTCTGTAGCAACAGATAATAAGGAAGCGTCCTATTCGCCTACATCTCTGAATCCAAATCGTACCATCCTAATCCTCAAGCCTACTAGCGCCTGTAAACGTCTGCTCAAATGACAGCACCATTTTGCTTGGATTGATCCTGAACGTATTTCCTCATTCATTCTGTCTGTTCCGTCCACAATTACCCAGATTCTTTGAAGTGTATCCAATTCTTTGTTTCATAGCCTTCTCCTACCACCACGAGTTTAAGGAAGTGCATTCTACTGCCACCTACCATCACGGCATTGTCAACTACATTGAGAGTTTATACAATATTTTAACAATAAAATACGAAACCATCTTTTCCAGAAATGCACTGCTAAAACGTCCATGAAATCTGATAAACATATCAGACACGACGTGGCTCAAAAGGAACTCAACTTGCCTGTCCCCTAGCCTCCTCTGCTCTACCTCCCACACTTTGCACATGCCACCATCAGCCACCCAGAGGCTCGTAGCTAACACCCTAAGAGTCCTTCTTGACTCTTTCCCCCTCTCACACAATCGCATCTACCTCCAAGACATATTCTAAAGTTGTTAACTCCTCTCCGTTCCCACTGGTCACGACCAAGCCATCATCTTCGTGTGACACTGCAAATACCCTCTCGTCGTTGCCTCCCTCCAGAAACATTCACACACAGAACTTCGTGTGACGTATTTTCTTTCCCTCAGGTAAACACCTAGAAGTGAGCTTGCTGAGTCATATGGTAAGTGCCTGGTCAATGTTATAAGGAACTGCCAAACTTTCTCCATTTTGCATTTCCACCAGTCACACCTGAGAGTTCCAGCTGTTCAGGTCTTCCTCAGCACTTAGTATTGGGTTTTGCTTTCAAGGCCATTTTAGGAGATGTGTAATAATGCTTTATTTATTTTTTTTAAATCAAGACGAAATTCACAGACAATGAAATGTACAGATCCTAAGTGTACAATTGAGTGAGTTTTGGTAAACATATATAGCCATGCAATCAAGATGTAGAACATTTCCGATACCCTAATAAACTCCCTAGGAACCCCCTTCCGGTCAGTGTGTACCCCAGGAGGCAGCCCCTTCTGGCTGCCATCACCAGGGATAGGTCTTCCCTTCTCTTAAACCTCTAACGAGATGGTACAGTCTACGCTGTTTTGTGTCTGGCTGGTTTTGCTCAACATAATGGTTTGAGATTCATCTATGTTATCGTACGTATCAGTAGTTCTTTATTTTTATTGCTGAGTAGTATGAACATACCACAATTTGTTTATCCATTCACCTTTTGATAGATGTTTGGGTTGTTTCCAGCAATTCCATTCCTAGGTATTTACCCAGGAGAAATGAAAGCATATGTCCACAAAAAGACAATAATAGCCTGCTTCCTGCCTTGATCCATCACAATCCATTCTCCGTGGAGCAGCTAGAGGGATCTTTTAAATAAATTACTCAAATCCCATCTGCTTAATAATACCCATCCCGCTTAGGAGAAAATACAAACTCCCTACCTTGGCCGGCGAAACCCAGCCATCACAGACCCTCGGCTCCGGCCGTGCACGGACACACCCGGGCACTTCCGATGCCTGGGCTCCACCTCGGACGAGGGAATCAGAACCTCCCGCACCAACCGTTTACGCGGGGCTCCAGCTGTGCCGGCCTGGACGGCGGGACCTGGCCCCTGGCCGCTCGCTCTCCCACTTTATCTCACACCACTCCCCTGCTCGGGAGCTGCAATCCAGCCACAGGGGCCTCCTTTCAGCTCAGCCCCGAACACATCAATTTCACCCCCACTTCCATGGCTCCGTACTCGTGTTTCTTCTGCCTGAGATGTTCTTTGGATGTGAGTGTGCCTGGTTCTTCCTGGCGATTAAAGTCTCAGCTGAGATGTCACCTGCTTGGAGGGCGTCTCCTGCACCCCGAGTCTAAAGGAGCCACACTAGCACGTGACTGGCTCCGATGTTCTAGATCACACTTATTTCTAGTAGTGTCTTACACATGCGTGTATCTGTGTGTTGACTGTCTCCCTGCTCCAGACTGTAAATCCCCTCAGAATAGGGCCCTTGCCTGCCTTGCTCTCCAAAGGTTTGAGAAATAGTTGTTGAAAGCGTGAAAGAATACCCATAAGAAATGTAGGGGAGTTCCCTGATGGTGTAGTGGCTTAAGGCTTCGGTGTTGGCGCTGTCAGCGCTGTGGCCTGGGTTCGATTCCCGGTCAGGGAGCTACCCACATACCAAAAAGTGCAAAAAAAAAAAAAAAAAAAAAAAAAAAAGAAAGAAATGTGCATACTACCTGAGAGAGGGCGAAAAGGACTGGCCTGGGGGCAGTAAACCCAGGTAATACAGCTCATTAGATGCTGAAAGGCAGACAGGCTGCCTTCAGCTTCTGGCTTCTTGTCTCCATCCTGCCCTGGCACTGCTCTGAGGGGCTGGGGGGGGGGGGGGGGGGGGGGGGGGGGGGGGGGGGGGGGAGGCAGGGGACGAGGTGAGGAAGAGTGTGCGTGGGGAGTAACGGGTCCAGAGAAGGGGAGACAGAAGGACAGCTTTGCTTTTAGCCTCACTTTAGGGAGGCGTCATGAACCAAAGCATGCAATTCAGTTTAATCTATTCTAGTCAGTGTGATTTCAATACATTGTTCTATCCTATATGCCGTTTCTCTTTATAAGCAAGCCAATATATTTAAGCAATGTTTTAAAGAAATTAAAAAAAAAAAAAGGAAGGAAAGGCTTGGCTTGACACGGAGGAGGAAACGAGGAAAACATTAAAAACTTCTCTGTGCTCAATACAGCACTAGGCACGCTCAGGCCTTTACTTATGACAAGCCAAGGTGAAATAAATGTAATGAATTACAGCATTTTACAGGTGAGGAAATTGAATGAAGCTCAGAGAAAAGTTACTTGTCTCTTAACTATTCTTACCACTTAACTGATATAATAAGATCGGATAAAAAAATCTACATGATACACTCATCAAACGTACAGATGACACGAGCAATGGAGCACCATCTACGTAGGCTCGATAGCGCAGATTCAAATTGACCCTGTCAGGCTAGAACGCGAGGGAGGATTCGACACAATGTAGTGGAGTCAGTCCTGCTGTCAGCCACACAAGGACAGAATAAAGAGACCTAGTTAGGCTTGAGTTGGTGAACAAAAGAGAGAAAAAATCGTTGTGGACCGCTGGTTTAATACAGGGCCGTAGTAGATGGTAAAAGTGTGACTAGGACAAGCCTTAAGCATTTCCTGATGGTCCTTACCTTACCTGACTTCTTTCCAGCATTTATCACTGGAGATACTTTTAAAATCTTCTCTCCTGGCTTTTGCTACATCTGATTGTCTTCCCAGCTCTGAAGCAGATCCTCATTTAAATATTAACACTAATAACACAACAGTTCTCATTTATTAAGGGGTCAATGCCAACTACACATATTATACTATTTTATTCCCGTCTTAAAGGCACTGATAAAATAGGCATAATTATTAATTTTTTTCCCATTTTGTAGTTGAGAGAACTCAGGTTTAGAAAAATCTAAGTGACTTTTCTCAAGCTCAGAACTAATAATGTTTGTAGCGCCCAACTGCACATCAACTTAGGGTGCATGCTCTTAACTACGGTCCCTTCCGGCCCTGCCGGTCTCTCGCAGAGCCCCCTTTTCTTGTCCTTGCCCCTTCAGTGTCCATGTTCCTGAGCCTGGTCCTCAGTCTCGGCTCACCTCACTTCCCGGGGTATCATCTCCAGCAGCCACGCCACGTCTCTACCCAGGAAGCCCACAGCTGCCTCGGACAGTTGCTCCCCCCGGTAACACTGACCCTCTCCGCTCCTCCTTGCCAGCAGGTGCGTCTCCGAGCTTCAGAGGGGGCTGGCCCCAGGCCCAACCCTGGCCCCAGGGGGTGATTTATGACGGCTTTAAGTTTAAACCCAACACAAGGCTCCTCCTGCGCCCCCCCCCCCCCCAAGTGGAGAGCTTAAGCACTAGGAGTCCTTTGAGGGATGTCTGAGAAAAGTTATCCTGGCTCTGAAACACGAACGCTCACTAGCGGACGGTCTGTCTCCTGCCACGTGCTCGGGGCTGCGTGCAGTGGCTACGAGTCAGGCAGCAGTCCTGGAGCCTCTGGTAGTGGCCAAGACTGTAAATGGCTCCTGAGACCAAAACGCTTGAGAACAGCGGCCCGGGCCACGTCGGCGCCATCCCACGTCAGGATTGTGGGAACCCGTCCCTCCTGCTGCTTCTCCTGCTAAGCTGCCATGGCCGTCCCCAATAAACCCATCTGGGCGAGGCCTCCAGGGTGAGCTCCCTGCATGCGAACCGGGTGCCTACTGACTCCGCCCACGGCTCTTGTCGCTTTCGGTTTAGCACTTAACACCCCAGTTTGCTTGTTTTATTTGTGCGTCTCTGGTCGCCCCAGTCATTCCGTTTCCAGTCGGAAAGGACACTGGTTGTTCGTGCCTCTCCACCTGTTCCGTTGTTTTTATGTCTTTCCCTGTTTCGTCAGTCTTATACCTTTTGTGCTTTTTCATACTTTTGTTTTTCTTTCACTTTGAATAACAATAACAGGAAACAAAGGCTTAATTATATTTTAGGAATCCCTTCTTCCCTTTTAGATACAGCCAGTACTACGGGTGCCTCGCCTTGTGTCTGAGACATGGAGTCCAGGACAGCGATAGGGCAGAGCCAGCGACGGGGCGGGGCCAGCGATGGGGCGGGGCCAGCGACGGGGCGGGGCCAGCGACAGGGCGGAAGCGGACACGGTCGCTGGACGGAGCAAAGCCTTCGTGAGGCCAACGAGACCACCCACACGGCGTGCAGACGACGCGCACGGACGGTCCTTTTCCTTAGCAACATTCTTCAGCTGTAAGTCACATACCGCACAGTTCGCCCACTTAAAGGGTACAAATCCATGATTTTTAGGACATTCACAGATGCGTACGACCATCACGGCCATTTTAGAACATTTGCATCACCTCGAAAGACTCCTGGCACCCTTTAGCCAACTTCCTATCCCACTCCCCGCCCTCCATCTCATCGCCTCCACCCCTAAGCAGCTACTAATCTACTTCTGCCTCTGCAGATTTCCTTGTCCTGGGTCGTCACGTGACTAGAATTGTATAATATGCGGCCTTGGGGACTGGCTTCTTTCACTTAGCGTAATGCTTTCCATTGTCAGCCATGTGGTAGCATGTGTCCGTACTTCAGTCCCTCGGAATCCAAACCCCAAAACTGAGCTGACCCCGCACTGCCACTGGAGCGGTCAGCATGAACCAGCGTTTCCCCCTGATGAAATGACCTCACCCCATGACGGTTCCTTCCCGGTGGATCCCGTAGGCACCTGCTACGTGTGCTTGTGCCTAAGCAACCACCACCAGCTGGCGCTGGGCCCGAGCTGATGCTAACGCCTCAGAATTACACCCGGAACCCCGCAAACCACTGTACGACTTCTGAGCAATAGCGTTCCCGAGAAAACCAGCCAGGCCACTTCTCCGTACAGTCCTGCTGGACTCCTCAGCTACACCCCTCAGCTCACGTTCGGGGCTGCACCTCAGGCTAATGTAACTGTTATTCGTTCAGTGGTTTTCAGTGTGATCCCTCAGACCAGCAGCATCGGCGTCACCTGGGAACTTTGTAGTAATGCAGGTTCTTAGGCCCCGCCCTGGACCTACTGAATCAGAAGCTGGCAGAGCAGTGTCCAGCAAACGTGTATCTCCACAAGCCTCCAGCTGATTCAGACCCTCACTTAAGTTTGAGAACCACTGACTAGTTCACTGGTATGTAGCACTATCAGAATCAGCACGTAAACACAAATGACTGATTCACACCCTGCTTTGTATCAAATACGTGTGTGTACACACACACACACACACACACACACACACGTATATCCAGTGCATGAAGGAAAACACCATTCAGGAGGCTAAAGAGCAGATTATAATACATAGGCTGAATTTCTGCGTCGATGTGACGGGCAACCAATTTTATTGCTCCCCACCTCCCATCATTATTTCCTTTTTAAAAATAATGCTTTGATAAAAACTTACTTTGAAAAAATCTTGATATTCTTGTTGCCTTCACAGAGTTTATTTCCACTTCCAATTGAGAAGATGTTACAGGAAGTATCCCTGGAAGACGGTATTTCTACAAACCAGGAAAAATTAATCCCTACATCCACTCACATGAGACACAGGCCTCTACAGATTTCTTTTCTGAATGTTTTGTCAGCAGAGAGACAATACCAGGCGGTGCATTTCTGAAGCGATTGGTAACATGACGCTTATATTGATGAAATACCCAACCGCTCCCTTTGGACATGCCAGGGACTTTATCTATTCTTTGTGGCTACGACCAAACATTTTTCAGATACTCGGAGGATAGTCATTATCTCTTTCAGAATAGATTTGACTCACAGCAGTTTTGAAATTCTGTTAAAATGTGCCTTAAATACTTGGATGAAAGTGTAATTCTGATAAAAGCAATTTTATTTGTCAAAATTCACTATTGTGTAGTAGATCTTTTCAAATAGCAGCCATTATTTCCTCAGCATCTATGTTCATTTTGCTTTCAAAACCATTAAAATTGATTTTTAAAAAGTCTCAAAGACACACGTGGTGCTTACCATATGCGGGCTTACACTGTTAATTATAATTTCATGTATCTTTGTGTCATCCCTCAACTAGATTTACCATCCCTGAGGGCAACAGCAATTTCTTCTATGTATCTGTTTGCCCTCATCATGTCTATCAGGAGTCTTAAACATAACAGACATCCATAAAAATGTGTGTATTGATTGATAGTTTGACAGTAACTTGAAACACCCATTCCTCTACTCAAGAGTAGAAACTCTCAAATCAGATCTATTAGGAAGAGAGAACAGCAAAGCACTCTGCAGATATCCAAGGACATAAGCGAAGTACACGCAGAACATAGGGGACATTCAGGACCCAAGGACAGTCTTTCCCGCTTGGGACCCTGTGGCTTCAGGTCTATGCTTCTATCTGTGTATCTCCTTGTTTCTCAAGCTTCTTTAGTTGACTGACTTCTTTTTCATTGTGGCATCTGCACTCCCTGAAAAGATGCACTTCTATTTGGCTTTGGTTTGTCATAGACCTCCCCAACTATAGTCGACCCTTAAACAACACATGTGTTTGAACTGCACCGGTCCTTATATGCAGATTTTTTCCAATAAATATACAGCCAGCCCTCTGTATCCTCAAGCTGAGCATCCGCAGATTCAGCTAACTCCGGGTTGCAGACAGTATTTTCGGCCTGTGTTGGGAGTCCACGGATACAGAGGGCCAACGGTATGCACTGATCTACACAATTTTATATAAGGGGTGCAACCATACATGGACTTGGGTGTCCACAGGGGGTCCTGGGACCAGTCCCCCATGGATACAGAAGAACGACTGTAGTTAAGTTTTGGGGGAGTCAAAGTTATATGCAGGTTTTGATTATAAGGGGGTCAGTGCCCCTAACCCCTACATTGTTCAAGGGTTAAATGTGTTTTATTTTTAGAGCCCACCACACTGATAGGTTCAATGAAGTGGCCCAATTCCAGGTTCCATAGAGACACCACCTGATTAGGGCTGTGCTCAGCTCTAGGAGGCTGGAGGCAGTGGGGAGTCAAGTACACCAGAGCGGCCTCTCCAGGAACTGTGGCTGGAGCAGGCTCACTAATAAGGGCTCGCAGACAAGGCGGTAACAGCTGGCACGTGTATTACTAACCCACCTTACCCTCTACAGCCTACAACTCCAACAAGTATGCTCAAGTCAGAGGTAACTAGGGTCATAGATAATCTTCCTCCTTAATCTAGATCAGGGGTGGAAATTACGGCCTTTGGGCCAAATCCAGCGGGTAGTCTATTTTTGTAACAGCTAAGAATGGCTTTTACATAAATGAGAATAGGCAACAGAGCTTTTAAGCAACAAAGTCTAAAATATTTACTTGCAGATCTTTTACAGGGAAAGTGTACCAACCTTTGCTCTAGCTGAGCTTCCTTTTCTCATTTATTTAACCAATATTCACTGAATATCTACTATGTTCTAAGCACTGTTCTACATATTAGAGATGCAGTGATGTCACAACACAACCATGGTTCCTGCCCTGGAAGAGGTCAGATTTTGTTGTGGGTGAGAAGAGACCAACAGTAAATATATATAATATATATATATAAATAATATATATATATCAATAGGACAATTTCCATTAATAAGTGCTGCGAACAAAATAAACAGGGGTGTTACTAAAGGAATAACAACATAGGAGGGAGAGGGGTTGGTCAGGGAGACCCTCTCTGTGGAGAAGACATTTATGCCGAGACCTTAAAGGACAGGAAAGAAGCTGCCATAGTAAGGTCGGCATTATAGCCAGAGGAGACAGGGCAAAGTCCCGGAGGCAGAGAAGAGGTTGGCTTCATCCAGGAACCCCCAGCAGGCCAGCGCTGTGACAGCCCAAGGTGCAAGGTGGTAGGAAGTACAGTCGGGGGGGGGGGGGGGCAGATCGCCTGTGACCAGAAGGAAGCCATTAAAGATGGCATGGTAGTGACAACGATCGCACTGCCAGGAGAGGGACGACAGGGAAGCCAGAGTGACATCTGTTGAGGAGGTCATCATTAACAGTTCGAGACACGATTGTGACGCAGACGAGAACGGTGCCGAGGGATGGAGAAGAGTGGGTGACCTAACGACACTGATGGAGCGGGCACGAGAAGAGAGGAACCAGCATGACCCCCAAGTTTCCGTGTGAGCCGCGGGGGGCGCGGCGGGCCCGCCCCCTCTCCCTGTCGTCTCGTTACCTGACTGGCTGGGACTCCGGAACCAAGACTCTTGCCTACGTATTAGGAAACATTTCCAAGTCAGAGGAAGAATTATTCTCGGTACTGAATTTTCTTAACTTTTACAAATGTACTTTTCTATGGGGAACAACTGAACGGAAAAAAGTTCTTTGCAAACTCCAGACTGTCCTTCTAGAAAACTGCACAGCGGTTTCTCCCCTTCCGGAATAAGAGCTCGTATGTGCTTTCTGCAGGAGGATGACCTCCCCGGGCTGCCGTCCTGTGCCAAGGTTCTGTGACTCTGTTTCCCCCTTTGGGAGATGGCTGTGAGAGGGCAGAGCACCACGGGCCCTCGCCCGACAGGGCGCGCCGGCCTCCCCTTCCCCACCCCCGGGCCTGCGTGCAGGGCGGGAGCACCACTGGGCCTCCCCTCCCCCCACCCGGGCCTGCGTGCAGGGCGGGAGCACCACTGGGCCTCCCCTCCCCCCACCCGGGCCTGCGTGCAGGACAGGAGCCGGCACCAGCCTGCCGACACCGGGCCTCGCTGTGAGCTCCCGAGGAGGAAGCGCGTGGTCGGGGTAGCCTTACAGTCCCTTCCTCCTACCGAAGTTGAATCGCTCTCTCTTTCCCATTCATCACCAGCTCTAGTGAGAAGCCAGCCAACTTCAGAGAGGTCGTTAAAAGAGGTGACTAATGACTCAACTCTCTCCTTATCTCGCTCTCCCTTCAGGTTTGATCTCACCGGACACTCGGACCACCCGCTCTCAGGAATGCAGTATCCGGGCAGTTCTACGGCCAAAGAGGCCTGTCCTCGAGCCCTGTCCAGCTGACGAATGGCAAAGCTGAACGCCCGCCTGGGCCATGGCTGGGGACAAGGGCGGAAGAGTGAGCACCAGATCTCCAGGGACGTCCCATTGACGGTGAGGGTTTAGGTGAGACCTAAAATCCCTGGGAGGTCTTGATCACTTCCATTTAACAATCGGACCCTTATTTTAGGGGGAATCGTTTTTTGAAGTTAGTTCTCTAAAAGTCTGCTTTCGGTCTCCACTCACTGACTCTTGCAAGAACTCAAAGGGAAAAATGAAGACTGTCATGATTTTCTCGATGGTTCCAGCTTTTGATCACAACATCCAAGATTGTGTTTTGATTCTACTTCTTTGATGTCATTAAAATTTTGTTATGGGCCTTTCTGAGTCTTAGATTTTCCTAAGCATTTCTGAGTCACTTTGAATCCTGCATAACCCCTGATTACGAGTATAGCCAAGTATCACTCTCTCAGTGCTGTTCCAACGGAGCCAGCTGTTCAAATCGCACCCATCTCTAAAGAAGGATGGGCATCCTCACCCACATTCACAGGGCTCCCTCCGCGCCCCTCCACAGGGCTGCATGCTGCCAGAGGCCCTTTGCCGGTACCCAGTCAGATACACCTTAGGTAACAGACTCAAAGGGAAAAATGAAGACTGGAAATATGCCCATTTAGTGCCAATCAACTTACCTGTGTAAGCTGTGTCTCAGAGCAGGCGTGTGCTGTAGTGGGGCCTATCATCCACTGAGCTTTCAAAACAACGCTTTCCTACTGAGCCTGCGTTGAGCACTGGGGTTAATTTGCCGGAGTTCATTTTTTTGTGATAATTACAGCACTTGCAGATTAGAATGAATAAATTGGCAAGGTTCTGTAGCTAATAAAAATACACACAAAAAGCGTAACATTCAACTGCTTCAAGGTTCCTCATGAGGAAAATATTCACCATTCCTGATAGGCCAGTTTTGAGTTCAAGCTAGCATATTAATATATACTTAGGGAAAGATACCTTTCAAATGACATATGGTCCAGCATTCCCCATAATAAAAGACACAGTTCTTCTATTCAGAGATTTGAAACTAATAGATGAACTCATGAAATGTAAATTTCATGAATCAAACGATATTTTAATAAAATGAGAGAGGACACAATAATTATTTTGCCAGCCAGGCTATACAGCTTTTTACTTTATTACAACCATATGTGAAGTATTCTAACACTGCACTGACCTCTAAGAGCATGCTACTATTAATGATCATTTAAGTACCTACTGGGTGCCAGATACCACGTTAGGAGCAGAAGATGGAAGCCCCAGTAGGCAACCTTGTCTGACCCCTTGTGCTCAGAGATGCTGCAACAAGACTCACCTGCACCACTCAGGCTGCTTAAGACAGTCGTTCTAACTGTGGTTGAAATTCGAGGACTGTGAGGGAGTGAGTCCACCACCGTGCTAGCATTGAGGGTCTGCTGGCCATCAGTGCACGCTGCAGGCCATTTCTCAGCTGCCCTGGGGGTCTCGAGTTCCAGCTAGTTACATAGTTATATTACCTACTCAGGGGCATTTCATTGGCCAGCTCACCCAAAGTGAGAGGAAAAGCACACTTCCCGTGTCTCTGAGCAAAGATCTCTTCTGTGTTTAAGAAAAAAACAAAAGTGAATCAAAAACAAACAAAGGACTTCCCAGCTAGAAGGGAGGAAAGCAAAGTGCTTTTGCTACCCACAGAGGAGGATGGGGCACCAACCA
This sequence comes from Lyroderma lyra, assembly GCA_004026885.1. Classification (NCBI taxonomy): domain Eukaryota; kingdom Metazoa; phylum Chordata; class Mammalia; order Chiroptera; family Megadermatidae; genus Lyroderma; species Lyroderma lyra. The sequence goes on from PVJL010000940.1 coordinate 258,009, forward strand.
GGGCACACTTTTACAAGGTATTCCAGTGACCCCTGACTTCATGACCCTTTTGTAGGATCAGCTTTAGACTTACAGGAAAATTGGGAAAGAGTGCGGGGAGTTCCTGTCCTGCACCCGCACCTCAGGTTGCCCCAGTTTCCTCTGTTATTTACATCGATGGTTACAATGAACGACCAACTCCCATTTCCTTAGCGATCCTCACTTTTTATCTAATATCCTCGTGTGGTTCCAGGATATCACAGGTCTCCTGAGGTTCCTCTTGGGTGTGGCAGTTACTCAGATTTTCTTCATTTTGACGACCTTTACAGCTTTGGGGAGCGCTGGGAAGGTATGTTGGAGGATACCCCTCTACTGGAATTTGTCTGATGTTTTGAGTGGGATTATGGGTGTTGGTCAGAAGATCACTGGCATGCGGTACCATTTCTACCACGTAGGGTCGGGGGTACATACAGTCAACACGCCCCCGCCGCTGCGGGCCTGGACCCCCCGGCTGAGGTCGCGTGCCCGCCGTCTCGCCTTGGCATGAGCCCCCGCCTCACTCCACGCTGTCCTCCTCGGAAGGAAGTCACTACGGGAGCCCACACGTAGGGGCGGGGCGTTTGGCCCCCCTCGTTAGGAGCGGCGTCTCCGTAGGAAGTAGAGGGGACTCTGCACAAGAGCACAAGAGAGTCGTCTCTTCTCCTGCTTGATTAATTTATTTCGATCACTTATTTATATTAGTATGAACTCATGGATATTTGTATGTCAGGTTATAATTCAATGCTGTTTCGTTATTTAGTTGCTTAAAGTGTTCCACCTTTGGCTACCAGGCGTTCTTCAGTTGGCTGTTATGATCTTCTGACATACCAAGTGGGTGGCAAAGTGGTCAGCAGTCAAGTCATGAAAATATATTTATTAAACTCACATAACTGTTCTTGGTGCTATGCTCAATTCTGTGTATGTTACAAAATTTGGGGAGGTTACATATAAATAGACAATATTGAGTGGGTAAACACGTGTAAGATATATTACAATAAAAACTAAACTAATCCTACACGAAAGTGCAGGGTAAATGCATTAGGGGTGAGAAATGGGAAAGTGGGAAAGTCAAGGAGACACCAAGGTGGACGAAGTATTAGAAGACATCAAGATTTATTGTTGCCTCAAAAAAGTAAGGTACAAACTGGATAAAATAGACCACCAGGTGTGTGGGAAAGAAAAAGAAGAGTGTATCTAGATGTGTTTTTTCTTGCATATACATAAAATATCTCCGAAGCATACACAAAACCTAATTATATTGGTTGTTTGCAGGAATGGGAACTGATTGATGGAGTGGGATGAGAGAGGGAAGAAAATTTTCTTACTGTTTATATTTTTACATTTTTAAAAATCTGAATTATGTATATTATTACCTTTTCAAAAGTTAAAGAAATTCAACTTAAAAACTGGTTGGACCAGAAAAGAAATCTTCCAGGACATTTGTGATGCGGAATAAGAACAAGTGTGCACACCCACACACTTGCACAATACACCAAAAGAATTTTGAACCACAGTGCCTCTAACTCAACCTTATATTAGTAAGAAAAAAAAGAACCCGACCACGGTAGAAGTTCCAAGTCTGTTATCTAGGATCAGAAGCCACACATAACATCCACGGAACCAGGAACCCATTACTGAAAAAGTGGGTCTAAGGCATTCGCAGCATTCGGAGGAATCTTCTGGACTTCCGAGCCTACAGGACGTTTAACCAGGAGGTAGGGTTTCAGTTTCCTCTCCCCCACACCTGCCATGAGGTATGTTGCAAAATCACCTTGGCCAGCTTCTGCCTCCTCCCAGCCTGCTGAAATCACTGTCCAAAGTTCATGACGAAGTAGTGACCTGTGCAGTGTAAGCACTGCTAGTCACTCGGCTACCCCAGCAAGTTCATTCCCAATCAGGAAAAGACGACAGGCAATCCACTGTGACCAGCACGCGTGAGGCAGCCGTCCTGCGACCTCGCTGGGGCAAGAGCTGACAGTAAGGCTCGCCACCCTTTCCTGACTCGTGGCCAAAACCTTACCTCTCGCAGGGCACGCCTTCTCTGAGTGACAGGTAATTCCTGACCTGGCTTAGATACCTGAGTTTTACCCTTGCTACCACCAGCATTGGTAGATCTACACCATCTCCACAATTCACCTGCAATGTGTTCATCTGTAGCACCATCAGGTCACAGCTATATATTTCAGTATTAAAATTCCTTCTAATTAAAATTTGCATATTGAATTTTAAAATCATATATTCATCCAGTACATATATTCTGATTTCTTAACATTTCAACCTTAACAGATTCTCTTCCTGATCTTTTCTTTTTTAATTTTGAACTCCATTCTATATTACGGAGTTCTACTTAGAATTTTTTACATAAAACATTTTTCCTCTGTAAATTATCATTTACCAATTTTCTTATGTTTCTTACTGCTACCACTTCAAAATTTTGTCACTTTTAAGCATTCTTCATTATAGCTTTATACAGACTTGGAATGCGATCAGGTCCACACAAAATTTTCCGGTTGTCCATATCCTGAACTCGGCTCTCTAGTGAAATAGTAGAGAGCTAAACTTCTTTTAAAGCTCATTAATGAAAGCAAGTGCAAGTTCTATTGTTGAACTTATTATACAACAAGTTGACAATGCACTGTAGCATTATATGCCTGAAACCTGTGTAATCCTTGCTAACAGATGTCACCCCAATAAGTCTAACAATAAAAATGAATGAAAAAAATAAATAAATAAATAAAAATGCACTTAGTAACGTGGACGGTGTAGCCAGACTGCTTGGATTCGGATCCCAGGACGACCACGTGCCCTGCGTGACCACAGTCAGAGAGCCACCTCTCGGGGCCCTGCTGGCTCCCGGCGGAGCAGGCCCGCTGGGAAGGCGCGCAGCGCACACAGCCGCCGCGGTAACCCAGGCCCTGCCCGGGGCGGCTCCGCCACGCCCACGGCGGTGCGCACGCACGTTGCTCCTGAAATGTCAGCTGAAGTGTGCCTGAGGGTGACAGTGTGACGTTACAGAATGCCATGCTTATGATTTTGTAATACAGACTTGGCACAGGTCACCAGACCATAAAGAAGGAACGTTATTTGTGCCAGACCCCGGTAGGGAAGTACTTAGAACACTGCTCGTGTGGTCAGTGTGTAGTTATTTCCACCCGGTCAGATCATTTGTGGGGCTGCTATCTGAAACTTTCTTGAAGTTTCTTTAAAAAGAATGTTTTTAAACTTTCTTTCATATAGTTTTCCTTTTCTAGAAGAGTTCCACGAAAATGTCCTGTTCAGTACGTTTGCTGAGGTGCCTGGGTTTCCCACGGGGCGAGGGAGCTGTGACTGTCCAGCCCGGGCCGGGCTTTGGCGGGTCACACGGGTCGTTTCCGCTCCTTTCTCGGACTTCTTCCTTCTCGTCTTCAACCAGAGGCCACGTAAGGCGGTAACAGAATTGAGACGCAAATTCGGGAGGAAAAGGCAAACGGGCTTAGTGCCCTCAGGGACTGTATGAGCAAAACGAGGCAAGATCCGGACCTCATACCCAGTAAGGGCCCCGGGGGGACGCAAGGGGACAGCCTCGGCCGGGGAGGCACGGGCGCCGTGGAAGCGCTTGCACAGCGGCTTTCCCACCTTCTCGGAGCTCTCTCCTTCCAGGGGCGTCCTGTGCACACGAGGGGACACGAGCCGGAGCGGGATCAGCCACCAGGGTGCAGACAGCATACGGTCTAGGAATTCGGAGGAAGAAGAAGAGGGGAGAGTTGTGGTTTTTGCGTCGTTTGTTGGTTTGCTTGTTTGTTTTTCAAGGACAAGCCTCGACAAAGCGGTCACGGGAACCGGGTGACGATGGCAGAGGCAGCAAGACAGCGGCACACCCAGGCAGCGACTTGGCCATCAGATGCAGCGCGCGGAGACGGCGGTGAGTTCCACTTTGAAAAAAGAAATCTAAGGGGGAGACCGTGGGCGAACATGTGGGGAAGTAACTAGAAGCAGCTGAAAGGCCGAACCGGGGAAGAAGCAGAGAGCTCAGTGCTCGGCGCCGTCGGAGCGCGCAGAGAGGCCCCCCGCCTCTGCAGGGTCCCCGTGGGCTCCGCAGACGTCCCGCTGCTGCAGCCCTCGTTCCCATGTTCGTTACCTCAACCCCATGTCCCCTCGTTTGGGACATTTATTTTCATTCACAGGGTTGCAAGTCTCTCTTACTACAAACCTGCCAAATCCTATTTCAAAAGTCCGTAAAAGACGGGCTGCTCTTGGAATACGAGTAGTGTCTGAGGGGCTGGCTGTTGGGTCACACGGCCTCCGGCTGTCCCTGAAGTGCCACACCGGCGGGGCAGGCAAGTTCAAATTTAGCTCCCGGGTTGGAGAGGAGGGCTCAGGTTACTTCCTCATGTGACCCAGTTGGCTTTGCTCTCCTCTGTGGCAGCAAACTGAATCTCCAGCCCCAGCCAGCTGTCACAGATCTGCCAGTGGTCAAAGGATGCCCCAGCTCTTAATATAGCCCGAGGCCCGGCTCAAAAGGCGCTTCCCCTACAGAGGCGAGATGGGCAGGGTCCAAAAATGGTTCCGTGGTGCTCCCTGAAGCGTTCATTTGCTGGGCGATTGCTACTTGGGCAAGTTCTCTATTCCTTCTTCCCTGGCTTCTATTAGATTGATAACATTTTCTGGTTTGTTTGTTTGTTTGTTTGTTTGCTTTTCCCAGGGCCTCTCTGCCCTCCCCTCCCCCTTATACTGGTTTCATTTCCTTTAGTAGTTTCCATGAATGAAAAAAAAGCAAAGAAAGATAAGATTTCTCAAACATACAAATAGAGACAACGGTATAAGCCTCCCAACATAGCTATCGCCCAGCTTCCTCGGGTATAAATAAACAGACAGTTTTGTTCCACCACTGATTATTTTGAAGAAATCATGGAGAGATATCATTTCTCATTACTTCTGTACCTACAAAAGATAAGGGCTCTTTTTCAATAAGGAAAATTATAATACTATCATCACACCTCAAAAAAGTGAACAATTCCTTACTATTGCCAACTCTCCAGTCAGTGCTCCCACTTCCTCAACTTATATATTTTTTTCTTTCCTTTTACAGTTTATTCATTTAAGTACCCAGATGAAGTCCACACACTGCCACTGTTTGATAAATATTTTAAGTTCCCTCTTCTCTCTTTAGTTTCCCTTCCATTGGTATCTTTGTTTTGTCTTATAACTTTTTTTTAATGGAAGAAACTTGGTTTTTTGACCTACTGAGTTTCCCACAGTCTATATGTTGCTAATTCCGTCCTCATAGGGCTTTTTAAGAAAACATGTTCCACTGTCTCTTCTATTTCCTGTGAAATTGCAGTTCCATCTGAAGCAAGCCTGTCCAACCCATGGCTTGTGGACGGCAGGCAGCCCAGGACGGCTTTGAATGCGGCCCAACACAAATGCCTAAACTTTCTTAAAGCATTACAGATTGTTTTGAGATGTTTTGTTTTGTTTTGTTTTGTTTTTGTTGTTTTGGTTTTGGTTTGGTTTTTTTTTTTTTTTAGCTCATCAGCTATTGTTAGTGTATTTTATGTGTGACCCAACACAGTTCTTCTTCTTCCAGTGTGGCCCAGGGAAGCCAAAAAGATTGGACACCCTGATCTAAAGGATTAATCCAATCAAGACATTGTCTATTGCTGGCAAGATGACTTCATAGTGATGTTGCAAAATGGGTCAGTCTCTTTTCACTCACAAAGAAGCTATGTCCGAAGGATAGGTGGGTAATTTTGATACTAGTAGAACTTTTTCTGGTTGAGTGGCTGTCATGTTTGGAATCTCATTTGAAAATAAGGCACTTCCATTAGCTTTCTTAATAATCACTCCCTGTCTTGAAGACTAAGAGTGATGGTGAGGCTAAATGGAATAACATTTTTATAAAAAAACTTTAAGGGCTACATCTAGAGACGTCCCGAGTCTCCAAACCTCCGACACCAGTAATTACGATATGACTAGGTTTGCCCACTAACTTTGTGACTCTCACTCACCAGCTTTCAGCCTGGCTGATTCTTCCCTGCAAAGTACTTAAAAGGTATCATCTCATATAATTCTCACAAAGCCCCCATAAAATAGGAATTCCTATTGCAAACCTCAACATACCAGCACCTTTTCGGTCACCTGCAAATCACAAAGCTGTAAACGTTAAATCGAAGTGTGCCAGGGGTTTGCTTTATTGAGTATAATGTGAATATCGATCATTATCATCATCAAGGTTTTGTTGGACCCTTTAGACAGGCTCTGCGGAGAGGTACTAAAATAGTAAAAACCAGAACCTATAATTTTAGAGACCTTAGTTGTTCAAATTGTTAGTTAAATGGATGACACATGCATGCTCATTGTCCCTGGACATTCTGTCTGGTTGTGGTGTATAGAAACTTCCCAGAGGGGGGGTGGGAGGAGCTAATCCCAGGAAGAGGAGACAGAGAAAAGGAAAAGAAAGAAGCAAATAAAAAGGGAGAAGTTTCCTTGAAATAAGACTTACCAATAAACTACAGCACACACACACGTTGTATCTAGCCATGTCATATGAAAAATAGAAGCATTTATGGGTGGATTTTTTTTCTGGACAGCCCTCATATATTTTAGGCCACAGGGAAATATAGTTGATTTATATTCTTTCTTGCCATATGTTTTATTACTATACCATAAGATTATTGCAACAGAGAAAGAAACAATAAGGAAAACACCGAAAGAAAAAAACAACAAAAATATCCTAACAAGCTGCTCATCTTCCTCATGGAGATGTTGTCTTAGGTCAAGTTGCTAATGTTATGTGTGGGAGGGAGGGTGACTGGGGGTTGGGGACACTGAGTGCGTATATCCAGGAATAATACTCAGAAGTCCCCGATCAAGTCCAATAGCATCTTGCTAAACCTCAAGCCCGGTCATTTCTACACACTCTCATACACAAACGCTGCCACTCTTGCGCCCCCGTGCTTCAGCAAAGAGCGGGCAGCTTACAGCTGGAGAGAAGGCTCCTATTACAAAGACTTCATTACTTTTACAAAATATGCACCCAAGGACGTTTACTAGTGCACTGAGAACTATTACCATAAATAATTAAAACTAAACTGTTCTTCTTAAATAAATGTGGGAAGTACATTGGGTGATTCAGGGCACTAAGATCTCGCAGACTACTGCTTTATACACACAGAATGCAAGGACCCACCCGGGCCATTAAGGGCATATTCCTGGTTCTTCCACAGAGACTCTATAAAGCAGATTTGGATGGGGCACAAGAACTCAGAATGCTGAACTCCTCCCTTCTATGGGATCTTTCCTCCCCTCCAGTAATTATTTATAAGAAAATGGAAGTGTTGACAGACATCTTTGCACGAGGGACCCTCCCTGAAATATTTTACACAAATACTTTGATGGGCAGTTCAGAAAGCCCGAGTGTCACGTAACATGACGTTTCTTAAGCATCGCTGCCTATCGTGGAAGCCGTTTCGATTTGTGTTGAGGAGTTTCCTTCTGGAGTCTTCCCTAATCAGAGAATGTAAGACACAGAATGATCACAGTGTCGCCGAGGGGAGTCCCTATGCCCTTCAGCCCCGAACGCCCTCCCAGATCTTGCCCTGAGGACTGAGTGAGACACCCAGGACCTGCTCGGCCAGCTTCGCGTCAGTCCTGGAGGAAGCTCAGGCTGCCTAGAGAGGAAAGAGCTATTTTCCACCCATTTCCACGGTCCGAATTCTCTCTGGTTAGTCGGTCAACTTCCAGGCTTATCCTGATTGGAGTCTTCTGAAGGTAATTTTTGAGGAATCCCAGAAACCTGGATGTCCTCTAGGATTCATCTGACCCGATTTCGTTCTCCAAAGCAAACTGGAATTCGAAGGCAGGTTACAGAGAGCCTAACCCGGGCTTGTACTCCCACGGTCTCGTAAAGCAAACCCAGCGTCCCCTCCTCCATCCCCTCTTAAGTCTTCACACTCCGCACGAGTCGGCCGAGGAACGCGGGCTCTGGGGAGCCCCCACATCAAAGGGATCCATGCCAGGCTTCAGGAAAACTCACGTCAATTAAACATCACGATAGTGACAGGTTAAAGTAACAACAAAATGATAAGTGACGATATTTGAGAAGATTGGTATGTACCTTCATTTTAAACGTCCTGAAGCTCATGATCACTAATCAGAGACAGGTGTAGCAAAGCACACGCTTCATTTTGACCAAACGTTTGCACCCATCCGCTGTGAGTTTCTCTGTGGAGACCATCGTTAGCATGGCCCTCTGTGACCGTGTGTCACTGCCTGCCCGAGCACGTTCAGGGCTCTTGGATGTTTAAACACGTGTGTTAAGTCCACCCTCTGGTCTTCATCTCTATTTATTCTTTCTGCTACCTTACAAAATTCTAGAGAAATACATGGCCTCGAAGACGCATTTGGACCTACTGAGTTCAAATGGGCTCGGTTAGAAGGTCTCATTTGACAGATTCGGATTCCATCTCATACACGACGTTCTAGCACCCATTCCGTCATGAGTTACATTCGATAAGAGGAGCATCATCAAAAGGTGACCAAGCAGAGGGGGCAAAACCGTGAGGGTACATACCCAGAGGCCAAGGACTAGGCAGCGCGAGACTTTAGAGACACCGCAAGGCCTCCTCAGTCCAGTCTGGCCTCCTGTCTTGGTTCCTACCACAGGCTGCTTCCACCACGGTGTCTGAAAACGTCCTACTGCCCTGCCTTCGGGCCGGAGAGGGTTAGAAGGTAGTGGCATCCCTGCCATCACTCCCACCACGCCCGCAGGACCGGCGGCGCGAGCCCACCGTGACTTTCTGTCGTGCTGAACTCGGACGCGCCCTTAGAGGACTTGGCAATGCCCTGCCCAGAGCCACTGCCAACCACGGGTGCTACAGCTCTCTAAGGGACACTGCTGTGCGCAGGTGAGGTCTCTGATGAGATGTCAGAGCCAGTGTCATTGTCAGGCATAAAAACGCTGCAGACCAAATGTTTGTGTGAGCAGACGAAGACCTGCTAAAATGGGAAAACATTTGGCGGGGAAGAAGGGAAAGGAGCGCTCAGGGCCTGAGTTCGGGGCAAGGGGCCCTTCTCCGTACCGTGTTCTGGAAGAGGGAAGACCAGCCTGCACTAGGAATAATCACTCCGCACACGGTCTGTCTGGTGCAGATGAAGTTTTCATAAAGCAGGAATTTTTGAGGATGAAAACACTAGACTTTCAATCCATTTGGTACTCTGTTTTACTTAATCAGAGACTGAGATGTGATGTATTTTTATAAATATTTAACATGTAGACAGAAAGAAGAGATCAGGGAATCATTTTTTTCGGTATTAATTTACCCAATTCTCATGTCTTCTGTGAAAATGAGAAAGTGAGCAAGGCAGTTGAAGGGCAAGTTCAGAAGGCAGAAGAATGTGATGGAAAGACGGAGCGCGCTGTAAAGCCTGGTGAGAGCAAAATGAAGAGTCTCGGTAATCACAGCAGCAACAACTTTTGCTCTCGGAGTTGGCGGAGGCTGGACTTGCAAGTGTTTGAGGTTGGCAATCTGCAATTTGGGGGACCACTTCTGCGTTCGGGGTAGGGGCAGGGAACTGGAATTTGTCCGCAGACCAAGTCCTCATTTCTGTTCAGGAAGCACCACTTGGGTAAATCTCTTAGGAACGTCAGCGTGAGGCCAGCTTGCCTTAGGTTAGTCCGTGCAGGCCGCTGTAACAAAACACCACGGGCTGAGCGCCGTAGAGACACAGAGATTTACTTCTCACAGTTCTGGAGGTTGGTAGTCCCAGATCAAGGCCCCACCCATTAACACCATCACCTTTGTGGGTTAGAATTTCAACGTTCCAATGGGGGTGGGGTGGGGACAAACATTCAGGCCACAGCATCAACCCTCAAAGGAAGCCCCGGACCAGAAAGTGACACAATACAAAGAGCAAAAACTCAAGTGAATGTTCTGCTTCGTCATTAGCTCATTGTCAGCGGGAGCCTTGCCTCCCAGAGATTGAAAACATTTTCCCCCCGTAAACTGAATTTCAACTGCCCCACACCTAACAGTTATTTCTTTCTTGGGAGGTACGCGGTTGGCCTTGTCCAGGCATTTGCCCACAAGGAGGTCAGGAAACCAGACGGTGGTGAGATGGGCTGTCAGGCTGAACTTGTGTCCAGTGTATGCCTGAGGAATCCGAATCCCAAGGGAGCGCTACCTGGGTGATTGCCACTGCACAACCTGTGGGCCTGGTGCAAAATGAAAATGCAGAGCCCCTTACTCAAAAAGCAAGAAAACGCCGTCATATGTACTAACTATAAAGCTTTCTCCCTTCTTCCACTCTCTCTCCCCCCACCTTCAGGCTGCTTTGATTTGCCATTTATTGTCACAATCACTCTAGATCTCGCTGGCACCTGGGATATCCAAGGACAAGTGCAGATCCTTACAGGTGCTGACAAAGACTCTCTCCTTGGCTGAACTTCCAACGGACGACTCTGACCCTGTTCTCAGCTAGGCCTCAGCCATGGCCCCATCCTTGCTGCATAGCCCAGCTGTGGCAAGACTCCTGCTAACTCAGTTCGAAGACATTCTCCCACCTTGGCATTGGATCACCCTGACCTGCCTTCAGCAAGAAAGTGAAAGTCGATTTAACAACCATCTCCCTGCTCCTGATGTCTCCTGTTAGGAATTTTCCTCCCACGGACGCCTCAACTCTGCCCCTTGGCTGTCCCTCTCCCCTGTCCTGTACTCAGAGTTGAGCCTGGTCCTGAACGCAGCCTTCTGACTCGAACGAATGCCAGAATAACTCGTTCTTTAACCCTGATGCTGCTGCAACCCTGGTAGGATCGGCTTCATCACGGGACCCCTGGGCCCCCCGCTTGGGACCCCAAGCGCACATGTTGGAAGCCTCTGTCTTCACTCCCAACCGATCGGGGGCCTCCTGCCCCAGTGCTTTGCGACGGCCCATTGCAGCACAGAAAGCAGAGGTTTCGAGCCTCAGGAGTCTGAGTATACACTCCGAGGCTGGGCTTTCGTCTCAAGGATTTTTTGTATGAAAGGTGCTTCCTGGACTGGAAGTTCTTCCTGGCTCTTTGTTCACATGGGCACGCGCTCCCTGAAACTTGGGCTGGAAATTTCTTCCTGGCTCTTCGTTTCAAGCGGCAACTCGTTCCCTGAGTCCCGGGCTGTGAATTTATTTCCTGGCTCCTGTGAGGCCTCTTTGCTTTCTCTATATGATCCTGCTCCCCGCATGGGAACCTCTCGACCAACTGAAGCCCCTTTCTCGAATTCTCGCTGACTGGGCGCTCCACCATGACGGCACTAACTCAGCCCACGTCCTTTCTTGCTGGCCTGATTTTGCAAAGGATGATCTGGAACTTCAGATCTCTCCGAACGGGCTCACCTAAAGCCTCTGCTCCGTCTTCCAGCTTTAACCTTCCCTTCACCCCTTGAATCTTTTGCGATCCCCACCTTCAAACTCCTGGCTCCTCCAGTCTTCGGCCCACTCTTGCTGGACCTCCCCTTCCCCACTCCAGGCCCCTCGACTTCCTACCATCACCAGGGCTTGCAGCTCCGCCCGCATGGGGGCTCTCAAGGGACTGGGGGACACTTGGAAGCAAGTACCTGAGGCCGAAAAGGAACAAAAGGCTAATCGTACCAGGGATAATTATAAACAGATGGAGTAGTTCACCCCCGAGATGAGCTCTGAAAATATTCAGCTGATGGGCTGCTGTCTCCTCCATCTCTCACCTCAGCTTTGGTCCACAGCCTTCAGCAGATTTCGTATCATGGCAAAAGAAAAATCTTAAGGTTTCCTCTGCAAATACTGGTAGAATCCTTTAGCTTCTATCAGTGAGGTAACCCCGACTTGTCCCAATTCAGCTAAAAATATAAAGGGGTGCAAAGATGAGCCCCAATTATTTTATATAAACCAGTGAGTTTTATGTTACTGTGTGTATCATACTCATGACTTAGAATGGAAGCTATGTGACCTCCATTTCTGTCTGTCTGTCTGTGTACGTTTATGTATGTATACAGGTCATGTATATGTGACATTTTTCTACCTCCGCATGGTATTACCAAATTCATTTACAAAATCCCGTAAAGGAGCTCTATTCAAATGGGCTTAGAGATAATTAAGCACTTATATAAATAAAATATTCCTAAAATTCTCAGAAATATAAAAACTAACCTAACTGTTTTTCAAGTTCATGTGACTTAACTAGATCTTTGATTAAAAAGGCTAGTTTGGTATTGCTGGTTTAATAAAAATTACTATCTTCAGAGTTTCAGCATTAAGTGTAATGCGAGCATAAATTTTTATTTTGTTTGTGTTCACTAGTCGAATAAGGTAATATTATATCTAGTTTAAGTTTACAAAAATTAGAAATTCAACCTAGGACCAAACAGACAAATAAAGGTTCAGTGAAAATGAATTTGTTGGACCCAGGATCCATTACTTCATGTATATCTAACACAGCAGTAAAACCAAAACCTATGTATTTCTTTAACCTTTATGGGCTCTGCTTTTGTGATACTTACCCAACGTGCATATGCTGTAAAAATAGTTAACGGGGAAATAATGTGAGATGGTGCCTAGCTTTGTTTAGTGGTTTAATATGTCTGTCTGAAATAGTTTCCTAAGTCTTTTGGTAATCTGCAATCCTAGAATTATGCTAAGTAATACGTATTCGTTAAATATCTAGATAATTTCTAAGTAGACCGACTACTGAAGCATTCATTACTAAGCATAAGTTTAAGTTTATATATTTTACATGGTACAGAAAAGCTAAGTGCATTTGGGTCCGTTAATAAACACATTCTTTTTGCCAAAATGGAAAGTTGGACCACGAGGAAGCACGTGCCTATACAACAGCGGTTCTCCCTGCGGGTCGTGACCCCTTTGGGGTCGAACGACCCTTTCACAGGGGTCACCTAAGACCATCGGAAAACACCTATCAGATATTTACATGACGATTCATAACAGTAGCAACATCACAGTTATGAAGTAGCAACGACAATAATGTCATGGGGGTCACCACACATGAGGAGCTGTGTTAGAGGGCTGCGGCGTCAGGAGGGTTGGGGACCCCTGCTCTAAACATTGTGAGACGGGGCGATGGTTGATTTCCTGTGTCAGCCTGGCTGGGCTAACGGACATCCAGGCAGCCGGTAAAATGCGATTTGCTGCCGTGTCCGTGGGGGCGACTCTCAAAGAGGTGCGTTTGGGTCAGCAGGCCGTGGAAAGCGTCTGAGCAGAACGGAAGGCAGAGGACACGCAAAGCCCCGCTCCACCTAAGCGGAGACACCCACCTCCTCCTGCCCTGGGACGTCAGAGCTCCTGGCTCCGTGCTCTGGGGCGCAGCCTGGGACTCACACCATCGGCCCCTGAGTCGCAGGCCCTCAGATTGGGCTGAAGCGCCCCACTGCCTGTCCCGGTTCTCCAGCCTACGGACAGCAGATTAGGGGACCTCGTGGCCCCCGTAACTGCGTGAGCCCGTTGCTGTATTGAATCTTGCCTTGTATAGGTTCCTGCATGTCCTATTGGATCTGTCCCTCGGGAGAGCCAGGACTAATACATAGGGTATATTCATAAAATTTGCTAGTCTGCTACAGAATGGTGGTATGTGATAGACAATTCACAATTGTCTATTTCCTAATTTTCTCTGTTTATAAGAAAAGGGTTACTAACGGCTAACAGTTATAATGAGTATACATAAACAAAACTACCACAAATAGTAAGGGCGAAGAGAAAACGAGCTGTACATGAAAAGAGTGCAAGAAGTGTACGATACATCTTTGTTAAGGTTTTTTTTTCTTATTGCTGCAGAATGAGAGAGAGGAAGCGGGTAGGACAAAAGCCGAACGGGCATGAAGTGTACAGGTCTGCAGAAAACGGATCCAGGAAAGGGAGTCCTAGTTCATGGGCTTATTTATAAGGTTTTTAAGAAAATTAACCTTGATATCCCAAGTATACTGCAAAGCTAGAATTCATTTTTCCTCCCTGTTAAAAATGATAAAGTGTTCTTGGATCATTAGTCTGCTCTTAATAAGAGATTGTAAAGGGTTTTTCTTTACGTTTTGTATAATATGCTTAGGAAATCAAGGTTTTGTGTCTTATCAGAATAATTCCCTGTGCTTTATTAACCTTTATCATTGTCCATTATTTAAAGGACCAAGTCATCTCACTTTTTACAAGGACTAAGGTTTTTACAGTCATATTAACTTCTATAGTTATGTTTGAATTCTTTTATTGTCACTTGGGTTAAATAGGTAGCTCAGTATTATTTCACAGTGACCTAGAATCTTATTTGATCAAGTGTTTTAGCCTTTTGACATTTTTGACAATTTTGCCTTCCCAAAATAAATTCTTAAATGAAATCTTACTCTTGAAAACCTCAAAGGATTTGTTATTTCACAGACTAAAAAGAGAGATGTTAAAAAATAATTAGGTGTATTTGCATGTTGAATGACCTAAAAATATTGTCAAGTAAGAAGGGATGCTAAACCTTCCCTAGGTTTGTATTTGTTAGGGTAAATGCCATTAATATAATTATTTCAGAAATTATATGAAGTTCATAGAATTTTGTTGATGCTCTTGCTGTCCATGACATGTCCAGTATAATGTTGACAGTTATAATTCCAGGTATTATTTTTAAAGGCATACCACAGAAATAACCAAATTCCCTGGTCAAGTGAACTCACATCAGATCTTTAATCATGGCCATTTTAAGTCTTTTGTCCTCCATAGATAGTTATTGTTTTACTCTGATACTTTTTTGAAAGTGTTTGCAGTCAACTATAGGCCAGCGTGCGTCACCTTCAACAAGAAGAGACGGTCTCAGAGACCCATGCAAAAAACTATGACAGGCACTCTGGGATACAGGCTTTTGGTGGCACTGTGTCAATAACGGACACCTTCCCACTGAACCGGATGAGGATTTCCAGGACTTTAGGTGAGAAGCTGACAGGTTCATAAAACTGACAACCCAAGATCAGGCAGTACAGGAATTATTTACGAGGAATTGAATGATCTGATTAAGGAATTTTGCTAGTTTTTAAATGTTCTATTTTCTGGATATAACATATCCACTTTCTCTTATCTCTTAAGCAAGCAAAACCCACAACGATTTAGTGGCTATACTTCTATAAACAGAAATTGAACACATTTTTTTCCTCCCTGCCTGATCCCTCTAAAATCAAGAAATTCTTATTGATTGTATTTCTCTCCATGGCAAAATTATTATTTGCATGAGTTCAGTAAGAATTTGTCCTTCTTGTAACAGAAAATATAATTGGAAAAATTAGTTACATAACACATTTGCCTGGAATGCCGTATTAGAGAATGCCACGTGTAGCGTCAGATGTGACCAGACCTAGTTTTAGGGCACTGAGGCCAACTTGATGGGCCAATGTTTACCAAGCCCTCTTGGGAAAACAAGCCTGGTACCTGACTTACAGGGTTCCTGGTCTTACAGGTGAGTAAGGAAAGTCACCTCCTGGCAGGCCTAGCAACCCTGGGCTATTTTGGGAACCTCCAGAGGAGAGAAAATCACCCAAACCAGGTAAAGTCTGGTAATGAGATCTCGGCTTGGCTTCCTAGCCTCAAAAGGTTTTACAATTTGAGATTGCTTCTTAATGTTCCAACAACATAGTCTTAAAAAGGCCAATGTGGTCAGTTACATTGTTGCTGAACTTAAGTAAATAATCAGGCCAAACCTAATGAGACCAGGTTTATTTTGCAACCAAGAATCAAAAAGAAAGGTGACCATAGAGAGAAATTTCATGTTTCGTAAACTACAAGATGTATTAGTGTTTCATAAATGACAGGAAAACCATAGCACACCTCTGTGGGTTATCCCATTCTGGTCCTATCTATTGTCTTTGAAGTTTGGTTATTTATCTGTCATTTGGACTGGATCCTGCTTTCTTGTACATTTTATCAGTCCTGATCAAGCTTTAAGTTCTAGTTTCTTCCAATTATCTGGCGACAACTCTCCATTCTCCTCCCCACCTCCGGCCTCAGAAACATGGAACGCAAGGTCTGGGAGTGCCCAGACCTTCGTTGGGATCCTAAGTGGTCTGCCACCTACAGACGCCTGCGGGCCGAGGTGGACTGGGCCCCCCACCAGGCCTGGAGCTGCTACTGGGCACAGCCAGGCCAGAAGTTCACAGGGAACCCTGCATCTCCCAAGCTCTACTTCGGGAAATGACTGCAACTGTGACAGTGACGTTTGTGTTGTCATCGGAGACACGCAAGCAGAAAACCCACTCCACTATCTAAGGATGTTTCAAGCTCAACATCTAGAAATCTTCTCAACTGGCTGCCCTACTCCCAAGTGTTGACAGCTGGTTCTGCTGGTCCTTAGTAAACAAAAGACAGCTCAGACATGGGCTTCTACTGTCTAAAGGAAGGAAGAACGTCTCTTCTTCCCTTAAACAGGAGGAAGGACCAACAGAGACGCTCCTGAGCAGACTTTAGGCGGGCTCCTCTGAGCCCTCTTCCTGACTAGGCCTCCGCGTTGCCTTTGCTGGGCCTGCAAGAGCCCGGTTGTAGCAAGAACCCTGCCAAGTCAGTTTACAGAGAATCCCTCGTTCTCGATATCTGATCAAATTCCTCACCCCTGGCCTTGATAGCTGATTACCCTGACTTGCCTTCAGCAAGAATGCTGTGAAGTCAGGTTAACAAGAATCCCTCCTCCTTTGATGCCTCCTGTTAGCAATTTCTCATTCACTGACTTCCTCCCCAGTACTGATCCTTGGCTGTAAATCTCCACGTGTCCTTGTTGTACTCCAGTTCAGCCTGATTTCTCTCCCCTATGGCCACAGTCATGACTTCTGTTGCCACAGTTCTGAATCATGTTTTCCTTACTGTTTTCATAAGGATCACAATGTTTTTTTTTCCTTAACAGTACCCCAGGTTCCCACCCTGAGACGCAGCACGTGGGCTGCCAGGTTCCCCTTCTGCCACCTGCAGGGCCACACTCCGAGCCCACCTGGGGGCAGACAAGTCGAGACAGGCACCTGTGCTGGGAAGCTCAAGGTGCTTGGATCAGGGCGAGCGAGAGCAGCGGTCACCTCATCTCTCTGAGTCACGGGCAAGTTTGAGACCTCGGGAGCAGGTACGCTTTGAGGACACCTGTGTCCAGCAGAATGGACATTTCACCAGGATCACTGGCAGCACAGGGGAAACGAAGAGGCTTGAACAGAAAAAAAATCAAAAATCAAACAGCGATTTGTTCTGGAGCACCAGGAAATCCCCTGAGAGTGTTCCAGAAATAGCAGAGGGAAGACTTAAAAGGACTGCATTTCAGCAAAGGGATCAGTGATAATTTAGTCACAAAAAGAAAATGTAACTTTGTTTTGAAGTTACACACCGCTAAGGCCAAAATGTATGGGTTGTACATTCCAAAAATTATAAATAACTAGAATTATCATTCCTATTCTAAAACTCAGAGAAAAAAAACCTATGCCTATTCGCCACTTTAAAAAGCAAAATAAAAATGATTTCTTGGATATGACACCAAAAGCATAGGCAACAAAAGAAAAAAACAGACAAACTGGATTTCATCAAAATTAAAAGCTTTTGTGCATCAAAGGAGTAAAAAGGCAAGCCACTGAATGCAGATATTTGCAGCTCACATACCTGATAAGGAATCAATATCTACACTATGTAATGATATACTATGAAGAGGTGGGTGGGAGCTATTGTTCACCTGTACAGTTTCAGCATGACAATGAAAAGGTGCTGGGCATGGATGGCTGGTGATGGTTATGCAACAATGGGAATGTCCTCAGTGCCATTAAAAACGGTACATTTTATGCATACTTGACTATAATTAAAAACAACACAGAAGAACGTAACTACCCCAAATCCTGAACTTATTACACCAACCAATTAGGAAATGGCTACGGGACTCGAAAAGGATTTGTCAATTTTGAAATGATTTCCTTTAAGGAAGACACTTTCCTAGAGCTTTACTGTCTTCACAGATCATTAAACACAAGCTAAAGTCGTCAAAAGTAGGTGAAAGAAAAAGGTGAAGACAAAAAGAAAATACACTAGAGGGCTTTGCAAAACCACGCCTGAGTCTGTACGAGGCTCAGAGTATTCCGAATAGAGCAGAATACTGAGCATTCTGTTTATACGGCTCTCCAAATGTTTTGTTTTGAAAAATTCTCAAAACTCACAGATACAGTACAAAGAACTTCCTTATATCTGTCACTTAGGTTCATCGCTTATTAACAATTTGCCACATTATCTTTCTCTCTCTCTTAATATGTATATAATTATTTTAATTTTTTATTACTTTTGATAAACTCTTAAAGATCACAGGGTAAACTGCAGACGACATGAGTCTTTACCCCTCACTAATTTTAGCATGCATTTCATAAAAACTCAGTATTATATAGCTACAAGGCAATGATCACATTCTGGAAATTAATATTAACTTAGTACTGTGCAATGCATATACCAGTGTCTCCAGTTGTCCCCTTCACATCATTTATAGAAAAATAATGGTCTTTTCTATACAGAATCTAATCCAGGTTCTTCATTTATTTGTTGTGTTCTTTTAAATTTGGAATGGTTCTTCAGCCTTTCATGACATGAACAATTTTGCAGAGTTTGGACCAATTATAGTATGTTCCTCAATTAGGGTTTTTCTGTTTCTTTTTTATGATTAGTTTCAGGCTACATGTTTTGGGCAGAAACACTACACAGGTGATGTTGTATCCTCAGTGTATCACTTAGTTTAAGTATTCTCTTAAAATGAGGGGTAATAATTCTGTGTTTAGTGGTTTTTAAAGTACATTTTATAATCTTTTTCTTTAAAAAATTTGAGTGTGCTAATATTTTTTTTCACAGTTTCTTATACTTTAAGCCTAGACTGTGACCCACAGAACTAAGGGATCATTATTTATACAACAGCACACTATAGTAACTGCTCATTATAAACTTAGAAAAAAAAAATCTCGAGATGCTGAGCTTGCAAAAATAAACATATTAAGTGAGAAAAACCTTAACTCAGTGGTTCTAAACCTTGATAGCACAGAAGAACTAGCTGGGAGCATTTAAAACACCCAGGCCTAGACCCACTTCAACCTCGTTACAGCAGCCTGGCTCGGGCAATCTGGGAAAAAATTCCCTAGGGGCTCCAGTGCGCAGCCCGGAGCGAGGACCACCCAAATCCATCACCTGCTGAGGAAGCAGTTAGAGCTCGGGCTGGTAAGGCTTCCTGCCCACGGCCCTGCTGCTTTTTTGGCCATGGGCCTCCTGAAGCTGTAAGCACCTGTCCCACCCCTTTTGGTTCCTCCTGTGGGTAGGACACAGGAAAACTACTCACATTCCTCCTGGTGCCTCTCCTGCAGAGTCCTTCTCTCGTTAAGAGTTTTCAATCCAACAAATGAAATAATAAAACATACGTTGCAGAGACTGCAAATATTGTGAGGGATTTACTTAATTCTTAAGACATATTTTGAAATACAAACAAAATACACCTTGCTGTTTTCCCTTCCCAGCCCCTGTTCTTGGCCATTATAGAACAATTCTCTGTACTTTCATTCCATGATTTGTATTCACCAGGGCTTAAGTTCACTAGGATTGAACCAGAACAATCGAATAAGGATGCCTCATAAAAATACCCAAACACTCGTCTGATCCCCTTCTTAGTGGTCCCAATGATTTTACTAAGGAAATACGTTAATAGACACATTTATATGCCTATGTGTGTACACACAAAGTAGTATCGTACTGCATACACTCACCTGCTGTAAGGCTCACGTTATTTATACTCTGAGGAGCGGGTTTACACCATCTCAAGTTTCTCTGTTGTGCACACACACAAAATAATCACCATATAGTTTCCTGTTGCTGCATAGTAAAAATGGTAACAGGTATAAAGAAAAACTGTGTAAAATTAAAATCTAAGCCAGTAAAACCCAAATGGTTTTATGTATTAAATTCATTTTGTGACATGCTCAATAACAGTCAAATCAGCAGCATTGGATGAAAATGAAAACAGAGGGAAACACAAATACTAATGGTCATGATAATGTCTGATTAGTAGTTACAGGAATTTGGTGCAATGTTTGTAATTCCTAATATGAGTATTTTAACACCATAATAAATTTTCAAGGTAAGCCAGTTATAAACTCTTACCCAAATGTACAACATAGTCCTGAGTATCTCATTTCAGCAAACACACATTCATTTTTGTATAAATGGTGGGAAAGTCTAGTGCTTTCAAGTTCAAAACTTAAGTAGAATTTTAATAAGGGTCTTATTTAATCAAACATTTCCATCTCTGAGCAGATCGAAGCAGTTTGCTGCTCTGGTCATGATAAGTGATCCTGGACAATGCTTGTTTTCTATGATCTCCACGCAGGGAAGACTGGCTGTAGCCAGCACAACTCCCTGATTGGACACCACGACTACTGCACATGGGAAAGAGAGGAAAGATGAGCTGTTTTAGCACTTCGTAACTTTTATCCAGCAGGCAAGTTGCCGTTTTCCTATAACATGTTCACTCTCTCTCCATCTCAAAAATGTAAACTACACCAAAACACTTGATGTTTAATCACCTCTGTCTGACTTCTACCTCCACGTTCATTGGTTCACGATGCCATTATGATAAACCACCTGAAAATGCCACCATGCTAGTTATAATGTGGTTTAATCTACACAATCAAATATTAGAAATTCAGAAGCTAAACCTGGTTAAGAAGACTTGTTAAGATTCAAGAGGGGGTTCCCTGGTGGTGCAGTGGCTAAGGCTTCAGCACTCTCACTGCTGCAGCCTGGGCTCAATTCCCAGCCAGGGAGCCACCAAAAAATAAAAGATTCAAGAGAAAGTACAGTTAACTCCAAACCCACCCAGTGTAAAACTACATGACTTTGAAGAGACCACTAATAGAATTAAAACACCATATAAAATAGGAGTTAGAAACAAGCAAAAGATGTAGAAGAAAATTCCAGAATCCAGGAAATACAGTCTTTAGGTACGGAGCACTCGATTAGCACCACTTGGTTTTTCACTGCTTGAATTACTCTGCTCCAAAGGCGGCTGCACGTAGGGGATGGCGTTGGAGAGCTTCTTCCCACTGTGGTCTCAGGAGCGTTAGCTTCAGTGAAGAAGCTACAATGCTCCTCTAATGTGCACGCAGTTGCCTTTAAAGGTCCGCCGTGGCGTGCCTGTGAGAAAACGGGCCTAGTTTCACCCTTCACTTCCGTAGAACCACGCGGGGCCCAGACAGGGGCCGTGTGACCACCTCCCCTTGGCTCTCTAACACTGCAGTCAATCCCCTGATCCAGAACCACAGTGACTCCCTATCCATTACTGGTGTCTCTGAACTCGAAGTGTGTAGCAGCTTTTGATAACAGACAGGCTTCCACAGAGGCAAGGCTAAACCCACGAGAACTGACGGCAGTGGTGACAGCAGCAGCAAATGCAGTGGCCTCTCTGCACTGGGAAAGGGCTGAGCTTGAGTCCTCCCATCAAAGACAAGTTCCTGAACCGCCGAGCCACTGTGACGAAGAGCCTCACTTAGGGTTTTGCTGTCTTCTGGACACTTAATGTAGGCATGACGAGAGGAGAAAAAAAAAGAATTCTCCAGTTTTATCATTTTATTTGAAGAGAGAGATTACTACAGTGAACCTCACTACTTATTATCTGACTTCAATGATTATCAACATCTTGCCGGTCTTGCAAAAAGAGAATTGGAATAGCAGGGAGAACGACGATAATTAAGACAGTCAGAGTAAAAGTATGACAGGCCGGCCGATCTGAAAAGCCGTGCAGAGGGAAACGAAAAGAATGGTAGTCAGAAACGGCTTCCCCTGGCCCGGCACTCAGTTTCGTGTGATGCTGTGAAGTAATTGCTAGACGTTAAAGAACATTCTCAGCCGTAACAACGTGAACATTGCCTCTACTGTGGGTTTTATGAGACCTTCCCTGGGAAGAGTGGCCCTGTCTTTCTTCCAAGATTACGATGGATGTGAGAAACAGGATAAAGGAGTTCTCCTTCCAGAGGCATTCTGTGGTAGAAAGGGTCCAGGATGAGGCCCAGAAAGATTTAGGTTCTCTTCCCAGCTCTGCTGATAGGTGGACGGGTGACCACGGACAGAATACAGTACAGGTGCAGCTCAGAGATGCTGAGGGCTGTCCCAGAGATGCTGAGGCCTGGTCCCAGAGATGCTGAGGCCGGGTCCCAGAGCTGCTGAGGCTCAGTCCCAGAGATG
>PVJL010000940.1:280308-318898 GCA_004026885.1 Lyroderma lyra
GGTCCCAGAGATGCGGAGGGCTGTCCCAGAGATGCTGAGGCTCGGTCCCAGAGATGCTGAGGCTCGGTCCCAGAGATGCTGAGGGCTGGTCCCAGAGATGCTGAGGGCTGTCCCAGAGATGCTGAGGTTCAGTCCCAGAGATGCGGAGGCTCGGTCCCAGAGAGGCTGAGGGCTGGTCCCAGACCATTGCTGTGAAGTGCGGATCGCAGCAGAGCGAGCGATAACCTTTCTGCTGGTGGAGGGTCTTGGCTTTGATTTGTGTAAAACGCAACATCTGTAAAGCGCCATAAAGCAAAGCATGATAAAACAAGTCTGCCTGTGCCGTATAGGTCAGGGGTTGGAAACAAAAAAGATGTGGAAGGAAACTATGCAGAGTCCAAGAACATATTAAACTAAGCAAATGAAGGCTTAAAATGGCTGCCTTGCTCCAGAGTATTTGAACCTGGGTCTAATCATCTCTAGGTTTAACTACGACTTATGGGCGATTGCTGAACGAGTCACATAACCACACGGAAACAGTCAGCCGAATCCAGAATGGGGCACATCCTGAAGAAAAATAGGAGCCAGGTTCTATAACAAATGCATGCATAAAAAGACAAAGGAGAGAGAAATGGGGAGAAGGGAGGCTCCCACTTAGTAAAAGGGACAGAATAAGAACCATGACACACAAATGCACTTTTGGGTCCTGACGCAAGCTAACCCACTGGAAAATACATTCTGGAGACAGCCGGGCAAATGTGAAGATGGCCCGGGCATTCGATGTTAAGAATTATTCATAATTTTGTCAGGTATGGCAATGAGGTGGTGGTTATTTATTTATTTATTTTTAAGCAAGTCTTGTTAGTTAGAGATGTTTCCTAGAGTATTTACAAGGGACATCACACGATATCTGAGACTTTCTTTAAAACTTTTGAGCAGAAAGAAAGACAAGGAAGAAAGGAAGGGATGAAGGGAGAGAGGGAGGGAGGGAAGGAAAGAAGAAAAGTTTGTGGGGAAGGAGCAGAAGGAACAAGATTGATAAAATATTCATTTTTGTTGAAACTGAGTAATTAATACATGGGGGTCCATTATGCTTTTCTCTCTATTTTTGTGTTTGAAATTTTCCATAATTAAACATATTTTTTAATGGATGCACTGGTACATTTGGGAGGATACAATATTGATGTCAGTCCACCTGCTCCTTGGAATTTATAGGCTGAGAACTGTTCCTCCGATTTTTAAGCAAATAATGTAACAGTGCTTACAGGACACATGTGGCCATGGTTTAGGTTAGGCTCATTTCAACACTGTTTTTGTGTCACGATTCACTCTTGTGGCAGCACTGTTTATTTCCTGCTTATCTATTGTTTCTGCAATGTATTTTCTAGCTCTTGAACTCTGTGCTTTATAAAATACCATTTATAAATTAAACACTGCCTCAGTCCCCAACCCAAGACACTCAGATGTAAGAAGGAGTACCTGTACCCCCAGAATGCCCATGAAAATGCATTTCGTGCTGAGAACATACTTGTGGACTTAAGTTGAACAGGCACTGTGGCAATTCTACATTTCACCAGTTAAGGTGAGTAAAACTTATCAAGTCAAGGTCCTAGCCCTGGGCAAATGTGAATTGTGATTGTCTCCCCAGCATCACAGGAGAATTTAATCTTGTTCAATGACAAATTTTGGTTTCTCCTAGGACCTCTGCGTATATAAGCAAAGGCTGCTAAACAGTAGTTGGCAGGGTTGTGACTTTCTTGTGCCCCAACCAGAGATATCTCTCAGAATCTAAAATCCTGGCAAAGGCCTTTTCATGGGTTTTTGTTGGTTGGTTGTTTTTTTGTTGTTGTTGGTGTTGATTTCCTGAGCGGAGATTGAACCCAGGCCACGGCGGTGAGAGCACCGAGACCTAGCCACTGCACCACTAGGGAACCCCAGTGGGGTTTTAATATGAAGAAAGCAGACATCAAATAACTATTTGATTTGAGATCTGAACTTGATTAAAAAATATATTGGCCAAGTTTTTTTTACACGAATTTGTTCTTAGGGTAACTTTTCAGCAGAGTTCTAAACATTCTAGAGTAACTGTTAAATTATGAGTGGACCAAAACGTGGTTAATTTTTTATCAAAACTGAAAGAACAGAGGGGGCCAGCATGGGAAAATTGAGGCAAGTCACAGAGAGGCTAAGAATAGGTTCTAGAAGGAAAACACTACCAATAATTAACACACACAAAGATACAGCCCTTAAAACAGCTGGCATTTATTTAGCAATATACTTTTTCATAGAAATGTAATAGAAAAGCAAATTTGCACATAAGTGTATAGAATAGGACGTTTTCACAAAGTGATCACAAGTATGTACCCACCACCCAGATCAGAAAACAGAACATTACCTAGCAGCCTTCCTTGTACGCCAACCAGATGCCATCTTAGCCCCATTGTAAGACCTATTCTGTGTTCTTCTGCCCCATTTTATTTTTGCCTGTTTTAAACTTTACCTAAATGGAATCATGCAATGTGTTTTTTCTCTACCTTCTTTTGTGAATGTTGTAAAATCCATCCATATTGCTGAAGATGCTGTTATTTTCATTGCTGAATAGTATCTCATTGTACCAATACCCCACAGTTATCCATTCTCCTGTTGACAAACATTTGGCTTGTTTCCAATTTGGAAAATTACAAATTGAGCTGCTACAAAATTCTTGTGCTACCTTCTGGTGCACATATGAATGCATGTCTGTGAAGTATATGTAGATGGCATTTGTTTTGATAAAACCTGAGATTTACAGTGCAGAGACGATATTTTCTTTATCTTTGTGGTCCTAGGACAAATTAGTGCCTGGTAATTAGTAGATCCTCAATAAATCTTTGCCAAAGGAATGAATGAATAAATACTTCCTGTGGCCAATTATATTTCCTTGACGACTTAATGCCACATCACCCAAATGAGTACATTTTGTGGTATCATTGAAATCTTTCTGTGTATACGCATATGCCAATCTCCCTTTCAGTTAGGTTTCATCACAGAGGTTTTCTATATTATTTCTGTGTGTGCCGTAACGGAAGTGATTGATGCCCTGCAGCCTTTTGAAACAATAACATGCATATGAAGACTGCCCTCTGCCTAGTGCTGTTTACAGCTTGCTTTTTGCTTTGTGCACTGCCTGACACTTTTGCTCAAAGAGTCATTTATCACTGAGTCTGCATTCTACATTTATCTGTCCGTGATTCTTTTTCACTATGCCATCACTAGACTTTTTTACTTGAATTATCTCTGGTTACGATACCAGCTCTCACAAGTTGGTTACATAATCTTTTTAAAAAATGAACTTTAGACTAAAATTTTGACTTTTATCTTTTTGCAATGTAGGCGTGGGACAAAAAAAAGAGCACTTTTGGAGGCTATATTTATATAAAATTGTAAATGCTGTGGCATATGTTGCAGGTGCTGATACATAACCAAAAGAAATGGCTAGCAATATTAGTATTCTACTTTATTTTCCTCTCTCAGAAAACGTCGCTTTTCGTTGGGGGTGGCATTCATTAATACAATGAGAGGATGGTGGAACCAGACAAAAAAATACCACAAGCTCTTCATGAAGCTCCAGACACTGACAAAGTGCTCACCAGTTGGACTTTCAGAAGTGCTGCAGGACTCAGGATTGTGTGACTACCTAAGAATCATCTAGAGCAGGAGACCCAACATCTCTGGTAGCTCCAAAGAATTAGCTCCAAAAACATTAAATGTAAGAAATAATACATGACTTGCTACACATTTTTGCTGAAGATAAAATATCGTCACGAAGACACTGGTTTAGAGATATCAACCCAAAAGTCTTTCAAAGGAAGGAGACATCTAAAAAGGACAGTCACTTTTGATGGTTTGTCCAATTAACTTAGAAATATCCTTGACATTTTTCCTCTGGGAAGAAAGACTTTGGGTGACAGTTTTTTATATTGCTGTTGTTTGGGGTTGTAGAATTTTCTTCTTCCTTGTTTTCAAGCCTTCAAGCAATGAGAAATGACCTTGAACCTCCTTGCATGCATAAAGCTACTTTCTGGGTCATTGTACTTACAGTTTCCTTTTTTCCCGGTCTCTTGAAGTCACTTTGATATCTCATCACCATTTAAAAACTACTGTTCCCAAAGGCCTCTCCTAGTTGTCTTTTAGATGACTGATTACAATCAAAAGAGGGGGAAAAAAGTAAAATAAACTTTTAAATAAACCTAAAAAGAAAAGGGGAACAATCCAAACCATTTAAGTCAGTGCCATAAAACTAATTTAGAAAACCAGCTTTCTATATTTTAATGTTTTCCATGTCTGAGACATCTCTCCAGACTTGGGTGCTATAATTGTAACACCATCTTGACACTTCTACTTTTAAGCCACAGAGATTTTTGCCTTTTCCTTCCTCAGAGAAAAAAAGAAAGTTGAGCTAAGTGACCACTATGTGTACTCCTAACTCCCGGGCAGTGGCGACAGCAGTGGGAGGGCCACGTTGGACAGCCCGGCCAGGCGCCGTGACAGCCTGGCCAGGCGCCGTGCTCCGTGAGGCGGGCACTGACCAAAGGAGGGTGGCTGAAGTTTACACACGCTGATAGGGGGCAAGGTCAGTGCTGGCGGGGCAGCAGCCGGCCGACCCCTTCCGCATTCAGAAAATAGAGTCCCTGCCGGCATAGTAATTGCCCCTTCAGAGCAGACCCGTTAGAAAAGAAACCGCTTTTTCCAGTTGATACAAGAGGCTATCAGGCTAGACTTCACTCCCTCTGGAGCCCTGGGCCAGGTGCTCTGTGCAGGACACACCTGCACATTCGGAGGTGCGACCATCACTGCACAGCAGACCTGCAATTGACGACGGTCCTTGGGCTGGCCCGGCCCCAAACGGGCGCTGGTGCCACCCGCCACGGCCCTGCGGCCAGCCCCACCGGTGCGGGAGTTGTGAGGCATACACAGCACCCTGCGCACATAGTTTGGGACTGTTGGAGAAGGGGACAGGGACAGGTGGCGATAAGCAGGCTCAATCCAGATGTTTAAAAAAGGGGGGTTACCTGGTGGAGCAGTGGCTAGGCAGCGCCCTCCCCACCGCGGCCGGGGCTCGATCCCCGCCCAGGGAACCAACCAAAATAAATAAATAAATAAATAAAAAGTTAAAAAAAAAAAAAACAAAACGGTTAAGAAAAAGAGTGCTGCAGTAGGCAGAGCCAGGGAAAACAGTCATAACAGATAGGAGAAAGAAAAACCCTACTTACTAAGTGCCTCTCACATGCCGGGTAAAGACTCCACGGCTAAACAAAGAGTACGGCAGCTCCTCAAGGCCACGTGGCTAGTAGGTGGCGGACTCGACCCCCAAATAGAACAACTCTTAATGGCCAACTCATTCAGTGTTCACACAACGACACCACCTGTCCCAAGATCTAACACAGGAGGTCTGGGTCCAACGGCATAGAGGAGATTACTGTTTGCCTTCCAACACCCATCCTCCGCTTCTTTTCAAAAGCAGAATTGATTTCACTGAGCACATGGCCACTCAGCAAACGGACTATATTACCCAGCCTCCCTTGCACACAGGTCACATGACTGCCTTCTGGCCAATGAGATGTAAAGCAGAAATGCCAAGTGGAACTTCCTGGAGGCGATGCACCTTGTTGTCTCTTTTACTCTTAGTGCGACCTAGAATATGGATTATACTCTTGAGGCATGTTGTTACTTTGGGGATAGATGTTAAATATGGCAGAACAAAAAGATGGAAGTAGCCTGGGTCCCTGATACAGGCTATCCACCTTCAGACTTCCTTTTTTATAGGGAAATAAACTCTCTAGTTTAAACCACTATTTGGGGTCTTTCCTACTTGTATATGAACCTAATGCTAACGGATACAATGTAGAATATGCCACCTTATGGATCCACACCATTGACTTCTTTTCTCCCTTCTACCTCAATACTCTCTGGTCCCACCTTTTTATACCTGAAGCCAATTTTATACCAGGTGTGCCATGGCTCTCCTCTGAGCCTGAGCCTTCATTAGGACCCTCTGGTCCACATTAAGTTTCTCTGATTTTAAATCTCAGTTAAGAGAGGTCAGCCCCTTCCCTCAGGAAATGTCCTAAAAATAATTTCTTTATCCTTTTTAGCAAGAATCTCTGCTAACCAAGGGGTAGACCTGCCTTTAATAGGTCCCCTGAATGTTTACTACATCCTTCCCCAGAAAGCGGGTAATTATTTGTCCTAACTTAGATGACTAAGAGACATCAGTCATGTGCATGCTCCCTGAGGAATGTCTGCCTCTTCCTATATGACATTTTTCTACCCAGCCAGAGAAACAAGGAGTCACCTACTGATTTCCATTTACGAGGTCTAACCATGAAGTTCACAAACTTATCCTAGAAGAAGTGCTACATACCTCATTGCTGACTATCATTACGGTCAACTTTGAAGTACTCCCCTTAGGAAGCTGTGCATCCACACCAGTGCCTAGTCCACTTTCAAAGTAATTTGGAACTCTTTTTCTGGAATGGCCATCAGAACTGTCATCGTATTATCCTTGATGTCCTGAATGTCATCAAAATGTCTTTCTTTCAATATTTACTTTATCATCAAGTGAAGAAAAAAGTCACTGGGCACCAGATCAGGTGAGTAGGGAGGGTGTTCCAATATAGTTATTTGTGCGCTGGCTAAAAATTCCCTCAAAGGGGGGAGGGGTCCCTAGTGGTGTAGTGGCTGGGCTTCAGCACTCTCAGTGCCGTGGCCTGGGTTCAATTCCCAGCCAGGGAACCATGCCCCACCCCTCTCCAAAAAATTCAAATAAATAAATAAATAAATAAATAAATAAATAAATAACAATCCCGTCATAGACAGTGCTGTGTGAGCTGGTGCACTGTTGTGATGCAAGAGCCGTGAGTTGTTGGCAAAAAGTTCAGGTCATTTCCATCTAACTGTTTCACGCAGCCTTTTCAGCACTTCCAAATAGTAAACTTGGTTGACTGTTTTCCAGTTGGTATAAATTCATAATAAATAATCGCTCTGATTACAAAAAGGATTAGCAAGGTTAATCTTTTTTGGACTGATAGAACTTTTGGTCATGGAGAATTGGCTGACTTTGATGCTTTGTTTCAGGGTTGTATTGGTACACCCATGCTTCATCACCAGTAATAAAACAGCCAAAAACATCGTCTTGCCTCTCCAAAAGGTCTTGGCAAACTTCAGCACTCCTTTGCCTTTGTTTATAGGTGAGCTCCTTTGGGACCATTTTGGCACACACCTTTCTCATGCCAAGATTTTCAGTTAAGATTTTCCTAACTGTTTCTCTATCCATGTTTACTTGGTCTGCTATACTTCTCACAGTCAGCCAACAACTTTTAAGCACAAATCAATGAATTCTTGCAATGTGTTTGTCAGTTCTGCTTGTTACTGGCCACCCTGACCTCTCTTCATCAGTGACTCTGTCTCTCCCCTCAGAAAAATGTTCAATCAATTTGTACACTGCCTTTTTCTTCATGGTATTATCCCCACAAACATAGACTAACATGTCCCTGATTTCACTTCCATTCTTGCCAAGTTTAATAAAAAATTTAATGTCTGTTCATTGCTCTAATTCAAGCTCTGACATTCTCACAATGGCACAGAAAAACACGCAACAACAATAATGAACGTCACTCAGCAAGACACCACCACGACGACATGAACACAGCTGTGAGACACCAATACACCAAGGTTATGAAAACTTACCAGGTCGTTTGTACAGTGTGGCCAACGTAAGCGCACACTGGCAAATTCTCAGACTTAATTGTCAGACCTCGTATACCAGGTTCATGGACAGGAATATCAAGTATATTTGTGTAGGTTGCACACTGCATAAGGGCATTGGCCCTGAGAAACGGGTACTGTCTTCTAACAAGCACAAAGGAGCTGTCTATGGCTACATTTTTGCTTGCACCACTATACTTGGCTCAGGTACTGTATGAGATAGCTGTGTTCCACCTGTTTGTGACAACTCAACTAATCTTCATTTTCTAATCCATAAATATAGATAAATTTCCAGGACCTCTGTTTTCTCCTCTATAAGGTAAGGAGAATAACTTACCTAAAAGGTAAGGCAGAATAGACAGGTTTTAAGGTCTTCCACCAAGTCTAAGAAACTCTGCCCTATTTTCTCTAAAATAGTCACTGTCCCGAGTCTTGCTCTGAATGCAGAATGGAAACGCACCAGTGATTGGTGAGCCTGCATTGGTTTTGTGTGGGGAATCTGTGAAAGGCATTCCTCATTTCAAGAAAGGTCGGGTTTTCCGCACTCCCTATGCCCTCTCTCGAGTAGTCAGGTCGATCAGAAACCGCTCTCGTCTAACAATTTTGGCTCACATTCCAGGATTCCTGCAACTTGTGGAACAGTCAGGGCACATATTTGGTGTTCCCCTGAAAGCCATAGTCATCCCCTTAAAAAATTAACTTTCTTTCAGTTTCATATAGGTGCTTTATTATTTCAGGCTTAAGAAAAATAAAGGAGAGGAAGAAAGGCAAAGTAAGTAGGGGAATGTCTGGTCATGACTACCGATGTGAAATATTAAAATGCCAGTGACATTACCCTGCTCATAAACAGAACAGAGATGCTAAAGCAGCATTTTCAGGGTGTGATAAATGTCCTTAAAAGTAAGTGGTTGTAAAAATAAAATGGGATAGAAAACAGACCAAGAGGGAAAAAGCCTGAGATGAAAACAGGCAGCAGAAGAGAATCCCTTCTGATCACACAGAGAACCTGCTAAACAACATTTAATAGAGTATTTCGATACAACTTCATCTCGTCAGTATCTTGAAACACTAAGTGAATTTTTGAAAAATAATGTTTTGCCAGTTGATCATTTTATAAAATGTAATGAGATACAAATCAAAATTTCAGGGTTAGAAAAGTAACTTTTTAATAAGATAAAGAAAGAACACATATAATATGTCCATAGGTGAAATACTGAAAAATTCATTAAGACAAATACGTGTACGAGTGTCCAGAAAGCATCCAGCCACGTAATATGAAAAACAGAGGCATTTATGGCCGGAGTTTTTCCAGACAGCCCTGGTCTATCAGAAACAGAGAGTAATGCCTTCAAATACAAAGGACAAATTAGCAAACTCTTGAATTAGAGTTTGGTTCATAGTTTCATCTCAGGATAATAATTTATTAGCTTACTCATACTCATAAGACACGATCTCGACGAGCATGTCAGTATGTAAAGATATTATTTGAACATGGGTTTCTGCTTTTAAAAAACCCTTGTATATTCTTTGAAAATAATATCATTCACTAATACTTACTAATGACAAAATTAGAAGATAAAGAGAACTCAAAAGTAGTTAGAATTTCATGTCTGTGACACTGTGGTAAGGTAAAACTGAGGTCAGGCTTTGGGATCAGGTGGACCTAGGTCAGTCACATCCTGACTCTACCACTTATTTGCAAGGTCCTTAATGAACTACTTAAATTCTGAGCTTTGTCTCGGCAGTTTTAAAATAGGCAGGTTATTGGGAGGTTATTATCCAGCACACATGGTTGTTGTAAAAATAAAAACAATGTCTTTGAAAGCATCTTGGCACATAAATACTCAAGAAATATTAGTCTTCTCAGTTTACCTGCTCAGGAAAAGAGGCTATGTCGAGTTTCTGCATACAAAATACTCTAATTTAAAATACTACAACTTTTGGATTTTCTGAAATACACCTAAAATAAAAGGCATTGTAAGGGAAAACATTAAGACTCAATTTACCATGGGATGCATACTTAGAAAGAAGACGATAAATTTTTAAAAGTCAACAAAAGATAGATATCGAATTTAAATATGTTCTTTTGAGGCCTAAACTGCTTTAGAAAACGCATAGGCCCTGGCATCACCGTTATCGGCACCCATGGT
The DNA here is from genome assembly GCA_004026885.1 of Lyroderma lyra. Lineage (NCBI taxonomy): Eukaryota > Metazoa > Chordata > Mammalia > Chiroptera > Megadermatidae > Lyroderma > Lyroderma lyra. The sequence continues at coordinate 290,184 of PVJL010000940.1, forward strand.
GTCGGGAGTCATGGTGACTTCCATGACTGCTGGGTTAGTTTCACTTTCTCGGTTCATAAACTCAGAATAGGCCAGCTTTGGCCGGCTTCTGACTCACCAAGCTCCTTTCTCTGAAACGACTGTTATTTCATGAATTTAAACAAGTGCCACGAGAGCTCATTTCCATGTGTGACATTTTTGATAAACTTCCAGGTTTCAAACTGGGTAAAAGAGCCAGACTACAAACCACTCTGCTTCGGGTGAACCGTGACATCGCTCTAAGATGGCCCCTCCCAAGATTCTCAGTTAAATTCCTCAAGATTAGCCAATTATTTTAGCATGAACTCAACTAGTTAATCACTTACCAACATAAAATGGAAATACAATGGATAGAAAGGAGACTGACAGAAAGATCTTTGGAGGTACCCAAGACTGAATGGAACCCTCTAAAAGCTCTAAGCAATAAAACACTTATGGTGTGTTACCTTATATGTAATTCAAAATAAGCACTATGCCAAATCATATAATAAGAATAAGACGCTCTAACAAAATTTCTGAGCTTTCACTTGCAGATGATAATAAAGGTCTTTTTTAGAGAAATGGCAGATGTTAGATTTAATGTTTTTTCTCTTGTTTCTCATTTTGCTGATTGATGCATGAAGTTGTCAACTACAAACTTCCCAAGAAGTCACCAGAATAATCTGCTGATTAAGCATGGCTAAGTGTGTTAAACCCACTGCAAGGAGGGACAGCACCACAGCAGTCCTAGGACTATCTCAGAGGGTGGTCAGAGGCAGAAGTTCATGGGGTTTGGGATGTGGGTCTTTTCAAGTGGGGATCAGGTTAAGACTGGGAAAAGTTTGTGATACAGCAATTCAGGATTGATGGACACAGCTCTGAGAGGGTCTTGGAGAAGGTCCTATAAACAGTTATTAAATAAGAGAACCATTTGTCCAGGTAAGGAATCTATTGTCCTGAGAACAGGGCCGTTGGCGCAGATGAGCAATTTATTGTTTAAATAAACTGGTGTGGGGACTTTCTTGATGCAAACAGTGAAATTATTTCTTACTCTCTAAGTCTATTTCCTGGGCAACAACTTCCTGGAGCAAATAGTAAGTCACATTGGCCCCGGTGGTCTCAGTGCTCAGCCCTGAGGGTGAAGCTACGTGGACCCGCGGGAAATCGGTTCCCACGGCCCAACACGGAATTCCACGCCGGGAGCAGCTCAACACCGAATCAGGTATGGAAGTAGGAAAAAAGAGAGGAGGGAGGGGGCCAGTCAGCAAGGCTCATGCAAAATAATTTCAAGGAGGCTTGGGCAAAGTTACCTACTTTCTCCAGAAGTGCAGGATTGAGGGCTATCAAAGTCCAACCTTTGCTTCAAAGGGTCCAGATATATCTGGGCTTCCAAGAGCAGAGGCCAGAGAGAAAGTTCAGCACAGCTTAAACAGACCTGATTCACCTATTTCACTGGGCTCAGACGCTCAGGTGTGCCGGTGTGTACTCGTGGCTGGATCTGCCCATTCGAGTCTATAACCCTCACTCAGGACATGGAGTACAATTCTGCAAAGCGAATGAGGCTCCCCTGAAGGCTATAGGTTGGTCTCTCCATGGGGAGGTAGACAGGCCTATAGAGGCAGGTCTGCCTGGCTGGTGACAAGCCCAAGTTTCAGAAGCTGGGCACTAACCGCTTGGGGAATGTGGGACTGAGAAAAGACCACGAAGGTGCTTAGAGGACACACAAACAGAGGCGGTAAACGGAAGAGCTGAGAGGAGATGGAGACACCCGATAATTAAGAACAGCCACGTGTACACGGTGCCTTTTCATGTATAAAGTGTTCTCGTTTGTGTTGTTTTGTTTGATCTTCACCAGGTTCTTGTAAGGAAACTAAAACAGGCATTATTTTCACCATTTTATAGATGAGAAAGCTGCAGCTCGGCGATGGTTAATGTCTTGCCCAAGGTCACCACACTGTGAAATTGCAGAAGGGCTCTTGGGCCCAGAACTTCTGAAGCATTTTGCAACTACTAAGAATTGGAAGCAGAACTAAAACTGTGAGAAGAGTGAGAAACGTGATTCTCTTTACCCCTCCGACTATAAGGACCAGGGTTTGCCGAGCTGTAAGTTCTGTAAATAGACAAGGGTGTGCTGTGAATTAGAACGGGAAACGGAGTGGACCTCGTGCACTGGACCTGGGCGCCCTGACGGAGCCTCCGAATCACCCCAGCTCCGCACGGCCATCATTCAAACACAGATTACTGTTTTTATGCCGGAATCCTGCCTGGCCACGTGTTTCCACAGGCAGCAAAATCTCAGTATCCCTGTCTGGGCTTAAGTTTTTGGCAAGAATTTCCCCTTTTCTTGTGAACATCTTGGAAAGCTTTATAACTGAGCACAGAGATGTTTATTTTGAGAAGCACAGAGGACTAAGTCTAAAAACAATCTCTACCTCTCCCACCAAATGATTCCTCCTTTTCAAATGCACGATGCTTTACTACCCCTCCCTCTACTAGGCAGAGACCACAGGTGATTTGACCTGGGGTGGCTCTGCAGCAATTCCTGATTCTGTGACTTCAGGCTCTGGCAAGGTCTTAGGAGTCTGGGGTGGGGGAGTGTTGAGGGAGCAGAAAGGGGAAGAAATGATAGGTCTAGGAGGGGAAAGGTGGTTGTATAACAAAGCAAGACAACAGATCACAATGCAGCTTCCTCCCAATTGCATGCGTATTTCTCAAGTACCTGTTGGAGCAGTTTTCACACTGGTTTTACAAAGGGTCATGTCAAGGTACAATGTAATTTGTTAGGCCTTAAGGATAGTGGCAAATATCACATGGTCAATAATTTCTGAGGCATGCCAATATATAATAATGTCATTTCAGAGTTACCTTACAATAATTTGTCCAAGCTTCTTGTTTGAGAGATAGGAAACTAAGACCGAGGAAATTAAGTGACTTTCACAAGGTCATACATAATCGAGCAGTAAATCTAGGTGTGTAAGGCAAGACTCTTAATTTTTGTTGTCGTTGTACCACACTATGAGACAGTAATTCTGAAAGCTAACATTTCTTGTTGCTGTTGAATTCTCTCTTCTTTCCACACTGGATTTCTCACTCGTTTGAAAGATGATCCAATTTTGCTTGTGGTATGAAGGGACCTCACGAAGGAAAGGCCCTCTTAATTGAAGTTAGCAGAGGTAAAAGAATTTTTGCTAAGTTTTGCTTGGACTTCAAACCAGAGGTGTTCAACCTTGTGGCTTCCCTGGGCCACCCTGGAAGAAGAATTGTCTTGGACCACACGTAAAATACACAAATACACGCACACTAATGATAGCTGATGAGCTAAAAAGAAAAAAGAAAAGTCATTAAAAGCCCTTATAATGTTTCAAGAATTTGTGTTGGGCTGCATTCAAAGCCATATTGGCTGCAGGCTGATGTGCCTGCTTTAAACTTTTTCTTGAGGTATCCGATTGAAACGTGACAGTAGGGGCAGGGATGTGATGGAAGGAGAGAGAACTGAACTTCCTGGAAGTGAAAAGGCAGGTGCTAGAGGGCAAGTAGAAGAACACGTGTTTCGAGCAGGATGAAACCTGAAGTTCTTCATAGTGGAAACTGCTGAACCTTGTTGAGCAGGTCCTTGAGCTTCCTGTTGCCTCTGCTGTGTACAGGGCCCTTTGTGAGCCTGTGATTAGCACCGGAGGGAATCACACCACTAATGCCAACAGAGGGTGGAAAGGTAAAAATCAGTCTGGTTTAGGGAGGAAGAAGATTAATTTGACCGGTATCAAAACTATCTTTATTCTTCTACCTAGAACAAATCCAGGTGTAGGGGCCAAGAGACAGAGGCTGCCTCTGGGATTCCGGAAATACTCGTAAGATCTTTCCCTCTCAGTGTTTGGTTTTCCCAGTGCCCGCCTCGCCTAAAGGCTCACGATACACGCCACAGCGCCCTTGCCTCGAGCCCCGTTATTTACAAGTAGGTGTTCAGTTTTCTGCCAATGGCGGACGGTCTTGATTGCTTTTCAGTCTCTCCAAATTCATTTCTTTCTTCCTTTTAAGGTCCCAAAGAGGAGTGTTCCCTCCCCCCCCCCCCCCCAATCACTGTGCACAATGTCTTCTCTTTTAAGAGAGCATGGCCATGGAGTGCGTGTCTCCCGGGCTCCTGCGGGACAGGTCTGACGGCAGCCGCTCCAGGCAAAGCACTGCTTTGCTTTTTAGTTCGACTTGCCTTCCTGCCTGGGATTTTTTTTTTTTTTTTTCTGGAGATGCAAGGAAATTCTGACAAGTCAAGAATCAAACAAAGAGGCAGAAAATAAGGTTACCTATCTTCTAGGGCTAATAGCTACCGTTGCAAAGGGAAAAGCACTCACAGCAGCAAAACAAGTCAGGCCTCCAAGTTCAGCCGCCACAACGCGGCAGATGAAAAGCAACCAAAGCCATCAGGGTGCTGGTCTTTAGTTCTCTCCCACACAGCAGTCTTAGAGTCTTGAAGAACCTTTTTTCCCACCTGGCTAAACTGCAATGGCCTGGATGTTTCTGTCCCCCACGTGTGCGTACGTTGAAATCCTAACCCCCAGGGTGACAGAAATGCAGAAGTAGGTGGGGCCACTGAGATGTGATTACACCTTGAGGGCAGAGCTCTCAGGAATTAGATCTGTGCCCTTAGAAGAGAGATCCACAGAGATCTCTCACCACCGCTCTCTGCCCTGTACAGTGAAGACAACTGTCTAGGAAGCAGCTCCCCACCAGGCCCAGAATTTGCCATGGTCTTGATCTTGGACTTGCCGGCCCCCAGAACCGTGAGAAATAAATATTTGTTGTTTACAGGCCACCAAGTCTAGGATGTTCTGTTACAGCAACCCGCGCGGACTAACACATACACGCAGAGATGCTCCTTGTTTGGGTGTCATGATGTTTCGGTTTCCCAGTAGGGCCACTTTTCCTGACTCCCAGTAAGCACAGTTGTCGTAGTCACGTCACTTACAGCTCGTGCCCCCGGGAGCCAGTGAGGGCTTTTCCTCCTTACGGTGAAGCCTGAATTTCAAAAACTGTCCCTTCCATGGAAATTCAAGGAAAGTAATTCAAATGCTGCAACTGCTGTGGTTTGGCCCTTTAGACTTATGTCTCCTCCTCGGATTACAAGGTTACACGTTTCTCATTTATGGCCACACAACTCTTAGACCTCTCAGAGCAGTCAGACATCACTGAGCGTCTCCATCCTCAGGTCTCTGGCTTTTTTGAGGCTCTTCAATAAGTTGGGGGTCTTATTTGGATACCAAAAGACCTGGTTGGAGTTAAAGAAGTGTGTTGTGTTTAGAATACGTTCACGAAAATTTTAGCACACCTCCTTTCAAAAGGTGGGAATGAATTCCCGTCCCCTTGGATGAGGGCTGGACTTGGTAAACTGCTTCCGGTGAGTAGAAGGGGTCGAAGAGGTGCTGTGTGGTGTCCCGGGCTCGGTCATTAAGAAGGCTGGCTTCCGCCTGGCTCTCACTCTCTGGGATCACTTGCTGGGGTGCGGGGTGGCCGCTACAATGTCCAGAGAATGCTGCAACAGCTCCGGGAGGGTTTGTGTAGAAAAGACCTGAGCCCTTCCCCCACAGCCGAGTCACACGTGGGAACCGGGAACCCCTTGCAGGGCGGCCCCCGCCCCCGCCCCCACCCCCACCTCGACCCCCGCCGTCTAGCCGTCCGGGCCGCAGCCGCAGGACAGGCCTGGAGCCCGAGCCTCCCAGCTAAGTCGCTCCAGACATCCTGACCCACAGACACCGCCAGAGATTTTAAAAAAAATTTTTGTTGTTGTTTAAGGTCCTAAGTTCTGGGGAAATTTGTTATACAATAATAGATAACTAATACAGGAAGCAATTAGCAGAGGATCCTGGACTTTTTTTGAAAGCCCCTGAAATGAAAATAACAATTACTTTATAATCAGAGGATTTTTCCCCCTAGCTATTTACATTTAATTCTCATTCATTTGGACCACATAAAATCCCACCCAAAATGCTCCAAATCTCTACTTTTCTTTCCATCTGTTCACATTTGAAAGGTTGATATGCATTCTTTGCATGTGAATGCATGGATGTGAATGAATGGAGCAGGAATGCCAAAAAGGGTTAAGGAAATGGAAAAGCAGATACAATTCCCCTCTTACTCATTAAATGGTTCACACCTTTCATGTCCTTTGAAATGCCTTTTTGTCTCAGAGAAAACGCTGCGGTTTGGGATGGGGTGTTAGCTCCAAGGTATTAGCTTAGTTTAGGGCCTCATTACCTCGCCAGTGAATTACTGACAAATCCTCATCCTTGGCCCTCTGGCAAGATTCTCTCTTCTCAGGCACAGATCTGACCGCACCACCTTTCCACTCACTTCATTCTGGACTCACTGCATTCTGGACCAAGGTCCCTCGTCCGCGCCCCCCACTCCAGGCGCTGTCACACACAGGGGTCAGCATGCGCCGGCCGCTGGGCGAGTGTTTCCTCAGCTGTAGGCACATCTCTTCTTAACGTTCTGTGACACCTCACAAGGTCTTCCATTTGCTACAGGGCCAGAGTCCAGGGGCAATTTGGGATTAGTGACATATATATATCTGTTTTCCTTGGTGATGAGGTTTACAGGACTCCTGGATTTATTGTTATTCTCCACAGAACGTTGGACTGCGTATCCTTTCCTATCCCTCTGCCAATCTTCATCATGGGCTTGGAGCTCCTAACTCGCTTGTTTTTATAAGAATAAAATTTCAAAGGCAAAAGCAAACCTGTCTTTAGTCACATTGTCTGTCACCATAATCCACCTGAAAGGACGGATGGGAGTTGGTGATCAGCATCTTTCTGGAAAGCAATGTAGGGGAGCAAAAGTATAGGACATCCAGTTAAATCTGAATTTCAAATTATCAATGAATAAAATTTTAGCATAAGTGTATCCCAAATAGTGCACAGAATATACTTATATTCACAAGTTATCTGTTCAAATTTAACTGGCATCCACCCTGTGTTTTTGTTTGTGAAATCTGGCCACCCCGATCACACTCCCCCAGGTGGAGGCCATTGTCCTGGCGGTCCCTGACTCTTGGGGCCGGGAGAAGAAAGGCAGGAAGCAAAACCTAGAAGAGGATCCTGAGATGCTGACACTCACATATCAGGGGAAGGGTCCCCACTGGCCGCTACTCCGACCAGGGAGGGCGCGAACCTGGTCCTGCCCGTGGTCGGAAAGCAGCCAAAGGAGGCTCAGCGGCCGCCAAGGGACAGAGCTGCGGCGGGGCTGAGGGGGTGCTGCTGGGCAGGACCAAAGGCGGCCGGCAGGAGAGGGGACAACGGGACGGGGCCAGTCCCTCCTGCCTGCTGCGGCCCGGCGGTCTCCCTCCGCACCCCCGGCTGGCAAAGCCGACCAGAGTCTCAAAGGTTGGGTTTGGAATAAAGGTAAAACTCCAAGCACTGGCACAGATGTAGACCACCGAACACCACACCCAGTCAAGGAAACGATGAAAAATGGGTAGCTATCAGGCCCATGGGATTTATAATGACCCCAGATTTGCGAATTTCATGACTGAATGGTGTACCCCAAATTTGGCGCCTTGCCCCCCTGCATACCTTACGCTGAAGGAACCTGAGAAACGCCAGGTGTTGGAGAGACTCTGCCCTTTTCCCCGAAACAGGTCGCAAGACGTTCCGGTGAGAGGGGCCCGCCCCGAGAGGAAGGGGGCGTCCTTGTCTCCGACGAGGGCCGCTGGGAGGACTCTGAGCCGGCTTTGCCAAGTGTCCCCAGTTTACTGCCCATAGCTGACACCCTTCGTCCTGTCACAGGTTTTGTACGATTCCCCACTCTGCATCAAACTTAGAATAAAAACGTTCAGGTTCGAGCCCTTCTTCAGGTGTCCATTTCCCGACGAAGGTTCTGTGCCACGAGAAGCGGGCATTAAACACAGTCCGTACTCACCCGCCGTGGGTGCAGGGCCCCAGCCAGGAGCCTAGAGGCCAGGAGGAAAGGCAAACGCGCTCACCGCGGCCCCGTGAGACTGGGCACGCCGGAACGCGGGAGGCCCGGGCGACCCGCAAGTGGGCTCCGCGACGTGCAGAAGGCTCGGCAGACCTTCGTGTTTCGCCCAGGGTACAGCTGCGCCTCAGGCCGGCGCTGTCGCGGCCTCCCCGGGCCCTCCGGTCTCCTTTCACACAGGCGTTTCCCGTCTCACTTGGTACGGAACACGAGGTGGGCTGACGGGAGAGGGCAGCTTCCGACCGGCACTGCGTGACGCCCGGTATTCCTATTTGCCCGTTCAGTGACCCAGAGGACAACTCGGCACCGTGCCCCCGCTTCTGTACAGGAAACCTGCTGCCTTCGAGTACTGGATGTGCCTTCCGGCTCTTGACTAGGTGCTGCCTGGGTGCCCCCGAGCTCAGTGAGAACTCGAAATTGCTCCAGGAAGTTTGAGAGACGGATCCACCCCATTCAAGGGACGCGGGACGCTTATTTTTCTTTAACGTCCCCTGTTGTTTAACCCAGACTTGGCCAAACAGGTTGGGCAGGATATAAAGGTGGCATCAGACGTTCGGTACGTTGTGCTCGACACTGGGAGTCACACTTGGACACTCTGGCAAATTAGCAAGCGTGCATGCGCACGCACAGGCACGCACACACGTGCACACACACGCACGCACACACACGTGCGCACACACGCACACACACACACGCACGCGCACGCACACGCGCGCGTGCACACAGGGCGGCGATCATGAGAATGACGGACCTTGAAGCCGCTCCCAAGGAGGGGCAAGCGTATGAATCTGCAGAAGTCAAGGCCGCTCATGAGGAAGCAGGATTAAACTGCCGGCACAGCTCCAACGTCAGAGCTGGAACCAGTCGCAGAGCGAGAAGGAGACACGTGGCTCATCATTGGGCAACGATGCAAACCTGCATTTCTTCAATATTTGTTAACATGTATCTGGCAGAAGTGGGGAGAAATCATTTTTCTGCTAACAAAACGTATAGTTCTTTATGCTCACACGTCAGTCCTTCAAATATATATATATATATTTTTAAAGAATCACACCTACCCAGGAGACTCATACCTTTATTTTTTTTTCCCTCTTAATGTGGGTAGTTCCCTGGCTGGGAATCAAACCCAGTCTGCAGCATTGACGTGCTGAAGCCTAGCCACTACACCACCAGGGAACTCCCTTTCAAATATTTTTAAGCCTGTTTTATGATCTCACTGTTTCCTTCGCTGATGAATGAGTTGAATAAATTTTTGATGTGTTCATTCTACTTCACGTGTCTATGAATAAAGTTGTGTTTTTAACTTTTGAAAATGACATTTGACAAAGACATAAGTTAAAAAAGTGAAGTAGTTGTCCAAATGGTTAGTAAAATATTAATGAAACCAGAATTCAGAACACACACAATTCCCTGCCCTGAACAGGTAGCATCTGTGGCATTTTGTTAGATTCTGGGTACCTCACTTTTAGAGTGACAGTGTCTAATGGAGACCTACAAGAAGAGAGGGCTGAGATGATGAGAGGTGAAAACAGGAGAGGTGAGGCAATGATAGGACTAAGGAACAGAGAGTCAAGAGGGGTGTGTTGTGATAGTTTTATAAGTTTTATCTCTGATGTGACAAATCACAGTGCTGTATGAATTGAGAAAAGTCATTAACCTTTCTAGGTTTGAGTTTCTTTATCTGTAAAATGAATGAGCTGAAATAGCTCTAAAATCTGAAGACAGTTGTGCTCAGTATTGAAATTTTGTTGAATAAAGGAAAGATTAGGTTTACTTTGTGTGTTTCCTAAGTGCACCACTGAGCCCACTGGTTAGAAGTCACAGAAAAATAGATTTGGGGCTGAGTGTAAATAAATCTTTCAAACTATGAGAACTGTTCCCAAATACAATAAGCTGTCTTGTGAAGTGCTATGTTCGGAGGTCATTTTGGAAGATCCAATGACCACTATGAATGGATGGGCTTTGCAGGTGTCATTGAACTGCACGGCCTTGGAGGTGGACCTCAGGGTCTGACCGAACCAGGCGCGGCCTTCCTTGTCTTTCAGAGTGCATCCCAGATGACTAATTCCACATTTCTCAAGGTTCTCTTTCTCTTTTCTGACTTTCTGTTTCTGTTTTGGTTTATGTCCCTGGTTAAGTCTGCTAGTCTGTCTGCTTTGATTTACTATGAGTTAAGCACAGTTGCATCCTGGAGCAGATCACATTGGTTTATGAGTACCAAATGCATGCATCTTTTCCCAAGTCTGCATTCGTGGCATTGTGTCGGTAGACTGAAAGGAGCCATTATGGGAATATTTACACCACAGTCATAGGCAAATGCTACACATCGGGGTTTGTGTGGGGGACAGCTGGTGTATTTGAACTGACGTGTATCTTTTCACAACTGAGTCTAGGCTCTAGTAAGTTCATGTCTTGTTTCTAACCATTAGACCCATATCCACCGCATAATCTAGAGAACATCCCCATAAAACTTGTGGTTTGGGCCATGTCCCATTCTCGAGTCACACCCGGGATGGCTAGGCAGGGCTCAACTCCAGGTAGAAAGATGACTGTGTGTGCGTGTGTCTGTGTGTGCATGTGCACGCGCGTGTGCGTGCGTGTGCATGTGTGTGCGCGCGCGCACATGTGTGCGTGTGTCTCTCTGTGTGCGGGTGCGTGTGCGCATGTGTCTGTGTGTGTGTGCATGCATTCGCGTGCATGTGCATCTGTGTGCAGGTGCATGCGCGTGCGTGTGTGCGTGTGTGTGTGCGTGTGTACCCTTTGGACATGCTCGGGGCTAACTAGTGCGGGGAACTGGGTTTTATAACCTGATCATTTGGTCACCTCTGTCAGGTGGATAATGGGGATCCATTTTTTATCAGTCAAGAGATGACAGCTAATTCAGTTTGTCAGTCTTTTTTGTTTATCTATTTGTCCACTTGTGAGCTCAAATTAATTAAGGAACTATTTCGTGCCCACTGGAAGGGAAACAGCCCTTTGAGAAGGGGACTGGCGAGTTGTTTCTTTCCTGTGTTTACTGGTGACCTATAGCTGAGATCATAGAGCTTCTGAAGCCAGGCAGTTCTCTGCAACTGAGAAAAGCTTTCCTCTCTCATTGTGTGTGTGAAATATTTTCTTACCTCTGGAGGGTATTAATAAATTAAATGAAAAGATCTTTTCAATTACAGAACCTCTTTTCCCATTGACTTACAGTGCAAGTCAATTATTTATACTTATGCTTACATAAATCTAGTATTTACAGAATTCCTAGAAAATAAAGGAATTAAATTTTTAATTCTCTGTTCCAGCCTTTTAACTGAAAATTCTTTCAGAAAGTGCAAATTCAGAAGCATTTTAGATGATCATCTAAATATATATGCGTAATATATAATACTTAACCTAAATTCACAAAATTAAGGGGAATCTTTGGATAAACCAGACTAGCTCATAAATTTGACTTAAGAAATTTAGACGTATAATGTATTTGTACATTTTATATTTTAGAAGATCTAAGTTTGTTTTCTGAGTTTCCTCAACTTCCTATGATGAAGTAAGTTAGCCTTACTACTTAATAATGTAAAGGATTATGAAAAATGTAAAATTATGGGTCTAACCAAATTGAATTACAATTGCAACAATCTTTTTGATATCAACATTCATGTTCTATATTATCTTAGCTGAAATGTAATTTCTAATATTCTTAACTGTAGAATATTGGACTGATATGAAATCAAGTTAATTAATGGCTACTATTTGGATAACTAGGTAACCTCTAAGGTAGAATGCAAAAACATTGATTATTCAACATAGTTTTAAAATATGTATACATCTTTGTTTCTTATTTTACCCTGTTACAGAGTGGCGTGTCTTTGGACCCTGTTAACCAACATGTTCACTTATGCTTGTGTTAATATATCACCCTCAACTACCAATTACCCAGCTTCCAGTTTTCTCTGTGAAACAGGGGTTAGTCTATTTAAAAGTTACAATTAATATGGGTGATCATGACTATTGAGAGGACCAAAGTTTCATCACCCCAAAATATGCCTTTTGGGATGTTGATTTTTAAGCTGGTTATTAAGAAACAAAAGACTCAGGAGGAATCTCTGACCCTCTCCTTTACCTGCCTAAAGGAATTCAGATGCAAAGAATCTCCTGAAAGGCAGGAGGCATCCCCTTCCCACCACAATGGAAACTAAATATGTGGCAGACAGGGAAAAAGCCAGCAAAGCCTGGTGGTCTGCTTCCCTGTGACCCATTGTTTCTGGGTGGCCCGACAAGAATCTGTTTGCCACCGGTTTGCTCTTTCTATCGACCTGTAAGTGGTCTCCTTTCCCTTTGAAATCCCAGACCCCAGCTTATTTCTTCTTTGTCCAAAATGGTACCTAAACCCCAACTGCTCGGGGCACCTTGCATCTCACGTCTTGTGACAGCCATCCCCTGCGTGCCCGTCTGTAACAAACCTTGGACATTTGCCCCATTAATCTGTCTCATCTTAATTTGATTCTTAGCCCAGCTAGAAGAACTTAGAAGGTGGGAAGGAAGTTATTATCTTTTGTTGACTCCCACCCCGTACTAGGAACAATGGTGACAATGGACAATGGTGGAAGCGATCATGAAGAGAACAACGACGACGTTTGCAAAGTAAAGGAATTTGTTTTGTGTTTCAAGAAAAAGTGAGTAGTTTTGTTCTAAAGGAAAATGTCTGTTCTGGGACATGAAACAGGATAGAGAAAGACAAAACTGAATGGATACTGAAAATTGTAACATGTTTACTGAAAGTAAAGCATATTTGTCATGGTTGTCTGAAAAGAAGCAATAAAATATGTTAAAATTTTGGCAAAGTTCCTTCAGTTTTGATGGGCTTATTCAAAAGATAATTTTTTCTTTAGAAAAAGCAACTTGGAATTCTTTATTGCCAAATATTGAACTAAAGCAAAAATAGAATTTGGCGCTCTCTCTATTAAAATGATAAGCTGGTCTTAGGTCTCTGAACAAAGGGTAACGAGCAGCGGTCATCTGCCTTCTGTACAACGCACGTGGACAGCAGAGACGCACACACGATTACCAGGGTAACTTCATGATCATGGCCAAGTCTCCCCTACCGCGTTTGTGGCCTTTCGCCTCCCAAAAAGCAGCCTCTAAATTCAGAAAAAAAAAAGTTCCCGGATTGTCTTAACGCCTAAAAGTACCTTGAGAAGCCCAAAGGACTTTTCTGGAAAATCACTAAGATTCATTCTTTCTCTTTACAAAAAAACAAACAAACAAACAAAAAAAGGAATGCTGGAAATCACATTTGCGGGGTAGCACGGTGTTTGATGAGCTCTGTACTCCTGTAAGCGTGGCCCGGGGAGCGTGGTCCAGTCACAGGGGATGCCTAGCCTCCCCTCGGAGAGGTTTGTAGAGGCAGGTGTTATTAATGTAAATACTTCAGAGACCGTACACTGTCCTTGCTGTCTATCACACGTTCTTCCCCTCAGGAAAACCACGATCCAACCCTTAGGAGGCGTGCATGCATTAGGCAACTTTGTTCCCTTCCATTCCGACACTGCGCGTTACTGTGACCTTAGCTCCTCTCCGCTTCTCTCTCGGGCCTGCCTGGAGGCTCTGCTCCAGGTTAAAAGCCAGACATGGGATCCTCAGCTAAATGTCCAAGAGCCTCCAGGAGAAGAGGGTATGGGGTGCTCCTGACTATTGATACTTCAGAGAGTGGACTTGCCACGCAGGCTTTTGAGCTGACGGCCCTTAGACCCCCTTCAGACTGAACCAAGATACTGAGTCACAGGACTTAGTGGGGGTTTTGGGTCCCGAAGCGAATAACTTTGTGAACTCAGACCCAGTGGAACAAAAATTAATTATATAGAGTCAAAGGAACTGATATAAGAAAGGTAACAATTGTGATTATTTGTTTGGAACATGGTTGGTATTTTAAAATCCTCTATTTTCTGATGGGAATAATATCAATTTTTTAGGTGGCAAATGGTTTTGTTTTTTAAAAGGGATAATTATCTCTTAGAGGTACATGCTGAAACAGTTCCCTACGAAATGATACAATGTCTGGGACCGGCTTCAAACAATCGGGTGGGAGCGTGCACGGGGCAGACGCCATGCAGCCCCTCCGTGCTAAAGCTGTGACGACGGTGACGGGAACATCAGGGTCAATTTGCTACTGTTTCTGCTTTTCTTATCAGCTTGATGTTTTCCCACAGTAAAAACTGTTTTAAAAAATCCCATTATCACATTTTTTGTGTGTTTTTAAAAGCTGTATATAATCATTATTTAAATATTCACATCTTATTTCAAAATATACACAAATGGCCCAAATCAATCTTTTCTGTTGAATGTAAGGTGTTTTCAATTTGTTATTATTGCAAATAATACTGGGTTATACCTCTTTATGCATAAACTCTTCACTGTATTTTCTATTATTCCCAGATCAGGACTTGGTAGATCCATGGGTTCAACATTGTGAGGCTCATGCTCATGGAGCCACTTAGTTTCTCCAGCGCCCTTACCAATGTGAACACCAACCACACCTCATCAGCGCTGGGTAAGTCACTGTGTCTCCGTGTTTTCCAGCTTGGTGAGGGGGACAGCATCACCGTGCTCGTCCCCCGAGGATTGTTTCCGGTGTGCTGTTGCTATGCTGCTATCTGACATTTCCGTATCTTACATGCACTTCTGTTTGGATAAGCATCCTACTGGGCATTAACTTTGATACTCGGCTACTGGCGGGCATGAGCCCTTGCCCCTGAGCCAAGGGAAATTTCTGGAGGCTCTAACGCTGTAATCCTGAAACTCTTTGGCTCCTGGTATGAAAAGAAGATACGGAAGAGTGGGAGGAAACAGGTATGGATGGGCCCCACTTGGAGCCAGCAGGGTGGGATGCTGCCCCGAGCGTGTCTGGAGCCTGGAGCCAGGAAGACAGGCCCTGGGGTTCAGATGGGAAACTTACATCAGGGGTTACATCTTACATGTCAACTATGGGCTCTGCCATCGGAACAGGGAGGACGAGGGAGTGAGCTTTTAAAACCGATAAGCTGTCCAACTGGCCAATATTTCTATCTTAGAATTGGACACGGCACATGCCAGTGCAATTTAATGAATATAAAGAATGCTTATAAACCCCCCGAGTTTGCCTGACTTTGAGACGACAGCGCCGGCAACAGGGGCGCAAGTGACCAACTTTCTGCAGGTGGCTCACAAGTGTCCCACCTGCCAACGGGGACACGACAAACAATCGCTCATTTTTCCTAAATCAAACCTTTTGGTGTAATATTAAAGTGTTTTACATCACGCCAGGACCAAGTCTTCCACGCTGACACCTTGAAACACAGCTAATGTAGGGACGATGGGAGGTAGGGCGGTCGGGTGGGAACTGGCTAACAGAGACTATCTCTGAACATCATTACTCTTTTAAGGAGTCTATTTAAGAAATCACCCCATCTGGTTGCTGCATTTGATGTTTTTATTTATGAGTCTGTCAGAAAAATTGTGAAAGACTGTGAAGTGGGCAAAAGATTACTGGGCACCTTTTCAGAGAAAAGCTAGGCTTTGTCTAGAAGACCTTTGGGGCTTATCTGATTTTACTGGGGTCTGAGCCTTTCATTGCCTTTGACTGGGCTACTTACAACTCTGTAAGTCGTACCACACTGATAGTAATGCAAATGGTCTTGTCCACAGAGATGCAAATGAATTTCGTTTTGTAGAGATACAGCTGATTTTTCCTTGAGAAGATTCCAACCATTGCATTTTACACCTACTAGCAACTTCACTGCCTCATTCCTGACGGCCTGTGTGTGTGTGTGTGTGTGTGTGTGTATGTGTCTTCCTCAGATTTCTCCTTTAAGCTGGTGTAACACTGGTTTCCTCACTAATAAAAGAGTCCTATAAAATCTTTGCCAATTATTCAGTTCATATTTGTACAGTTTTTATTTTAATTTTGAAAAAAATTATCCTCTAATAACTTAAAGCTCAGTTCACTATGTCTTCTTTTCAGCAGTCATTAATCATGTGTTTTGTTTGTCTGTTTGTTTTTCCCCCGGAGGCACCAGACTTCTGACATGTAAAAGGCTGCCGGGTCTGAGGACTGAAATAAACCTTTACCTCCCACGTGAGCAGGTCTCCTCTAGGCTCCTCTGCGACACTGCACAGCAACGCCCCGGCCTTGGCAGGCCTGACCCTGACCTTGTGGAGCTTCTACGGGGAGCAGTGCAGCCATTGCCTGCCCACAGATGTCCTTTCAAATACTCAAAGTGCAAGAGAGAAGTGGGAAGAGCAAGTGGGAGACAGGAAAGTCCAACGGCAAGGACAGTGACAGGCTTCAGAGGGGGCTGGAAGCAGGTCACCCCGTGAAGAGTCTTGGAGCTGGGCACTAACTGGTCCCTCAGGGCTGAAGGCAGTGAAGTCAGTTGTCAGTGTCTTGAACTCGCATTTATGCGTAGAATGGACTTGAGGATGAGACTGAGAAGGACGGCACGTTTTTTCAGGTTCCCCTGAAGTATCGGAATGGGGAAGTGTCTGCAGAAGGAGGCCACCAGGCCCAAAGGTGAACTGGATGGATGTCACCTTTGAGTGTCACACGAATGTCAGTGCCCCCCTCCCCCGCCCCCCAGGACTTCGGGAAAGGCTGGGGAGTCTCCTCCATCTACTCCCGAGTGGGCCACCGGGGAGCTGCTTCCCACGGGCCCTGTTCACGTACACCCCAACTGCTGTGTGGACCCTGTGCGTCTACACAGTCCTGTCCACACAGCATGGCTGCCTCCTCTGGAGTCTCAGTTGGGGTTCCCTGGGGTCCAGACCATGTAGGTCAGACTTAACCGAAGACAAGTTTGTAAGCAGTTTGCTAAATGACTGTCCCGGAATTCAAGGAAATGCTCCAAAATTACACTTCCTATGGGGTACCCTGGACACTGCCCAGGCCCTAGTTCAGTTGTCCAGTTCTGTTTGTACCACTTTCAAAGAACCAAGGGCCTCCGTGTCGAAGGGCCCAGGTAGTGGCGGGGACAAATTGCTGCTTGCGTGGTCGCGGCAGCGGGGGCCGCGGCGCCCGATCCCTCTGTGCCTGGGCTTGCTGGCCTGAGCTCAGCTCGTACCGAAGGGGGCCACGCGCCCCCCGACCTCGCCGCGAAGCACTGAGCGCAGCCTGCGCTACCGAGGGCCGCACATGTGTTAGTCGCTACGATACACGGTGGCATTAGGACCCGGATTCAAATCCTGCTACACATGCTGTGTCCTATGGCGAGTTACGGACCGTCTCTGGGCCCCAGTTCCACAGCTGCAAAACGGAAATAGTGGTTCTTCGCTGTCACGTTACTGAACAGGAGGCCCTGAGGCTGCGGTGGCTCTACGGTGGGGGCGGCCTGGCAGCACCCCAGGGCTGCGATATTGGAGCCCACGGCGTCCGCTCACACGGCCGCGCAGGCTGCCGGCGACCGCCCGCCGGGCCGCCCGAACTCGGCCTCCGCGGAAGGGCCTCCCCGAGCGCCGGCCGGCGGCGCCCCCACCACCTCCGGTTCAGGGCGACCTGCCTCCGGTTCAATTTTTGCTCAAATAAACTCTTACAAGTTTCCATATGCCTCAGTTTACCTTTTAACCTAGCCCAGGGGGTTGGGGAAGTATTCATCAATGAGCTAACGTGTGCACAGGGCTTCCAACAGCAGAGGTGCGAAGCCGTGTTGGGTCCATGACGAGGCCCTGTCCCTCGTATGCGGGCCTCCTGAGTGCGACCTCTCCTTTCTTCAAGGCCGCCCGAGGGGGCAGAAGCGCCGGGAGGTGCCCCTAAGGGGACCTACAAGGAAGAGGAAACCTTATTTGGGTCGCGATGGAAACGAAGGTAAAAGACGATTGGAGGTGTGAGGGCCGTGAACACGGGGTACCTGGTGGGCTGCGGAATTAGTCATCTTTAGGGGAACTTTAGGGAGAGGTCGGTCGTGCAGAAAACGTCGGCCTTTAGCTGAGAATGAAATCCCCCGCGCCTGAGGGGTGCTGTGACGTCACGGGCGGGGGCGGGCCGTGACCCGGCGGCGGGACGCCTCGTGTCTTTCCGTGTGTGCCCGCCGTGTGTGCCCCTCATGTGTGCCCGCCGTGTGTGCCCGCCGTGTGTGCCCGCCGTGTGTGCCCCCCGCGTGTGCCCCCCGCGTGTGCCCGCCGCGTGTGCCCCCCGTGTGTGCCCGCCGCGTGTGCCCGCCGCGTGTGCCCCCCCGTGTGTGCCCGCCGCGTGTGCCCCCCCGTGTGTGCCCGCCGCGTGTGCCCTCGTTGCTGAAGCGAGCAGGAAGAGGGCAGCCGCAGGTCCCACCGGAACGCGCTCTTCCTGCAGGATTGCTCTCGGTGCCCCCGGCCTCCCCTCTGCACGCCCCGTGGAGGCACAGTCTGCGTTTCATCTGCAACACCATTTCGGAGCTGCCGCTTCCCGGAAAGGAGGCGGCTCTCCATTGACAGGGTTTATGCAGAGCAGCATCACCTCCCTTTGTTTGTCCCCAGACTGTCTCCGGAGACCTCCCAGTGCATAAGAAATGGGGTTCATTACAGAGTCATCGACCTCTCTGTGGACGCCCTCAGGTTCACAAAGACCCAAAAAAAGCACTGGCATTTGTGGTTTCCTGTCTTCACTGTTGAGCCCGGGCCCTCACATCGTTCCCGTGTGGAGATTACAGAAATGCAGGGAGATGTGCGGGTTTAATCTCCTCTCCAAGCAAAGCCCTGAGGATTGGGGAAGGGAGGAGAACTGTGGGAGGCGAAGCGGGTGAGAGATATTTCTTTCATTCACAAAAAACGTAACAAATATCATCGAGAGTTAGAGCTGAAAGGCCCTTCAACACAATTCGAGAGTGGCCCTTCAATTTGCACTGAGAACAGAGCTTGGGCCGAGGGAGCGTTTGCTCGGACCCTACAAGGGGTGTCTCAGTACCTAGTGAAATAACTTCCCGCAGAAACTTGGCTGAGTAACTAACACCTTAAAAGTCAGGAAGATACTATTCTTTTCATTTTTATCACTAGATTACCATTTCAGCCCCAACCTTTAAAATAAAAGTTTGACGTGCACTTGAATATTTATTATAGTTACTCCTTTCAAGCTTCCCTGCACTTGGCTTGCTGCACGGGTCCAGGTACAGTCCCGCAGCGGCCGGTCAGGTGCCGAGACTCGGGGCAGCCTCTCCAGGGCAGGCGGGGTGGGGGGACCTTGTTTAGCGAATTTAGAAAGTATAATAAATCCGACTAAAAATTGACCTGCTTTTGATTATCATCATTCTCTGCAATTCTAAACAATGTCGGCAGTAAAACTGTCCTCCCTGAAAAACATCTTCCGTTGGCTTAAGTTCTAAACTACCGCAAAGTTCTAAACTACCGCAGCATTTGCTGTTAAGTAAGCCTCACAATAACAACTTTAATTTTTAAAAATGCACTGTATTCCATATAGAAATGAATTCAGAGCATTTCTAATTCCCCAAATAACCTCCAATCCACATGGACGCAGCCCCACAGGTTGTTTCAATAGTGAGTCCTGTGCCCCCGGTGCTACTTCCTGAGCCTGCACACAAAATTGTGATGTGTAATAAGTAATGACGGTACAGTGACTCCAAAGATAAAGGAACAACTTAAGTCACCGCTGTTCCTCCATTCCGTGTGACCACTTGTTTTTATTTGTGCAGTGCTTCTGTTTATTAAGTGCGCATTTTAGTTCACACGTGAAATACTATATTGACATTGAATAGCTATCTTCGAAATAGTAATTTATTCTTCTTTTAAAGTTGTTTGTTGTTTTTAAACTAAATCAAAAAAATAAAATATTACATCAGTGATACAATTTAGTAGTTACCCAAATAAGTACCTTTTGCTGAATTTGTGGTTTTATTAAGTTTACTCATTAGTCATAAGAAATGTTTTATATAAAGTGTTATTAGACTACAACTAACAGATGAATGTCCAAGCTATTAATATCAAACTATCAAAATGACCAAAGACACTGCTCTGATATTGCCAGAAGATACTAAAAGCGTAATGTTTGAATGCCTTAGTCATTTTCACCAAGGACTGGACACTCATTCCAAAGCAATGAGGCCAATATTTACTGCCATTCATCCATTTTCTCTAATATTTGCCAAGAAGAAAAACTTCAGAAATTTTTACCAAATATAAATGAAATTTATGAAGAATTTTTCTGGAGGAGATATTTTAGTGGGAAATATGTGACTGTGGAGACATTTGAAACCCAATTAGAATTGATCCCAAAGAAACTAAGACCTGAAAATTATTGCAATGTCTAGAATTTATTGCAAAATGAGGTTTGTAAAAATCTGATAAACCCAAACTTATGCTTAAGACTTCCCCTATTTGTACACCTGTTCTTCATGTGAAAATAATGTAAATCAAAAGTGTTCTCTGATTAGCTATAAATACAGACTGAGAAACCTGTTAAAGTGCCTATTAAACACAAGCGAGCAAAGGCGAAGCATTTTCGTAAAGTCATTGACGCATTGGTGGCTTTTGCTGTGAAATCCACAACAGGGAACCTGAGCTGCAGAGTAAAGTACTGGAGGCCCGGAGGAGCTCTTTAAGACGACTTTAAGGATACTTGGCTGATCTAAGGAGGAATTTGACAGGGGATGGGTTTTATGCAGTGTTGAGGAATGGGGTCAGAGAAATACTGTTTTATTAATGTTATCATGCCTCTATTTTTATCCCACGTTGGTGTGTCCTGGGGCAATGTCAATGACAGTTTTAAAGGTTCCCTTCTCTTGCTACAAAAAGAGGACCCAGAGACAAGTTCCTTCTAGAAACCAGAAGGCTTTTCTCCACCTTCCCTCGCTCTTCTCTACTTCCCACTGGAACAGGATTTGGGGGTCGTGTATATACATCTAATAGGTCAAATCAATCCTGTTTTGCATAAGGCATAGAGGTTGCACAATGCCAGTGAGTTCCAGAAAGGCCAGAATTCCTTTAGTCTGACAGCAGTCATTGTATCAATCACTTTTTCTTTTTTTTTGCTGGTATCTTTGCAAACATTTTCAACATCTCATGGTTCTGTGAGGGTATAACCCACATAAAGTCCATTTACCTTAGCAAGGACACGTTAGCCCAGTCTCCAAGAACAACTTAACACTGGTTAATATCTTCTTGTAGATTTATTTATTTTATTTATTTATTTATTTATTTATTTATTTTGCGCGGGGAGTGATTTTGGAGTTTGCGTTTTACTAGTAACACTCGGAAAATGTCTTAAAATTTCCTTTCCATAATTCCCTCCCTGTGTCTCACATGTGTGGAAGCTACTCCCCAAATCTTTCCTGGTTCTTTCTGCAAGCTCCCTCAGTCTCCTTTTCGCCCTGCACGTGCTAACTTCGGTCTCACTGTCCCTCCCTCCGTCACATCCCAGCCTGTTCACTTCCGCGCCACGACGAATTCTGGCTTCCCTCGCTGAGCAGCTCTCATTCTCTGAAACGCCAATCTGCACAAGACCGTGGGAAAACGCTGGCTACAAAAGGAATTCTGCACTACAGGCCAGAGGGAGGAAGAGAGACGAGTCCCTGCACGTTCACGTCTCCATCTGTTCGGGAGCTCCCCAGAGCCTTCTGTGTCGAGGAGAGACCCGTCGGGGCCGCGGAGCTGATTCGGGGCCGGGTGTGGCTGAGCAGACACGGGAAGCCAGGACAGGAGCACTTGGGGACTACCAGGCAGGGGCAGTCCCGACTCCCCATTTCTGGTGTTCCGTAACTTGTCCTCATGACCGTTCTCGGAGGATGGGGGAGGAAGAACGAAGAACACAAAGACCGCGTGAGAGAGGGCCAGTTCTCTCACTTAGGCTGCGTGTCGCCCGCAGACACGGCCCGGGGCCTCGGGAAAGCAGGCTCTGACGCGGGACGTTCACCTCAGGCCTGAAGCCCCGCCCCGCCTCTCTCTAGTGAGCATGCGTGACTGACATCAGGCCGGGGTTCTCGGGAGGAACGGAAGCATTGCCTACTGTAAATGAAGGGAGCAGCTGCTTTGCATGAGTATTCTGAGGACTAAAAGAAGTAAGTTCTGGAAAATGCTTAGGAGGGCACCTGTCATACAGTCCATCACAGTAGTCTATAATAATAATGGCTTTCAAAAAACAACTGGAGTGGAAGGACCTCTGCCAAAGCTTCTAATGTTCTCAAGTTAGTACTATTTTAATCTAGTTTTACTTTAAAAATACATCTAGAATACAATCAATACTCAACAAATATCAGTGATATGCCAATATCTGAGTAACCGAGCTTTTCCTATCTCAATTATTAGTGGCAATAACCCACAGTTTGAACAATTTGTTGCAGGTAGCCAACTGCAAGCGGCCCCCATACCCCAGAGTTTGAACAATTTGTTGCAGGTAGCCAACTGCAAGTGGCCCCCACTTCACTTGTAACTTGTACATCCCCACTGCTCCCCTCCTGGCCTCCTCTTCTTGACCAAAGGAGAGTGGCAGGGCCTTGGTGGAGGCTCAGGCCAATCCTGCCTTGATTTTGGCAACATGGGCATTGTGTCTTCAGCTAACTCAGCACGCCTGAGATCATTTTAATAGTATGGTGTTATCGTGTGGTTTCAGTAGAAAAAGTCCCTATGTAAAAATAGCACCTTCTTCCTCAGCATGTCTGCTCCTTTAGTGGAAAGATGACTTTAGCTTAGACTGAGCCAATGCAGCTATCAAGGAGTGAGCTAAAAATCTCATCTGCTTCCCACAGCCAAACTCACTAACGATGGTCCTTATAGCCGCTGACGAGAAGAGAGATGATGCAGTCAGAGGCATGAGCAGAGCAGGGTAATATCCAATCCACGATACTTAGATGGCAGCTTCCTAGGATGAGCCTTCTGAGAATAGGTCAATGAGAAGAGTCACAAGTGCTCCACTAGAATATGGACAGCAATATAAACAGACTAAAAAGGAGGAAAAGAGAATTGGTTGATACCCACAGATTCTCATCCAATCCAATAGAAAGAAAAGGAGGGGTAAACTAATAGAATTCAAGCCACCTGGCAACCTAGTAGGTTGCTGCTTCTTGGAGGAGAGTGTTTCATTCCTCCTTACCAGGCTGCCTTCTATCACACCATGGTCTATCCCCCCACTTTTGTAATTGTTAGAGTCACTGGGGTGACACTGGTTAACAAGAACTACATAGGTTCCAGGTGTATAGTCCTACAGTGCGTCGTCTATGTGTTGCATTAACACATTGGCATCGGGAACCTTCCATGTGCGTTACTCACATGAAAACAAAACAGAGCAAAACACATAAAGTATGGGGTTTTTTTGTTTGTTTTTTTAATTCATTTTTATTGATAGACTTTTTGGGGTGACATCTGTTAGCAAGAATTACATAGGTTTCAGGCATACAATTCTACAGTGCATTGTCAGCTTGTTGTATAATAAGATCACCATCTATTGTAACTTCTCTTTCCATAACCTTATATCCAGCTTCCCCTCCCTCCTCTCCCACCCCATCCCCTCTCTCCCCTCCCTATCCCACTCGTCCCCTAATAACATTAAACTATTGATTATGTCCATGGGTTATTTGTTTGTTTGTTCATTTCTTTTTTCTTTGTTGCTTACAGTTTTTATATTCCACATATGAGTGAAGTCATACACTTCTTTGTTTTTTCTGTCTGGCTTATTTCACTAAGCATGATGATCTCCAGGTCCATCCATTTTGTTGCAAATGGCAACATTTCATCTTTTCTTATAGCTGAGTAATATTCCATTGTGTGTATGTACCACAGCTTCTTTATCCAGTCGTCTGTCGCAGGGCACTTTGGTTGTTTCCATGTCTTGGCCACCGTGAACAGTACTGCAATGAACATTGGGGCACATAAGTCTTTGCGGACAAAGGTTTTCAGGTTTTTTGGGTAGATCCCCAGAAGGGGGATTGTTGGGTCAAATGGTAACTCCATTCCCAATTTTCTGAGGAACCTCCACACTGTCTTCCACAGTGGTTGTACCAGTTTGCACTCCCACCAGCAGTGTACCAGAGTTCCTTTTCCTCCACATCCTCTCCAGCACTTGTTATTCCTTGTCTTGTTGATAATAGCCATTCTAACAGGTGTGAGGTGGTATCTCCTTGTGGTTTTGATTTGCATATCCCTGATAGCTAATGAGGATGAGCATTTTTTCATATGTCTATTGGCCATTTGTATTTCTTTGTGGGAGAAGTGTCTGTTTAGTTCTTCTGCTCACTTTTTAATTGGGTTGTTTGTTCTTTTGTTGTTAAGTCTTATTAGTTCTTTATATACTTTAGATATTAGACCCTTATCTGATGTGTTATTTGCAAATATTTTCTCCCATTCAGTTGGCTGTCTCTTTGCCTTGTTGATGGTTTCTTTTGCTGTGCAGAAGCTTTTTAGTTTGATATAGTCCCATTCATTTATTTTTGCTTTTACTTCCCTTGCCTTTGAGGTCAGGTTCATGAAGTCTTCCTTGAGTCCTAGGTCTGTAAGTTTAGTACCGATGTTTTCTTCTATACAGTTTATTGTTGCAGGTCTGATATGAAGGTCTTTAATCCATTTTGAGTTAATTTTTGTATATGGAGAGCGTTCACAGCTCAGGTTCATTCTTTTGCATGTTTTTTTTCCAGTTTTCCCAGCACCTCCTACTAAAGAGGCTGTCTTTTCCCTATTGTATGTTTTTGGCTCCTTTATCAAAAATTATTTGTCCATAAATTTGTGGGTTTATTTCTGGCTTTTCAGTTCTGTTCCATTGGTCTATATTTCTGTTTTTCTGCCAGTACCAATCTGTTTTGTAATATAAATTGAAGTCAGGGAAAAGTATGTTTTAAAGGAAAGACACAACTACACTTTAAACAATTACCGGGACAACCAAGTTTCAGAAACTATTCTTGGGCCATCGGCATCTTTTCGTGTTACATTCAGAATCTGCCCCACATCCAGCTGGTGTCTTTATTAGTCATACTTATCGGTACCCCCTCAGAAAAGCAACGCCAGGGAGGTAGTGTGGTGACAAACACACACAGTGGCCTATCAGTAAGAGCTCATCGAGGGACCTGGCATGGGAAAAAATACCTGGCAGTGTGCTCATCTCACGATGACCAGAAATCTCACTTTTATTGAGTGAATCTATTTATAGAACAGAAGAACATTACCAGGGGCTTAGGTTGGGCCCTAGGAGTCTCTAAGCTCTTTTTTCAGGGGGGAAAAGGATAACTGCAATTTTATTTTATCCATTTGCCCAGAAATCAGATCTTTCTTAAGGGGAAGAATGGTTTTTTGTTTGTTTGTTTGTTTGGTGTTTTGCAAGCCCTAAGATACCTTTAGCAGAAACTCTTTGGAAGTCATTTGAAAGGCTGTCAGATACCTCTTACTTACTTCAACAACAGAGATCTCATTTCCTTTGGTGTGACTGCAACCTGCATTGGGGTGTCAGTGACTGTCTGCAGTGCCACCCCCGCAGACCCCATGTCTATGTTGGATCTGCCCCGTTATCTAATGTTTGAAAGCAATCCTAGCACACGTTCACCGCTGTCCATTAAGAGAGCCCGCAGTGCTTGCACACAGTAGGCATTCAGCCAATGCCAGCTAGCCCTGCGCCGACTCCCTCCACCACCCCAGTTCCCTTTCATCTGCAGGAAAATCTAGACTTGAATGACCTAGAGGCTGCAAGGGCATTATACAGTTCCCAGCACTATTTTCTTGGTGTGCAGTCAAAACAGATTTCAGAAGGATTACAGGTAACACATTTGGATGAAAAATTGAACCAAATTTAAGAATAAGTTTAGCAACTGGGGATGTAAATTGTGAGATCATTTACCCAGAGGTTTGTAATGAAGCTGTAGTAGTGGATGAGTTAACTGAGAAAACATAAGAAAGAGAAGGTGGACCAGCATAGAAGCCCACGTTTAACCATAGAAGGAGGAAATAGAAAATGTAGTCAATGAACTAGGAAGAAAATGAGTATGTATTTGTAATAGGAGCTATAACAAGTGACTTTTAAAAAAGGAGGCTAATTGTGTTAAAAAAAAAAAATAAAATAAAAACCATTCAAGGAATATAGGAACTGAGAAGATGTTACTGATGATCGGGCAGTGGCTAGCTCACCTAAGTTACCAGGAGCGTTGCTCAGAGACCGGCTGGCAAGCGGGACAAAGTGAATCCAGGAGAAGGACATGGGGGTGATGAGAGGAGCTCCCCTTCCGATGGTGGGGGGAAGGGCGTGAGCTCGGTGGATCGCAGGGGTGGCAGAACGGCGGCGGCCACGAGGCGCACGCGCCGGACCACAGCGCACGCGCCGGACCACAGCGCACGCGCCGGACCACAGCGCACGCGCCGAACCACAGCGCACGCGCCGGCGCTGCTGATGTGGTAGACTGCAAGGGGCACAGAATCTGCCCATCCCTGTGGGCACGCTCCTCCGCACTGAGACTGTGTAGCCCTGCCCGTCAAGATACGGAGTCAATTCCTGCCTGCAATCTGGATTTGGCCGTGGATTTGAACTGCTACAGCCTCTGGGACATTAGGAAACACGACACAAATAAAGGCCTAAGAGGTGCTTGCAGTAGTTGACTTTCTCTTGGCCACCACGTGAACAAGGCTGGGCCTGTCTGCTGGAGGATGAGAGCAACAGGGGGAGAGGGCCCCGCTGTTCCAGCTGAGGCCCCAGACACGTGCATCCAGTACGACAGAACCCGCCCGGACCCACAGAACGCTGAGAGAGAAGAAAGAAAGGTCTGCTGTTGTAAGCCTCGAATGCGTTCAGATGGTTCGTTACACAGCAAAAGCTACCTGATACGATGAGATTCCTTCCTTCTGCACTAATTGTCTGGACTAACCTAATTTTGAAGTAATTGTATAGAACAAGGGTGCTGGGTGATGTCATCTTAGAAAACAGAAGAAAGCAAAACTTGCCAGTATCAATAGTAATGTTCTATCTAGTGATCAGACTCGAAAAATCATAGGTGTCCAGAACATAGCTGTGAATTTAGGTAAGCGCCTAAATTCATGTGAAAGATGCCCAAACATCAACAAAATTCCCTGCCACAAAGTCTGTACGATTTGTTTATGCAGAAACACAGGTCGTTTCTAAGCCTTTACATCAGCTTGGGGATAAGAGAATTCTGTATCAATACAGTGGCAGTTTAAAAAAGACTGGTGATTTCCACAGTAGCTATCAGTTCACACAAAGGTCACAGATGATGTGTGAGGAGCATTATTGTTTAAGCAGGAAAACTAGACACCAGTACACATGTGGGACCTGGGGTTAGGAGCAGACGCCCCCATCGTGGTCACAAGCAGGGTGGACGCTCACCACCTCTGGGTCCAGGAAAGACTGCGGTGGGACCCTGTGCACTTCACCGACCCCTGGGGACAACTTGTACCCCTGCCCAGTAGTACAGCTCATGTTCACAGCAAGGACGCGGAGCCACTGAGAACATGTTACATGATGTTCAATATACTCTGTGTAATGAGTCCAAGAAGAATGGAATCCATTTTGTTAACAGTTCCATAAAAACAGCCAAAGTTGTACAAAGCTTGGCACTTAAAGGGTCTAGGCTTCAGGCCACTGGAAAGCTAGCTCTGTGACACCCCATACAGGTGGGTGAGTTTCCATTTAGGCCCCTTCATTTGGCATTGTAATGGATCCTGAGACTGTACCATGACAGTCACTTCCAGGGACAGGAAAGAAGCCTCATCCCGCCAATGGAGAGCAGAAGTTAGGAAATAGTGATGTGACTGCTTCATGATTTTTCATTTTTTAAAACATCTGTCAGCATTCCGTGGCCTCTGCTGTTTTTAGTTCCCATTTACCTGGGGACAGATACTGTCATGACCACTTTGCCCCTTTCCTCACCAAACACTGCCATGGCCTTTGGTCCTTTTTTTTTTTTTTTGGTACGTGGGTAGCTCCCTGGCTGGGAATTGAACCCAGGCCGCAGCGCTGACAACACCAGCACCGAAGCCTTAAGCCACTACACCACCAGGGAACTCCCTGGTCCTTGGTCCTTGTTGAGCTGTTTTGGCTTTAGATTGACCTCCACAAAGGGCCCTGCCTCACCACGCCCCTGTCGGGTACTCCCAGTCCTCTTCCGTCTTTACTGCTATTTCTGAATATGGCACAATTACTGTCACTCCAGTTCTCATCCCACAGATGTCCACTGTGGGCCGGTTTGTGTAGGGCACAGTGAGTGGTTCCCCAGTCCTTTGTCTCATCTTGTCTATTTTATCACCCGTCAGCTCTAATTTTAGAGCCAGATGCCCGCACCCCAGGCCAGAGGCACCCATCACCGTGTTGTCTAATCCAGGGGTCGCTGCCCTGAGCTGTAAATTTATGGAATATAATACTCTCTTGGTGCTTGATTAAGTTCTCCAAATTTTCAACCAGTTTTCCTACTTGGTCTAATACTCTTCAAATATCAGCTCTGCTGTCTGGGGTTTTTGCTTTGGACACAAGTGTTTCCAAATGCAACATGGAGTATTTTCAAAAAGCACAATTGAGTTCCAGTCCTGTTTCTGTCCAACATTAGTTACAGGACCTTTGAAAACCTTTACTTCTCTGAGCTTCAGTATATTTATCTCTATAAAGGAAGTCATTGCAATAGTTGCGTTAGATAATTCACGTTCGTAAAACACCCAATGTGGTTCCGGACACACTGGAGATAGCAAATACTGACTCCTTGCAAATTTCTCCCTCCTTCATGATTAATCCCTGTCCTTTGCATTTTGCTTCTTTTCAACTGAGAGCATGCATAATGAAAATATTCCCATCCTTTTTATTAACTTTAAGCTTCTCACCAAGTATGCAGCGTGTGGGGAGGCTG